>CM038681.1:245194066-245300433 GCA_021605205.1 Aegilops longissima
GAGTCCTATTAGATATAGGATACCCAGAAACCACAAAAATATAATTTTAAAAGTTACTTTACTATTTTATCTAAAGGCTTTTTCCTTAGGCCAGAAATGGTCTTTAATAGGTTAAAATTATTTTAATACTTTAAAAAATATTTGACAAAAACCTAGGGAAACTCAATGGACATATATTGCCCATATATAAGAGTTTCAACACATGGTCATGTTCAAAATATTGGTCAAATCCCTCAAAAACCCTTTCTGGATATTTCAAGCTTTTGAAATATTTACAAGGGAAATATTCTCCAAAAATTCCAAGAAAATTCTGGCATGTCACATATGACATGATGGATGGTCTTGCCAAGTCTCATGTCATGGAGAACAGTATAACCCCATGAAACCCTCCCAAAACCACTTCTGTCCTTCTTCAAGTTTGAACAACTTTGCACTGCCAAACATGTCCAAATGTTCTCAAACCTTGTGAACATGCTCAAATGGTCTAATAATGCATCTAGACCAAGTGGCACAAGTTGGAGAACAAGTTAACTTGATCAAAGTGCCCCAAAACCCTTCCTGTCCAGAACCAAATTTGAACAACTCTACATTGGCAACTTTCTCCTTTTGATCTCAACTTTTGTGGACATGCTCATAACCTCAAATGATGACACTACACCAAGTGGTGCATCAAGGAGAATATATTTGCATGACTAAATCTTGGCAAAGCCATTTCTGCTGATTTCTAGGGTTTACAAAAGTTACATTGGCTACTTTTCCCAAATGAGCTCAAACTTGGTGGAACACCCTACTTCTATGTGCCATTTCATCCTGTTAAGTTTCATGTCAAATGAAATTAAATTTCTTGCCCAAACCTACATCAAACACCTTCTGGCATTTTACAAAAACCACTATTTTGACCCCTTCCACTATTCTCCATGAGCTCAACTTTTTACCAAAGCTTAACCTAGTCACCTTTTACCTCCAGTAATTCCCCCCTTCAACAGCTCAATTATTTGGGGGTGAAACCCTCACTTTCTCTCTCTGGACAGCCTCTTTCTTTCTCTTCTTCTACCTCACTCCTCTCCTACTGGCTCACCAGGGCATCCAAGTCCACCACCCCTTTGTTTACTCCTACCCTGACCCCCTAGACACTAGTGGCCACGCCCTGGGCGCCAAAAAGATGCCAATGCCAGCCATATGCGTGCTCTGGAGCGTGCTACGGTGCGCCCTAGCACTGTAGCCGCTCTCTGCCCGAGCCACCGGACCACCTTGGGCCTTCCCCTCGTGTCCCCTGAGGTCGCCTCGACGTCCAGTACACGGCACGCTGTCGGCCCCCTTCTTCCTCTCTCTCTCTCTCTCTCCATGCCCCTGCTCGCACGCGCACCATGGCCACCCGAGCGCTCCAATGGGCTGAGCCACACGCGCGCGTCCCTGACCCCTCCCCGCACCCTCTATCCTTTCCCCTCGGCCTAGACCATGCCCAGGAAGACCCCCGACTCGAAGCCAGGCACTCCTGTGGCCTCCAGCGATGGCTACGACCTCGCCCGGCACGCCCCCCAGCTGCACCTCGCCCCCCTCCTATTTGAGGCCGCCCCGAGCCCCCCCCCCTCTCTGCTCCTTTGGCTCTCTCTCCCTCCCGCGCACCCCCTGGACCAACCCACTCCCCTCCTCGAGCCCTCCATCGCTCCCCATGGCCGGAGCCGAGCCGCCGGACTCCGCCTAAATTCGTGCCCACCTCTCCTCCTCCTTCCCTCTGGACCACACTAGAGCATCACCACCATCACCGCGAGCCCCTCCTGTGCTTCTCCCTCTCCTCCCGGTGGCCGTAGCGCCGTAACCACCGCCGCCGCCGACCTCCTCCGCCGCGGCCAACACCGTGCTCGACCCTGAGCTCCTCGGCGGTCGTGCCACCCATGGATGGGCGCGGCATCACCTCCTGAGTGCGCCGGTGGGCGGAGCATCGCCGGGGACGCCCTGTAACCCCGGCAATCGCCGGCGGGGGTCACCCCTACCTCTGCTCTGTTCGAGCGGGAGGAGGGGGATGAACCCGACAGGAGGGCCCCGCAGGTCAGTGACCCCGCCGACCGGCCACGTCATTTAAGTGGAGGCGGGCCAGACGTTCTACGCTTCCCTTCGGGGAAAGCGTCACCCGTGAATACGCCTTCGGCGTGGCCTCCCATCGGGGGTCCGCGAGGAGCTGGGCCAGGCCCAGTGCGCTGCCCGGTTAAATTACGCTCACCGCGTGAGATTAGGTATAAAACCCTTTTTCTCATTTTCTTTATCTAGTGAACTTCAAAAATCCCTAAACAACTCAAGTAGTGTCCAAATTTGATGATTCAAATTTCTTATGACTCCATAAATCATGATCTTTCACATGGTGCTATTTGCACATTTTTCTAGAAACTTTCTCTTCATAAATATTTATCAAAACCCCATTTTCCATTTCTGTGATGAACTTTAGAAATCACAGAGAGCTCAAATTTGATCCAAATGCCATGATTCAAATTTCCAGATGCTTCTAAGTTCATAACTTAGTTTATGAACATTTTTTTAATACTTTCTGTACCCCACAAAATAATGAGCCATTTCTTCATGTCTGTCAACTTTGCAAATCCATAGAATATTCATTTGAACTCCAAATCCAGTGAAACCAACTCCTAGATGCTTCTAAAATCATCCTTTGTTAAATGGGTGCCTTTGCTCATTTTTCAAAAATATATTTCTGTACACTTCTTGCAAATCCATAAAACCCCTTGATTCCATCATATCGAAATGTTTAGAAATATCCACTGATCCACTTCCAATGAAATCACTTTGGTCATTCCTCATATGACCAGAGGTATCCAATAAAAGTCAACTTCATATTTTTAGAGCACATTCATTCTTGCCTTGTTGTGTTGCTTATTGTGTTTGTTTCCGACGTTAGTTGACGAAGTAGACGGAGTACTTGGAGAAGGACCAGAAGATTTGAAGACTCTGAAGGACAAGGCAAGCAGCCTTTTGACCATGTCTATGAAACCCTTTTTATGCATGTCATATAGCACCATATTGTTGTCGCAAGGGAATCATGATGAGGTGGTAACCGCCTTGATGGGTTGCCACCGTACTTCCTCGTTGATACTTGCATTGTGCATGACCCTACCTTTTTATGAGGGTTATGCCGGTGGGAGTAGGTAGGATGCTAAAGTAGATGCTACGCAAAAAGGGACGGGTATATGCATGATGAAGGAGACAAAGTATTTTCAAAGGACTTTTTGAAAACCCCATCGGGTACCACTTATGCCCGAGGGAGATGATGAGTTGGGTAGCCACTTGATGACGAAGTGGTGTACCAAGGCAAGTGTGTGTTGTTTCCAAAACGGATTGGTTTAAGTTGCGACCGTTATTCCAACCTTACATGCGCAACCACTCTACCCTTATATGGGAAAGGGCATTATTGATTACCTAGGCCGATACTAGCTTGGAGCCCACATTACTAGTGACGGGGGAGAGTTGGTGCTCTCTCTCGGGACGGGGTCGTGCCAGGTAGGGCTGCCATGACTATTTTCACAGGGCACCGGATACACCGTTGTGTCCCCTCTCGGATGTTACGACCTCGAGTGAGTCTCGTATGATGTACATCGTGAGGATACGGAGCAACGAGTGGACTCTTTGTTAGTGTCGTCTAGGGAAAGGTAGTGATCGGGTTCTTACCCGGGTACTTGAGGTATCATGGGTCGTGGATGACACGGAAGTTCCCGGATCTTGTGGGTAAAGTGTGCAACCTCTGCAGTGTAAAACTATTCGAATAGCCGTGTCCACGGTCAAGGACAGTTGGGTAACCGCTCTTGGGCTACGTCCACATGTTTACAACCGTGTGTGTGAGTTGATAAAACTACTTGGGTCAAGTCAAAGGACTTGACATGATTGAGTTGGGTTGGTGCCCACTCTATTTATGTTGATATCTGTAACCTGTCCTCATGGTTACTTGAATTCTCATGATGCATGTATTACAAGTCGTTGAACATGTTATTGCACTCAAAACTAGCTTTCTGCAAAAATTTACCTATATCATGCATTGTTGTATCTCGAACCAAAACATGGGTTGCTTGCGAGTACATTCAAAGTAGAGAAAATTCCTTATTTGACACTATCTTAAAATCTGCTTCCTTATTTGACACTGGAAAAGTTTTTCTTCCCTATTTGACACAAGTTCTAAATTTTATTCCCTATATGATATTTCCGTCCATTTTAAGCCTAAATGGCACCTGAAAAGACTCTTTTGCCCCTCATATGGTATGTGTGTGGGGGGCAATAGTGCACACACGCAGCATCAGTGCGAGGGCAAGAGCACACACGCAGCAACACATACACACGCACGCGCACACACACGCAACAACACGCACGTGTGCGTGTGCACACACACACACACGCAGCACACACACACATACACACACACGCAGCAACACACATGCACGCGCACACACACGCAGCACACACACATACACACACACGCAGCAGCAGCAGCAGCAACAGCACATAGGCACGCAACAGCACACACACGTGAGCGCGCGCACGTACACACGCAGTAGCAAACACACACGCAGTAGCAAACACACACGCAGCAGCACACATGCACACACACATGCACCAGCAGCACACATGTCTGCAGTGCACCCACAACAACAACACACACACTGCAGCACACACATACCGCATGAGGGCAAAATCGTCTTTTCAGGTGTCATTTAGGCTCAAAATAGACGGAAATGTCGTATAGGGAATAAAATTTAGGACTACTGTCAAATAGGGAAGAAATTTTTTTCCAGTGTTAAATAAGGAACCAGATTTTAAGACAGTGTCAAATAAGGAATTTTCTCTTCAAAGTACTCATTGGCTTGCCACTGGTTATTTTATTGGCGAGCATGAAAGAACATGATATGAAGAAGAATACTTGATGATTTAACATGCGAGCTAGGGCGCTTCCCGGTCAGAATGCCTGAGGGTTAAGGCAGATGGCATGGGTCCAAGTTATCGACGAAGATTTCATTGCGATGTTATACTCAAGACTCACCATAATGGTCCTACTTGTGTAATACGGTATGTATGGATGTAAGACTCTTGTTATTCAGCTTCTGTGTGTTCAGTGAGCATTGATCTCTGGGATCACTGTACACGTGCATTCGGTGATCACGACTTATGATTCGGGGTCCCCACACAATAGGAATCTACCACCGATTTAAGAACCGGCGAAGACTCCTATTGCAGCCACAGATCCTACACATAGAGTTCAATGAAGACCAAATGCTTGTGATAGTTTGAGAAGTAACATACTTAAGGTGGTCAAATTCTTGTTAGGGGAGAAAGGTGGGACTAAAAATAGCGCTTGCCACAACCTCTTTAGTACCGGTTCGTGCCACGAACCGGTACTAAAGGTGCTGGCCGGGCACCAGCATCTTTAGTACCGGTTCGTGGCACGAACTGGTACTAAAGATTTGCAATGAACCGGTACTAAAGGTCACCTCCCGCCAAGTCATTTGAACTGGCGCTAATGGACGCATTACTGCCGGCTCATATGCAAACCGGTACTAATGTTTCTCATATTTGACCCTTTTCCTACTAGTGTTTGTGCATTTCGGTCTGACCGATTCACCCTTTTCGGTCATACCGAGGTCACTAAGTTGATCTAGGCTTTCAATCTCGGTGCAACCGATTAGAACTTTTCGGTCACACCGAGTTGCAATAACTGCTCACAGTTTTGCATCTCGGTGCCCGAGTTGTTCCACTCGGTCACACCGACAGGGTCAGGTTATATATACTGACGGGTCAAATTTTGGAAAATTTTCCAAAACCTTTCACCCGCGCGTGACCTGCTCTACCTCCTCGGGTCTCCGGATCATCTTGTCGCTGCCAGCTACCTCCCGCCGCTGGTCTCCGCCAACGTCAACGGCAATCTACCCCGTCGTTGCTGCTGTAGCAAGTTCACCGGCGAAATAGGGTATGAACTTGATCTTTGTGCTATTCCTTAACTCCGATTTGTAGCACATTGCTTTGCCATGATTCTTGCCTTGTATGAAATCATCCTGTCTAGCGAAAGCATCCCATAGATTAGATTTGATTTGAAAATTTAGGATTAGGTCTCCACCGAACTCATCTCGGACCGACCGAGTTGTAGTAATCGGTCTCACCAATTTGGCTTAGACCATAGCACATGCGTTTTCGGTCTGACCGAAAATTGCAAATCGGTGTGACCGAGTTCGATTCTCTGTGAAACCCTAGCAGTCTTGGTGCCACCGAACTATGACTCGGTCTGACCGAGTTCACTAGTTTAGGTTCCAAAAGCTGCTTCGGTATCACCGAGTTTACAAATCGGTAGATCCGAAATGCTTTCTGTGAAGAACTAAAACTAAGTTTTTAAGTCATCTGTTTTGCAAAAACTCTGCACTTTGTGATGCTCATCTACTCTACCTCATCTACAACCTATTCACAGGGTCTGCTGACAGTTTGCCTGCAAGATGTCTGATCAAAGTGACAGTCAGGACAAGTCAGATGAACATGTGCAGATGAGTGAGGGCTCGGATCCCTCTAGCACTTCTGATGATGGAAGCAGGAGCACTCCAAGCAACTTGCCAAAGGCAGCAACCAGATCCAGGAAGAAGGGAACCTCAGATTCTGAGGATGAGGATTATGTGGCTGTTGAGGATGAGGCGACTTCAAAGAAAAAGGTGCTGAAAAAGGAGTATGGCACAGCTGCTGCAAGTAAGCCAGGACTGAACAAGAAGGCACCTGCAAGGAGGATGCCAATGTCAAAGCCAAGGAAAGTTCCCACAGGTGAAACTATGAAGTTCACCATTGAATCTGAAGAAGAAGAAGCTGGTGAGGAAAAGAAGAAGAAGAGTGCAAGAACCACTACTGCCTGAGTTCTTGGCAAGCCCTCAATGATGAGAGATTCTAAAAAAGAAGAGGAAGAAGATGTTGCACCAGCACCCAAAGCTCAGAAGCTTATGGGAGATGCAATCAAGTCAGGGGCTGCTCCATCAAAGCACAAGTCTGCTCCCAAAGCTCAAGCTCAGAAGTCCCCAAAGCCCAATAGAAACACCAGAAGTATACCTGCTGAAGAAAAGAACAAGGCCCTAGTGCCTGAAGCTGAAGAAGAAGATGATTCACTTGTTTTGAGAAAGTTGAAGCCCAAGATTCCAGACCACAGTGATGCTCATCCAGTGGCTGAAGACATGCACATCAGGAAGGATGCAGGACTGAGATTGTGGAGACAATCAGATCCTTATGCTGTGAGGAGGAGAACAGTAGTTGATTATAGGTTCCACACAAAGGAACAACAAGATTTCTACGAGACTATCCTGCTTAACAAGAAGCCCATAGTGTGTGACATGAGATGGGTGGACTGGGAGTACATCAAGGAAAATGAAGATCACTATCCAGGAGTTTATGACAGCTTCAAGGCTTGTGGAGTTGATAAGTTGGTTGGACAGAGCTCACCAAATGGAATGATGAGCTGATCATGCAATTTTACTCCAGTGCTCACTTTTACCCAGATGGGAAGATAGTTTGGATGTCAGAAGGTACTGGGAACCAATCCATAGTTGAGGAATGGGCTAATCTGATAAATTCCCCTGAAGAACATGAGGATGACTTGGATGTATATGCTGACAAGAAGGATCACAACTCAATGGCAAACATGTACAAGGAGATCCCAGACAAGGCTTTGGAAACTAATAAGCTTGGATCAGTACATTACCTGTTGTCTGGTCTGCCTACCATCAACTGGATCCTTAGGCACACACTGCTACCCAAGTCTAGAGATCACAAGATGATCAGAGGGCATGCTATCAATTTGCTACACTTGTTTGATGTGCCCAGAATTTCAAGGTCATGAGTTTGATTGTAGAGACAATCAAAAGGACAACTGCTGACCAGAAGAGAAGCTGTGGGTATGCTCCACACATTCAGGAGCTCATCAACTCCAAGATGGGCACAGGAACATATCTGTTGGACAAGGAGCACCTTCCTATGCATCCTGATTTTGAAGACAACACTGCTGTGATGAATGAGCAAGACCCCACATATGTGCAAGCACATGAGAAGAGAGAGAAGGCAAGGGCAGAGAAAGCTGCAAAGATGCCAACTGTTGAAGAGGCATCTCAAGTGTTCTTGAAGAGCAGCAAGATCAGATTGGATATCTGATCCAATCCACTTTGAGGATTGAGAAGGGCTTGGCCACCCTGACTCAAAACCAGGAGAGCTTGGAGAGGATCATTGAGGAGAAATTCTATGATCTTGATGTCAAGGTAACTGAGATTCAGTCAGTAGTTGAGAAACTTCAGGAGGAAGTGGAGGAGAAGAAGGGCAAGTCTACTATAGATACTTTTGCTAGAGTGCCCCGAAGCCAGAGGTCTGCTTCCATGCCAGTCACAGATACTGGAGCTACTACATCTGCATCAGCAGCCATAGCCTCAGCGCCACCAGCTCCAGCTACATCGACAGAAGATTTCGTCCTTGGAGTCATCTCTACACAACCTCATGAAGGCCAAGCTTGAGAGACGTTTAGCTCTATGCATTTTTGAACTTTTTGGTAACTTGTTGCCAAAGGGGGAGAAAAATGTATAGATCATAGGCTTCGAGAGAGAGTGTTGCTTTTTATCTCTTGCTATTTTGGTTGAACTTCTTTATTGTGTGCTTGTGTGAGATACTTTATGTCCTTGTGAGATACTTGTTTGATCATGTGTTTGATCATATGCTACCTTAATGCTTGTTGGATGATATTATCTCTTATATCCTTATATGATCATTCACTTGCTTGGTGATGAGTGCATGGTTTTAAGTTATATCATTTTGAGCGCAACACCAAGATGTATGTGACATGGAAGAGTAACCCATGATCCTAATCGATTCTGCATTTGCATTCAAAAGCAAATTCTAAATAATGCACAAATTTAGGGGGAGCTCTTGCTTATCACATACTTCTAAAAGCAACGATGTTTTTCAATCTTATGATGATTTGTCGAAGCTTTGATCTTTAAGTTGTCATCAATTACCAAAAAGGGGGAGATTGAAAGTGCAACTATCCCTGGGTGGTTTTGGTAATTCCTAACAACATATAGCTCATTGAGCTAATGCTATTTAAAGATAAATATTTCAGGAAAGCTCAATGATTGGCATGGCATGGGTTAAGAAAGTGGACCCCTCAAAATGCTCAGGACAAAAGTATTGGCTCAAGCTCAAAGCACAAGACTCTACATTTCAGTTTTAGTGATCCAAGATCACATTGAGTCCATAGGAAAAGCCAATACTATTAAGAGGGGGTGACGTGTTGCTTAATGAGGTTCTTGTTCAAAATGCTTAGTGATATGCTCCAAAGCCCTCAACTACTTTCTCATATCCAAATATGTCCCAAACCAAAAATCAAACTCGGCCCCACCGATTTGATCTATCCGGCGCCATCGAGTTCACTTGACATAGCCACTGCCACAAACCCTAGTCTTTTCGGTCTCACCGATAGGGATCTCGGACTCACCGAGATGGGATTGTAATCTCTCTATTTCCCTTCGTAACGTTTTGGTCCAACTAAAATGAGCGAACGGTCCCACCAAGATTGCAATGCAAACTCTCTGTTTCCCTTTTGTAACGTTTTGGTCCAACCGAGATGAGCGAATCGGTCCCACCAAGATTGCAATGCAAACTCTCTGTTTCCCTTTCGTAATGTTTCGGTCCAACCGAGATGAGCAAATCGGTCCCATCGAGTTTGCCTGACCAACTCTCTGGTTAGCTTATTACCAAAATCGGTCCAACCGAATTTGTGTAATCGCTCTCACCGAGATTATGTTATGCCCTAACCCTAATGACATCGGTCCCACCGAGTTGACATGTTGGTCCCACCGAAAACCCTAACGGTCACATTATGAACCAACTCGGTCTGACCGAGTTCTCTGAATCGGTCCCACCAAGTTTGGTGATTTGTCTGTAATGGTTAGATTTTGTGTGGAGGCTATATATACCCCTCCACCCACTCTTCATTCGTGGAGAGAGCCATCCGAACATGCGTACACTTCCAACATATATTTTCTGAGAGAGAACCACCTACACTTGTGTTGAGGTCAAGATATTCCATTCCAACCACATAGATCTTGATCTCTAGCCTTCCCCAAGTTGCTTTCCACTCAAATCATCTTTCCACCAAATCCTATCCTATGAGAGAGAGTTGAGTGTTGGGGAGACTATCATTTGAAGCACAAGAGCAAGGAGTTCATCATCAACACACCATCTATTACCTCTTGGAGAGTGGTGTCTCCTAGATTGGTTAGGTGTCACTTGGGAGCCTCCGTCAAGATTGTGGAGTTGAACCAAGGAGTTTGTAAGGGCAAGGAGATCACCTACTTCGTGAAGATCTACCCAAGTGAGGCAAGTCCTACGCGGGCGAC
This sequence comes from Aegilops longissima, assembly GCA_021605205.1. Taxonomy (NCBI): domain Eukaryota; kingdom Viridiplantae; phylum Streptophyta; class Magnoliopsida; order Poales; family Poaceae; genus Aegilops; species Aegilops longissima. The sequence continues at coordinate 245,204,464 of CM038681.1, forward strand.
GACCATGGTGGGATAGACATGGTTGCTTCTTTGTGTACCCTTCGTGGGTGGAGCCCTCCGTGGACTCGGGCAACCGTTACCCTTCGTGGGTTGAAGTCTCCATCAACGTGGATGTACGATAGCACCACCTATCGGAACCACGGATAAAAAATCTCCGTGTCAACATTGTGTTTGCTCCCTCAAACTCCTCCCTTTACTTTCATATGCAATAGTTTTACTTTCCGCTGCTATACTCTTAGAATTGCATGTGTAGGTGCTACCTCTTGAGCACTGTGTTGGTTTTCCCTTGAAGAGGAAAGGGTGATGTAGTAAAGCAGCGTATGTATTTCCCTTAGTTTTTGAGAACCAAGGTATCAATCCAGTAGGAGGTCATGCTCAAGTCCCTTGCACCTACACAAACAAATAAGAACCTCACAACCAACGTGATCAAGGGGTTGTCAATCCCTTCACGATCACTTACGAGAGTGAGATCTGATAGAGATGATAAGATAATATTTTTGGTATTTTTTATGATAAAGAGTAAAAGTAAAGAAAGCAAAGCAAACAGTAATGGAAATAACGGGAGATTATTATGATGGAAAATATACCCGGGGGCCATAGGTTTCACTAGTGGCTTCTCTCAAGTACGGTGGGTGAACGAATTATTGTCGAGCAATTGATAGAATTGAGCATAGTTATGAGAATATCTAGGTATGATCATGTATATAGGCATCACGTCTGTGACAAGTAGACCGACTCCTGCCTGCATCTACTACTATTACTCCACACATCGACCGCTATCCAACATGCATCTAGAGTATTAAGTTCATAAGAACGGAGTAACGCTTTAAGCAAGATGACATGATGTAGAGGGATAAACTCATGCAATATGATATAAACCCCATCTTTTTATCCTCGATGGCAACAATACAATACGTGTCGTTTCCCCTGCTGTCACTGGGATCGAGCACCACAAGATTGAACCCAAAGCTAAGCACTTCTCCCATCGCAAGAAAGATCAATCTACTAGGCCAAACCAAACTGATAATTCTAAGAGACTTGCAAAGATAACCAATAATACATAAAAGAATTCAGAGGAGATTCAAATATTGTTCATAGATAATCTTGATCATAAACCCACAATTCATCGGATCTCGACAAACACACTGCAAAAGAAGATTACATCGAATAGATCTCCAAGAGAATCAAGGAGAACTTTGTATTGAGATCCAAAGAGAGAGAAGAGGCCATCTAGCTAATAACTATGGACCCGAAGGTTTGAGGTAAACTACTCACACATCATCGGAGAGGCTATGGTGTTGACGTAGGAGCCCTCCATGATTGATGCCCCCTCCGGCAGGACGCTGGAAAAGGCCCCAAGATGGGATCTCACGGGTACAGAAGGTTGGGGCGGTGGAACTAGGTTTTCGTGGTGCTCCTCGATGGTTTGGGGGTACGTAGGTATATATAGGAGGAATAAGTAGGTCGGTGGAGCCACGAGGGGCCCACGAGGGTGGAGGGCGCGCCTGTTGGGGTAGGCGCGCACCCTGCCTCGTGGCCTCCTCGTTGGTTGCTTGACGTCCACTCCAAGTCCTCTGGATCACGTTTGGACTCTGCGAAACACTGAAATAGGCAAAAAATCAAAAATTTGGGTTGGGCCTCTGGTTAATAGGTTAGTCGCAAAAATAATATAAAAGTGTATAAATAAGCCCATTAAACATCCAAAACAGAATATATAATAGCATGGAACAATAAAAAATTATAGATACGTTGGACACATATCAAGCATCCCCAAGCTTAATTCCTGCTCGTCCTCGAGTAGGTAAATGATGAAAAGAGAATTTTTGATGTGGAATGCTTCTTAGCATAATTCTCAATGTAAATCTTTTTATTGTGGCATGAATATTTAGATCCGAAAGATTCAAGATAAAGTTTAATGTTGACATAAAAACAATAATACTTCAAACATGCTAACTATAACACCCCCAGTGTCATGCTACAGTAACCCACTGTGATTAAGCTAATCATTTTTCCAAACAGTGCTTAATCACCTTTAATTCAAATCTCATTTGAAATTCCACTTTGGAATCAAATTCGATTTGCAAGTGATTTTTGAAGTTGCACAAAAGTTGTTGCAAAATAGTCCATCATTTAGTAAAAATTTCCATAACAAATGATTGTTAAGGAAAACAACATCACCTCCAAGCTAAGATGGACTATAGCAAATTAAAACAGTGCCACTCAACAAATTAATTGCTTTTCCATCTTTTTGCAAATTCCATCTAATTCAAACTTCTTCCAAACTTTTTGTGGCTGTGTCAAACATTGCATTGTAATTATGTGGCCAAGTCCCACATTTTACAGAATCCTTTTGGCAGCTCCAAAAATTTGCAAAGCATTCTGTAAAAAGAGAAAAGAAATAGAAATGAAAAAAATAAAGAAGGATAAGGGAACCCCCCTGCCCCTTGGCCTAAGGCCACAGAGACAGGCCCAGCCGGCCAGGCCCAGCTCACCGCCCTGGTCGTCTCGCCCACTGTTCCCCCGGTCTTGCGTCGCTCTGAGGGCTGGTCGCCGCCGAATCACCTCGCCGACGACGACCCCCCCGCGAGAGGATAAGGCCTCCACACCCCCGGACGCCTCGAGTCCTCCCCCTCACCTACCGCCACTCCCGCCTCTCCGTCCCCTTCCCTCTCCCTCTCGGCCTTCCCTCATCAGATCCCCCGCCTCACCGAACCCCTCCTGTCGCCGCCTGCCGTCGTCCGCGCGCTCCGGCGCCACCCCCGGGCTGCGCTAGGGCGTTCAGTAGAAGCTCGGGCCTCGGCCTCGTCCTATCGCCCAACAGCAGGAGCCGGAGAGGACCCGTGTCTTTGGCTTCGAGGTCGCCTCCCCGTCGACCACCGACGCGCCCCCGTCTGCGTCGAGCTCTGCTGCTACTAAACTGACCACAGGCCACCGTGAGCCGCTCGGTGAGCTCCTCCCTCCCTCCTTTCCTCTCCTCGCGCCTTGTGCATCACCGTAGCTTGCTCGCCGCCGCGCCATTTCTTTTTCTATCCGCCGCCCGAACTTCGTCATTGCTGTCGCTTCCGACCACCATAGCCGGCGCGTTGGGTTAGAACGACACGGTGATGTTCCAGCGTTTGAATGAGCCCGAACGCGCGCAAATTCGCACCGCAGCTGCCTCCCGTGAGCGCACTCTGCGAAGCTCCGCCGCCGACGTGCTTTCGCCGTCGCCGTGAGAGCCTCCACGGCAGCGACCGACCGCCATATTCGACGCGGTTTGGTCTCCGCTTTAAACGCGCCAAAGTGCGCGCAAAGCGGTGGATTTGAGCACTTTTTCCGGGCACATCCGAGGCCGCGTCGCCGCAGTTTTGGTCGCCGGCGTCGAGTCTCCGATCGTCGCTAACGTGACTCGACAAGTGGGCCCCACAATGACACCGCCACTGGGCCCGCGGATCCTAGTTGACCCAGATTGGTGGGTCAATCTGCTGATCAAGCACTCTCTTGTAACATCCCAAATTTCCTATTTGGAATGTTTTACAATTATAGCTAAGCATCCTATGCATCCTGTTTGAATTTGAATGCCATTTGAAGTTTCAGGGAATTTTGAGTTTTGAATTTGAATTTCAGACTTTGGCATGTGGGAATCATTTCAAAAACTAAGCCTGATAAATACTTGATCAAAAGTATGAGAGGAGCAAACATGACACTCCAAAAATATCAGAGGAAACAATGCCAAAAGATTTGGATTCAAATCTGAACTTTATTTGAATTTGGAAAAAATGGATTTTTATAAAGTTTGGATTTTGCCTTTGGAAAAATGTTCAAATGAAAGGGAATATTCCCCTGATCATTTTGGTATATATATACCCTATATAAAATATTTACAGATATGGTTTTATTTCTGTTTTTGTTTTATTAAAAAATAAAGTTTTTAAAAGAAAAATCCTCTAGGCGCCAATTTAGGCCACCCCAGCCCAGCCAGACACCCCCTCCCTTTGGCCCAACCAGTAGCCTAATCAAGCAGGCAGCCACCGAGCCGGCCCAGCTCAACCCCCCTCAGACTGAATCCCCAGGCTTGCCACCCGCTCGCCTCACCCTCCCTCTCTCTCTCGACCCGTGGGCCCCGCCCCTCTTCTTCCCCGCCCGCATCGACCTCGCTGGAGATCGCGGATCCCAAGGATCCGGGATCCCGATCCGCACCCGACCCCACAGGCGAGCCCGACCCCTGGCTATAAAAGCCGAGTCGCTGCCCCATTCCCCGAGACCTCGCCAGACCCTCTCCTCCTGTTTGTGCTCATGGAGACCCGAGCTTCCCCACCGCCATTGTCGCCGCCGTCGCCTCTAGTCCTCCCGACCACCCCGACCCCACCGAACCACTCCCGTGCTCCCGCATCCTCCCGACGACTCGCTGAGCTCACCGATGCCGGAAGCCCGCAGCACTCTACTTCGCCGCCGCCGCCGTCGCTGGAGTCCGGTAAGCCACCGGCATCACCCTCCCCCGTCCGATCCTAGATGAGCGGCTAGGATTAGAACCCCCGAAGGGGTAGGTTTTATTTAGAAAACCGGCCGGTTCAATCGGTTTAGTATTAGTTAGGTTTTTTATTTTTAGGCCCGGTTCGTTTTAATTAACCCTAGGGCCCGTTTAGACTATTTAACGCACAGGGCACAGTTTAGGCCCATTAGGCCTTTTTCTTTTATTTTGATTTTCTGTTTTAGCAAAATAGTTTCTGTTTTCAAAAATTCATATCTTTTATTCTGTTTAATATTTTTGAGTGATTCTTTTTTTGTTGGATTGCAAATTTTATGTAGTTTCTGCAGAATATATATTTAGCTATGTTAAAAATAATTAAAATTGCTTTAATTTAGTTTTAGTCAGAATAGTAAATCTTCTATAACTTGAATTAGAAAAATTATTTTTGCATGATTCTTTTTGTCCCAACTTTATTTTTAACATTGCCAAACCCTAGAAATTAACTTGGGTATTTTAGGATTTATAAATAATTAGTTTTAAGCAGAATCCTATTAATTCTAATTAATTAACTAGTTCTGTTTTCCTAATAAATTAATTAGTAAATAAATTTATTTTTAACTTGGGATTAGTTATTCTAAGTTAGTTTCTGTCATTCTAGTAGATGAACTTTTATTTATAATTAATAAAAGTTTTAATTTTATTTTCTTAATAGAAATTGGATTAGGCCTAAAATGAGTTTTATAATAGCTTTTAATTAATTCTTTTTGCTCCTAGTTGCTTAGTGAAACCTTTTCTGTTAAGTTAACTTAAAACCATGATTAGGTTATATTAAGGAAATTTTGTTATATAAAACTATTTTTGTTATTGTTTGGAGTAGGAAAAACTTTGGGTGGTTTTTCTTTGAGTTTTTCTTTTGGATTTGGTTTTGATTGTTTTGTTGTGTTATGTTACTTTTGTTATGTTGTGTTAGGTGATCCTATTACTTTGGGCTTATTGTGTTATTGTTTGTCTCGGTAGAGTTTCCGAGTCTGAAGCTTGCTACTACGACTCTTTAGCTTACGAGGATCATCGGCAAGGCAAGTTTTGATCATGTTATTTCTATACCTATGTTTTTGTGCATTAGTAGTTGTCACCACCCACCATGCATGCAGTAGTGAAATCTTGAAGTCATTAAACTTGAGTAGTATCATGTGGTAGGATGAACCAATCCCTTGTTACCATGACCCCGGACGTAGTAGTTACTTTACTATGCTCAGAGACGGTTTTGGGTTGAGTGAAATTCATAAGCAAGATGTGAGAGTCAATGATGATGACAACCCCATGAACTACAATGATCAAGATGGACTTCGAAAATCACTCTTGGGTGGAGGATTTGTTGACGGGCACCTGGAGCACCCAGTGGTGGCGGGATGCATGGAGAAGCGCCATGACATCCTGCGGAAAGCTTCACCCAGCCACGAAGAGAAGGATGGATGCCCCATGACCGAAGCTTACTGCAGCCGCAAGCCATTATGGGCTCTGGCTGGGTTGACCCTAGTAGTGATGTTGGCTGGGCGGTACTACGAGAAGTAGACGAACGGTAGGATTGGATGGGTACCGCAAGGGCGGAAGAACTCTTTGGAAGACCTGTTTCATTAGTCCGTCTTCAAACACCATGAAGTGCTAAGACTTTAAAGGAGGAATGATTCTTGCGGGAAAGTCGCAACCCTCTGCAGAGTTAAAGATCTAATCGATTAGCCGTGTCCCGATTCACGGACATTTGAGCCTCTGGAACTTGGAAGTATTCGGATATCTCAACACTAAAACTAATGAATTAATTTGAGGGCTTTTATGACTTAATAATTGGGGACGAGATATTGGTTGGCGGAACCATCTCAATAACTACCAACAATTGTAGTAATTTGCAAGCAAGTCCACTGTAGTAGGATAAAATTTGCTTTTCGCAAAATGATGAAACTTAGAGCTCCACAGCCAAAATGCATATAGTGATAGTAAGTTTATTATTGTTGTTCTTCATGACTTGCCAGCTTATTCCAAAGGCTGACCTACATGGCTGCAACGTATTATGTTGCAGAGATATATTCCGATCAGGAGTGAGGCTACGCTCCGCGCTTGGCGATTGCCCTTTGGAGTCGGATGGACTCTCTTACCTTCGACGCTTCCGCAGCATTTGTAGTTTATTTCTCATGAGTTGGCCTTGAGCCAAATTTATTCCCTTGTAATAAAGACTCTATATGAGAATCGTTTAATGATATTCAGGTGTGATTGAACTTTGATTACTTTATCGATGTCTTGTGAGTACCAAATGATCTTGGGATGGCATGCAGACGAGATTTGACCGATTTTGGGTCGGTCGCTCTGAGATGGTATCGAGCACACGCCGACCGTGAGATCGTAACCCCTAGGATCGGAAAGCCATAAGCGAGACCATTTACTTTTATCCTTTTCATTCTATAATTCTCCCTGTTCAATTCTCGACTCTTCTCCCTTTGCAACATTCTAGATGGCGCGAGTTCACCCCAGTTTTGCTACCGGAGTTCTGCCAGCCCGATGAGACGATGCCCTTCGGAAGAAAGCTGGTCCAGATGGTGAAGCAGTTGAAGATTGCTCTGCCCTTGATCACTGGGAAGCCAACTAATGCACTTCCGACGGACACCCGCTACAGGATTGAGGTGCATATCCCAGGGAGAACCTTTGGAGGACACACGGAGCCTATCAACTTTGAGTTCACCGAGTTCAACTGGATCATCGGAAGGGACGTGGCGATCTATCGAGCACTTGGACATCTCCGAGAGGAGTACAGGGCCAAGCTCGATCACTCAGACCTCGCCATGGTTTCTCGCAGGGCAAGGAATGGAGATATCATCCGTACCATTGAGGACGATTCCACTCTCTCATACATCCAGGACTTGGAGTGTCTTCTCAGGAAACGGGAGATTCAGACTCGCCGTAACTCGAAGACACACCGGAAGCTTTTGTTCCGTGAACTGGAACTGGAGGAGAAGGCACGCGCAGACTTCCTTGGCCATGAGGAAGAAATCACGGACTTCATGGAGATAGGCGACGACCTGAAGATGAAGCTTGCCGCGATAGAGGAAAAGATGGACTTGGGAGAGGACCTTTACCCGAGTGGAGATGAAGCACCCCTCGTGAGCAATGATCAGGATTTCGAAGGGAGTACCACGGAAGGAAACCCCAAGAGGAGGCGCCACTGATGAAGACTTTTTAGTCGACCACCATGTTATCTTTTACTTTTTCGTCGATCAGTTAGGCCGATGTTTTCCCTTCGATTAGTCATGAGCTTTTGTAATCGAGTTTGAACAATGTTTGAGTGGAATGAATAAATGATTGGTGTGTTATGATTGTGCATTCATATGGGTAGTGTTATTCCTCATAGACCATTGTTCTATTCTAATCTTCTCACCCACTCCAAAACACCAGATGCCTCCGAGACGTGACACTGGTTTCCCGCCGGAACTCACCCAGCTGCTCCAACAGCAGAATGCACTGATGCAGCTCCTTATTCAGAATCAGAACAACACCGCCAACAATCCACCGCCACCGCCACCACCCACGGTGGACAACTTGACTCGATTTCTGAGGTTGAATCCGCCAGTGTTCTCTAGTAGCACTGAGCCGATTGTGGCTGATGATTGGCTCCGCAAAATCGGAAGAGAGCTAGTCACCGTTGGATGCACTGATGTTTGAGAAGGTGCGCTTTGCCGCATCAACTGGATGGACCTGCAGCTTCTTGGTGGGAGAATTACACCGCCACTTTTCCCATTGGTGCCATCACTTGGGATCAATTCCAGCAGGCCTTCCACCGCTCATGTCTCACTGGAGCCATGAGTCTCAAGAAGCGTGAGTTCAAACTTGCGCCAGGGAACCGTCTTGTGGCACAAGATCGTGGATGAATTCAGCAAGCTCGCTCGCTATGCCCTGATGATGTGGCCACAGATGCCACAAAGCAGGAGAAGTTCCTTGAGGACTCAATGATGAACTGAGCATGCAGCTTATTGTGGCTACTTTCAACAACTACCGTGAGCTGGTAGACAAGGCCACCATTCTTGAAGGCAAGCAGCAACAGATAGAAGCATAAGCGGAAGTACAGCCGGGAAGCACAACTCGGGAGCCCAGCAGAAGCCCGCTATGCACCGTACTCAGGAGGGCACACCCATCATAACCATGGAGGTCATAACCATGGAGGAAATGGGAACAACCGCAGCCAGACAACAAGTCAGGCCATGGCAATGGCAATGGAAGTGGTAATGGCAATCAGCACCGCTTCTGCCCGGCTCAAGGATCTGAGCCACATCACCGCTTCAAGTGCCGAAGACAGGCACTACGCCACCGACTGCCCGGAGGCCAAGCGGAGGATTGGAAATGGCAATGGAGGCTCGGAAGAAGCCAAATCCGTTCCCTCGTGCTCGGGTGAACCACATCGGCGTGGAGGACGTCTATGATCAGCCGAACATCGTGGTTGGTAAGTTTTATTGAATTCACGTTCAGTTTTGGTTCTCTTTGATTCGGTGCAACGATTCATTCATATCAAGGGTAGTTGTGGAAAAGTACGGGTTGCGCACTAGAACCCTTAGAAGCCCCCTTCGCGTCGGTTCCCGCAGAGGAGAAATGATGGCAGGTGTAGGCTGTCCTGCAACCCTCAACATCGGGAACCACAAATTTCCCGTGGACCTCATAGTGTTGGAAACCCAGACCTTGGATGTAATACTAGGCATGGATTGGTTGTCAAAGTTTGAAGGGAACATTGATCTGAGCCCAAGAAGTCTATTCTGCTCACCACCGGAGCGTAAGAGGATCAAGTATGTAGCCAGCACAGCCAGATGAAGAATCAGTGCATTCCCTCACGGAGTTGTTCAGAGGAAGTTCCAGAGTGCAAGACTTTCCCGATGTGTTTCCGGAGGAATTACCAGAATGCCCCGGACGGGGACATCAATTTCTGATCGAGTTATTGCCCGCACAGCCCCAATATCCAAGAGACCTTATCGGATGCCACCGAATGAGTTGAAAGAGATCAAGGATCAAATAAATGAGTTATTGGAGAAAGGATATATTGTCCAAGCTCATCACCTTGGGGAGCCCAGTTCTTTTGGTAGAGAAGAAGGATGGAAGCTTGAGGATGGTTGTGGATTATCGTGCATTAAACGAGGTAACCATCAAGAACAAGTACCCCTGCCGATGATCAATGACTTGTTTGATCAGCTTGTTGGAGCCAAGGTATTCTCTAAGATCGATCTTCATCGGGTATCATCGATTGAAGATTCGTGAAAAGGATATACCCAAAACAGCATTCACTACTGTGTATGGTTTATATGAGTATACCGTCATGTCATTTGGATTGACTAATGCTCCTGCATACTTCATGAATTTGATGAACAAGGTGTTCATGGAGTATTTGGACAAGTTTGTCGTGGTGTTCATCGATGATATATTGATTTTCTCAAGAGCGAGGAAGAGCATAAGGAACATTTATGCCTAGTTCGGAGAAACTTCGAGAACATCAGTTGTATGCCAAGTTCAGCAAATGTGAATTTTGGCTGAAGAAAGTTGGATTCCTCGGACATGTTATTTCAGGAGAAGGAATAGCAGTTGACCCCGCCAAGGTTGAATCACCACCGATTGGCAGCCACCCACCTCGACCAAGGAGATCCGCAGTTTTCTCGGACTCGCAGGATATTATCGGAGGTTCATTGAGAACTTCTCAAGATTGCCAAACCCATGACTGAACTATTGAAGAAGGAAGCCAAGTATGTTTGGACCGAGGAATGTGAAGCCAGTTTTCAGGAATTGAAGAAACGGTTGGTCACCGCCCAAAGTTGATTTTGCGGACATACACAAGGAATACCAGGTTTATTGTGACGCTTCTCGTCAAGGACTCGGAGGAGTATTGATGCAGGAAGGTAAGGTTGTAGCTTATGCCTCCGCACAGCTACGGCCTCATGAGATGAATTATGCCACGCATGATTTGGAGTTAGCAGTTGTAGTGCATGCACTCAAGACTGAGAGACATTTCCTCATCGGAAATCGTTGTGATGTCTACACAGATCACAAGAGTTTGAAATATATCTTCACGCACAAGGAATTGAACCTCGTGCAGAGGAGATGGCTAGAGTTGATAAAGGACTATGACATGAGATTGCATTACCACCCGGTAAAGCTAATGTTGTAGCAGATGCTTTGAGCCGTAAGAGTTATGTGAATACTCTTACAAGCAGGAGGATTACCCGAGTTAGTCGACGACCTCGAGAGATCTCCGATCGGAGATAGTTCCAAAGGATTTGTTGCAACTCTGAAGTTTAGTCCACCTTGACCGAAAGGATTCGTGAAGCCTGTAAGTCGGACAAGGAAATCGATGAGATAAAGCAAAAGATGGAGGAAGGAAAAGCTAAAGGATTCCGTAAGGATGAACACGGAACTATATGGTTTGAGGATCGTATTTATGTGCCCAATGATCCCGAGCTCAGGAAGCTAATTCTTCAGGAGGCTCATGATTCACCGTACTCGATTCACCCCGGCAACACCAAGATGTACTTGGATTTGAAGCAAAGTTTCTGGTGGACAGGTATGAAGAAGGATATTGCCGAGTACGTAGCAGTATGTGATGTTTGTCAACGTGTAAAGGCAGAACATCAGAAGCCAGCAGGGTTGCTTCAACCTTTGCCGATTCCCGATTGGAAATGGGAAAAACTTGGAATGGATTTCATCACAGATTACCCAGACCCGCTCAGGTTATGATTCTATCTGGGTAGTAGTTGATCGTTTGACTAAGGTAGCTCACTTCATTCCGTGAAGACTACCTATACCAGTGCCAAGTTGGCCAAGATATACATGACCAGGATCGTATGTCGCATGGAGTTCCGAGGAAAATCGTGTCGATAGAGGAACGAGTTTACCTCAAAGTTTTGGAAGCAATTGCATGAAACTTTGGGTACGAGGCTGGAATTCAAGATGCTTTTCATCCGCAGCGGATGGACAGACCGAGAGAGTCAATCAGATTCTGGAGGACATGTTGAGAGCTTGTGTGCTAGACTATGGGTCTAGCTGGGATGATAATTTGCCGTACGCAGAGTTCTCATACAACAACAGTTATCAATCCAGTTTGAAGATGGCCCCTTTCGAAGCTCTATACGGAAGGAGGTGCAGAACACCATTCTTTGGGATAGTGTTGGAGATCGATCACTTTTCGGTTCCGATCTTATCAAGGATTCCGAAGAGAAAGTCAAGCTGATTCGAGACAGGCTCAAGATAGCACAGTCAAGACAGAAGAGTTATGCCGACAGTAAGAGCAAGGAGGTGACTTACGAAGTGGGAGACCGAGCATATCTTCGTGTGTCTCCACTTCGTGGAATCAAGAGGTTTGGAGTCAAGGGAAAGTTAGCACCCCGATTCATTGGCCCCTACAAAATCCTCGAACATCGTGGAGAGGTTGCATACAAGTTGGAATTGCCGGAAGGATTGTCCGGAGTTCATGATGTCTTTCACGTTTCTCAGCTGAAGAAGTGCCATGCCGACATGGCCGATGTTCCGTTGAGAGACACAGTGCCCCTAGAGGCCATACAGCTTGACAGTGATCTGACTTACAAGGAGAAACCCGTCCGAATTCTCGAAACTGCAAGCAGAGTCACCCGCAGCAAAGTCATCAAATTTTGCAAGGTACTGTGGAGTCACCACACCGAGGAAGAAGCCACCTGGGAACGCGAAGAAGATCTCCTTCGAGACCATCCGCACCTATTTGCTAGCCAACCCGAATCTCGAGGGCGAGATTCATCTTAAGGTGGGTAGGTTTGTAACATCCCAAATTTCCTATTTGGAATGTTTTACAATTATAGCTAAGCATCCTATGCATCCTGTTTGAATTTGAATGCCATTTGAAGTTTCAGGGAATTTTGAGTTTTGAATTTGAATTTCAAACTTTGGCATGTGGGAATCATTTCAAAAACTAAGCCTGATAAATACTTGATCAAAAGTATGAGAGGAGCAAACATGACACTCCAAAAATATCAGAGGAAACAATGCCAAAAGATTTGGATTCAAATCTGAACTTTATTTGAATTTGGAAAAAATGGATTTTTATAAAGTTTGGATTTTGCCTTTGGAAAAATGTTCAAATGAAAGGGAATATTCCCCTGATCATTTTGGTATATATATACCCTATATAAAATATTTACAGATATGGTTTTATTTCTGTTTTTGTTTTATTTAAAAAATAAAGTTTTAAAAAAAAATCCCCTCGGCGCCATAAAGGCCACCCAGGCCCAGCCAGCCACACCCCCCCCTTTGGCCCGGCCCAGCCCATGCCCAGCTGGCCGAGCCAGCCGCCCGAGCCGGCCCAGCTCAACCCCCCTCGCACTTTGAATCCCTAGGCTTCGCCACCCGCCGCCTCACCCTCCTCTCTCTCTCTCGACCCGTGGCCCCGCCCTCTTCTTCCCCTGCCCACGCATCGACTCGCTGAGATCGCGGATCCCAAGGATCCGGATCCCGATCCGCCTCGATCCCCCGGCGAGCCCGACTCCTGGCTATAAAGCCGGAGTCGCCGACCCCATTCCCCGAGACCTCGCCAGACCCTCTCCTCCCGTTTGTGCTCATGGAGACCCGAGCTTCCCCACGCCATTGTCGCCGCCGTCCGCGCCCTAGTCCTCCCGACCACCCCGACCCCACCGAACCACTCCCGTGCTCCCCGCATCCTCCCGACGACTCACTGAGCTCACTGACGCCTGGAAGCCCTGACGACTCTCGCCGCCGCCGCCGTCGCCGGAGTCCGGTAAGCCACCGACCACCACCCTCCCCCGTCCGATCCTAGATGAGCGGCTAGGATTAGAACCCCCGAAGGGGTAGGTTTTATTTAGAAAACCGGCCGGTTCAATCGGTTTAGTATTAGTTAGGTTTTTTATTTTTAGGCCCGGTTCGTTTTAATTAACCCTAGGGCCCGTTTAGACTATTTAACATGCAGGCACGCTTTAGGCCCATTAGGCCTTTTTCTTTTATTTTGATTTTCTGTTTTAGCGAAATAGTTTATGTTTTCAAAATTCATATCTTTTATTCTGTTTAATATTTTTGAGTGATTCTTTTTTGTTGGATTGCAAATTTTATGTAGTTTCTGTAGAATATATATTTAGCTATGTTAAAATAATTAAAATTGCTTTAATTTAGTTTTAGTCAGAATAGTAAATCTGCTATAACTTGAATTAGAAAAATTATTTTTGCATGATTCTTTTTGTCCCAACTTTATTTTAACATTGCCAAACCCTAGAAATTAACTTGGGTATTTTAGGATTTATAAATAATTAGTTTTAAGCAGAATCCTATTAATTCTAATTAATTAACTAGTTCATGTTTTCCTAATAAATTAATTAGTAAATAAATTTATTTTAACTTGGGATTAGTTATTCTAAGTTAGTTTCGTCATTCTAGTAGATGAACTTTTATTTATAATTAATAAAAGTTTTAATTTTATTTTCTTAATAGAAATTGGATTAGGCCTAAAATGAGTTTTATAATAGCTTTTTAATTAATTCTTTTTGCTCCTAGTTGCTTAGTGAAACCTTTTCTGTTAAGTTAACTTAAAACCATGATTAGGTTATATTAAGGAAATTTTGTTATATAAAAACTATTTTTGTTATTGTTTGGAGTAGGAAAAACTTTGGGTGGTTTTTCTTTGAGTTTTTCTTTTGGATTTGGTTTTGATTGTTTTGTTGTGTTATGTTACTTTTGTTATGTTGTGTTAGGTGATCCTATTACTTTGGGCTTATTGTGTTATTTTTTGTCTCGGTAGAGTTTCCGGAGTGCGAAGCTTGCTACTACGACTCTTTAGCTTACGAGGATCATCAGCAAGGCAAGTTTTGATCATGTTATTTATATACCTATGTTTTTGTGCATTAGTAGTTGTCACCACCCCACCATGCATGCAGTAGTGAAATCTTGAAGTCATTAAACTTGAGTAGTATCATGTGGTAGGATGAACCAATCCCCTTGTTACCATGACCCCGGGACGTAGTAGTTACTTTGCTATGCTCGTAGACGGGTTTTGGGTTGAGTGAAATTCATAAGCAAGATGTGAGAGTCAATGATGATGACAACCCCATGAACTACAATGATCAAGATGGACTTCCGAAAATCACTACTGGGTGGAGGACGGTTGACGGGCACCCTGGAGCACCAAGTGGTGGCCGGGATGCATGGAGAAGCGCCATGACATCTTGGAAAGCTTCACCCAGCCACGAAGAGAAGGATGGATGCCCCATGACCGAAGCTTACTCAGCAGCCGCAAGCCATTATGGGCTCGGCTGGGTTGACCCTAGTAGTGACGCTGGCTGGGCGGTACTACGAGAAGTAGACGAACGGTAGGATTGGATGGGTACCGCAAGTGGCGGAAGAACTCTTTGGAAGACCTGTTTCATTCGTCCCGTCTTCAAACACCATGAAGTGCGAAGACTTTAAAGGAGGGAATGATTCTTGCGGGAAAGTCGCAACCCTCTGCAGAGTTAAAGATCTAATCGATTAGTCGTGTCCCGATTCACGGACATTTGAGCCTCTGGAACTTGGAAGTATTCGGATATCTCAACACTAAAACTAATGAATTAATTTGAGGGCTTTTATGACTTAATAATTGGGGACGAGATATTGGTTGGCGGAACCATCTCAATAACTACCAACAATTGTAGTAATTTGCAAGCAAGTCCACCGTAGTAGGATAAAATTTGCTTTTCGCAAAATGATGAAACTTAGAGCTCCACAGACCAAAATGCATATAGTGATAGTAAGTTTATTATTGTTGTTCTTCATGACTTGCCACTTATTCCAAAGGCTGACCTACATGGCTGCAACGTATTATGTTGCGTAGATATATTCGATCGGGGTGAGGCTACGCCCGCGCTTGGCGATTGCCCTTTGAGTCGGATGGACTCGCTTACCTTCGACGCTTCCAGCATTTGTAGTTTATTTCTCATGAGTTGGCCTTGAGCCAAATTTATTCCTTGTAATAAAGACTCTATATGAGAATCGTTTAATGATATTCAGGTGTGATTGAACTTTGATTACTTTATCGATGTACTGTGAGTACCAAAGATGATCTTGGGATGGTATGAATACGTAGATTTGACCGATTTTGGGTCGTCGCTACATCTGCCCACTGACATGTGGGCCCCGGGCTAATTAACCGGTTTCATAAATAAATAAAATGTTAATTAATCTGTTAATTCGTTTTAATCACTAATTAGTCACTGACTGGTGGGGCCCACACCCCTAATTAGTTCTGTTAGTCAATTTAATCAACTGTTAGTGCCGCAGTCGCCGACATGTGGGTCCCACTGGACCCACAGGTCAGGTTTGACCTCAGTCAACCATCCTGTTGACAGCTGACATCACCTCTACGTCATGCTGACGTCATCCGCTACTGTTCTAGATAATGTTGATTTAGATAATAAAATAATTCCAGTAAATGGTTTAATCTTTGAAAATTCATAGAAAATAAACCGTAGCTCGGTTGGAAAAACTTTATACATGAAAGTTGCTCAGAAAAACGTGACGAATCCGGATATGTGGTCTGTTCATCTGTCACATGCCCCTAGCATGCTGAACATGGAACTTTCCCCCTCCGGCCATTTGTCTGACACAGGCCCGGAACCGGGAAAACATTCCCGGTTGCCTTCCCCCCGCCCCTCGCCGGTATCGGTAGCACCACGTTAGAACACGTCTAGCTCTGCTTGTTGTCCTGCTTTATATTTACTGTTTCTTCCCCCTCTTCTCTCCGGTAGACCCCGAGACCGATGCTGCCCCTGTGATCGACTACGTCACCGACGACCCCTCCTTGCCAGAGCAACCAGGCAAGCCCCCCCTTTGATCATCCCGGTATCGCCCATTCTATACTCTCATGCTTGCATTAGATTTTGCTACTGTTATTGTTTGCTCCTATTCTGATGCATAGCCTGCTTTTGTATCTACTGTTGTACCTTACCTGCTTATCCTAAACTGCTTAGTATTGGTTGGTTAGTGATCCATTAGTGACCCCCGCCTTGTCCCGACTGCCCCGCTGGATTATCAGAAGACCCGATCAACGGGATCGAAGACCAGGCCCCGGCACCGCACATCACTTTACCCTTAGTTGCTCGACTCTACTGGGTTACTATCGAGTGCCGAGGGTGAGACCTCTACATCACTTCAGATGTTAACCCTGTAGTGTAGCTATTCGGTCGTGGTCATCGAGGTGATTTCCTCTTTAACCACTTCGATATGACTCGTGTGCAACCCTCAAGTGCGGACCTCGAGGGTGAATCCTCTTACATTCACCTTGATGATTACATCGAGTGGAATTCACCAGGGGTGATTCCTCGGGTTTTCCCCATGATGTTTAGACACACAGTTACTAGGGTTACTATGAATTTACACTGAACCATGTTACTAAAGACGGTCGACCACGAGGGTACCCGCGAGCATATTCTTGAGTGATGTGGAGACGGTTGACACGGAAGGTGCCCGCGAGATAATTACGAGGCGTGGCGGGCATTCCTAGCCCTTGCCGCAAGTCCTCGAGACGGGGCAACGGGGTCACATCTTTCGTGAGTCTCTACTTGTTACCGCGCGTTCCTAATCCACTACGATTTGGATATTTGATCCTAGGGGCCTCTGGCCTGATAGCACTAACCATCACGTGGGCATAGTATGGGCGTTCTGCGTCGTATGCATCAGCCGAAGCTTAATAGACGACAATGATCGAGCGGCGCGCGGGTTGGACTGGTAAGCTCCTGCCTTTTTAGGGAGGTAGCTAGGTCTGCTCACCGGCCGCGTTCGCAACATGCAGGAGTTCCCGGGGAGATGGCCCATGACCCCTGGGGGCATAGGTTTAGTCTGGCGTGCTGGCCTCTCTATTAAGCCTAGGTCGGGTTGCGGCGTGTTGTTTGGCCGAGGCCGGGCATGACCCAGGAAAGTGTGTCCGGCCGGAGTTAATCGAGCGTGGTGGGTAAGTTGGTGCACCCCTGCAGGGAAGAAAACATCTATCGATAGCCTGTCCTACGGTAATGGACACTTGGAGTTGTATACCGATCGATACAACTAGAACTGGATACTTGAGATGAGACATGGATATGAGCAATGGATTGCGATGAGAATTGGATTGTGATGATAACTGGATAGTATGGCTCTGGGATGCCTTTCTCGCAGGGAGTCGAGAAAGGACCTCTGGCCGAGGTTGATAGCACTTCTACTACTTTATTTTATGCTACTCTACTCCCTCCGGATGCTGCAAGATGGTGGTTTCCAGAAGATGCTAGTCTTCGATAGGACTAGGCCTTCTCTCTATTCTGGCATTTCTGCAGCCCAGTCCACATATATAGCCTTCCTTTGATAATGTTGCATATGTAGTGTAGATCCTTGCTTGCGAGTAATTTGGATGAGTACTCACGGTTGCTTTGCTCCCCCTCTTCCCCCTTTCTTCTTATTTCCGGTTGATGCAACGGATGACGGAGCCAGGGCCGATGCCACCGCGATGCTTACTACTACGTGGAGGCTGCCGATGACCAGGAGTAGTTAGGAGGCTCCTGGCAGGAGGCCTTGCCTTTTCGATCGATGTTGCTTTTGTGCTAGCCTTCTTAAGGCAAACTTGTCTAACTTATGTCTCGTACTCAGATATTGTTGCTTCCACGACTCTTGTGTATTCGAGCTTATGTATTCGAGCCCTCGAGGCCCATGGCTTGTAATATAAAGCTTGTATTATTTTAATTTGTGTATAGAGTTGTGTTGTGATATCTTCCGTGAGTCCTTGATCTTGATCGTATACATTTGCGTGCATGATTAGTGTACGATTGAATCGAGGGCGTCACAAGTTGGTATCAGAGCCGACTGCCTGTAGGTAGCCCCCTTTCCAACTCCTTGGCCGAAGTTGAGTCTAGTCATCCAAAAACTATTTACTAACATGGCTGTGTGGCTTACGGGCCCACGTCGCCAATTGGGTGGTATTAGGATCTTCTATTCCTCTTCCTTACTCTGGGATTCTGATCTCTCGTCTATTCGGGTTAAAC
Organism: Aegilops longissima; assembly: GCA_021605205.1. Classification (NCBI taxonomy): domain Eukaryota; kingdom Viridiplantae; phylum Streptophyta; class Magnoliopsida; order Poales; family Poaceae; genus Aegilops; species Aegilops longissima. The sequence continues at coordinate 245,222,944 of CM038681.1, forward strand.
ATTTTACTAACTCTGACATTAGGCTCTCGTACCACTTCATCCCGGAGAGCCCCTTCACCAAAGATGATCGGCGGTTTCATCAGAAGACTCTAAAGATACTCCTCGATGAGTCCTGAGACCCTATGCCCACTGCTTTGCAGTTCCTGACGACCTTTAAACTCCGATGGATAACTACTTACACTCATCGTTCATTTATTCATTTCAGTTACTCTCGAGTTCCATCCGACATATCGAAATACTATCTGACATTTCTAGAATTCTCTAAGCCTAATACCTTGCAGCTTCTTTCGCACTGTGGATAATTCCTCACATTTACCGGGGATCCGTCCAGCCCCAGTTGTTAATGTGTTTCTCAATTAATGCTAATCGTTCTTTCAAGAACCCTATGCAATCTATTGCTTTGGAAAGTCTTGCTTGCCTGCATTATGGTTAATTCCATATGTCTAGCAATATGTGCGAATACTCGCAATCATCAATTAATCCTTGGAAATTTTCTTTCCGGCTAAGACATCCTTTCAGATATGATCTGGTTCTTGCCCAATCCAGATTTGATCGGGTGCACCTCTAAGTCTATTCAATTTACTCATCTTTTGATCAGAGCCTCTGCTTCTGATCCTTCGTCTTGAAATCGTAATTCCTTTGCACCCAAGCATCGAATCATTCAGACGTTTCTTGAAGTCAATTCCTTTGCATCCCCTTCTTCATATGGTTGAGTACCGAACTCACATCAGCTTCGTTGTGGACCGCTAGTCCCCTTGCTGGATTTTATCCGACAGCATCCTTCATATGCAATAACCTTGTGAGCTTTTCCTCGGATATATAAAGCCTTTGATATATTGTATCCTCTCCTTTTGTCAACCATGCTCTGTTTTCGAGCTTGTGTTAATTACTCCTGAAGCTTGTGGTATATGTTCCTAAGATGCCCCGATGGGTTGAACCTATGCCTTCCCTAAACCGTATGGACCCGAAAGTTTTCACGAGTCATACTCTTCTAGTGTCTTGCCAGATAACATTTCAACATTACAATTTCATCGAAAAACAAGGAGCGAATGAAAGGTTATGCATTGAAGAAGTGGGAGTCGACCTTGAACTTTGTGGTCATGCCCATGGACACGATGTAGATCTTATCATTAAAGCTTCTCTTAAGTTAATTATTCCCTTGATATAAGTTCGTCTTATATCTGAGATCTGCCTTTGCAATCGTGGTTCCGACCATGTTCTCCTTTAAATACCATTTCTCGCAAATTCAAGCACTTGTCTTCGCAGAGCAATACCTAGTCCAACCTCTCGCTTTGATCTGTCATCGAGTATTACCTCCCAGATCTCGAATATCATGAAACTACATAACTTCTTATGAGTTCTTTCTCTACTATTATTTTTGCCGATTCTAAATTTTCACGGGTTCCGGGTTATTAGTCACTCAAGAACACCGATAAGTGAATCGATTCTGCACTCTGATTCTATAACTCTAAGTAATTTTCATTGCTTACGAGTTTACTAATCCATCAAGTCATTCCTAGCCTGATCGGCTATATCATTATCATACTAAATTTTAACTGTGCTACCTGGAGCTTCTTCCCAGAGCACAATTTTCGACGATGAGCTAAGCTTACGTCGATCTTCCTCATTTTATCAATTCACCTCGAACAACAAGCTTGATTTTTAGTTTGTGTTATACACGTGGTTCCAAAAACTTTTCGCTTCATCATTCCTTTGACTTGATGTCATCGCCGATCGATTACATCTTCCTGAAATCTCTCGACAATTGTGTCGTGCTCGTCAACATTCTGAGCTCTTCCAGCATATCAATCGAATTCGTGATGAGAAATGCCATCCTTGACCTTCGATGATTTGAGTTATCATCGACCCCCCCCCCCCCCTTGTCTTCTTTCCAACACATGTTTGATCATGTCTTGGTTATACCTTGGACTCCTTACTATTCCTGCAATTGTTCCTTGAGTATTTCTTGTGATCTTCAACTCCAACCCCTACTTGTAACACCATGTTAATGCTACCTCGAAGCATGACTAAGGTATTCCGAATATCAACAAGAACATCGGAAGCACATTGTCGAATGTTTCTTGATCTATTATCCAAACACCGTTGTATGGGTAATATCATGATTCTTCCCTCGCCCCCTTTATCTACATGCTTTTGAACTTGCTGCCATATCATGTATATCCTACTCCGCTTCCCCTTGGGAACGATATACTCCCAATTCTTGTGTGTAAACACATTTTCCTTTCCAATGTTCTGATTAATCTAATGATCGCCTTTTCTTTTCCATTGTTTTGTTTAACCTTTCTTGTGGTTTATGAGATCTAAGCATGTAACAATTCCCTGCTTATGTAGACACCTCGGTGTACAAACACTGTCAGTAAGACCTTGTTACTATTGTTGATGACATTCTGGTAACCACCGATGGATGAGAACTTTGCCTATTGGTTCGCCTCGTTTCAACGAGCAGGAAAATGGTTCTCTTCGTCCCTCGCCCTTGGTACCAACGATGTTGCCTACATAAATGACAGGTTGTCCCCTGACCTGCCTTGGTTTCATGCCCGTACGAAATGATAGCGCCTTCCTGCTTCTAACCCACATGGTGGGCCCATAACCCACAGGTCCCAGGATCGAAACCTGACTCTCCTGTACATCCCTGTTTCCCAAAATTGTTCCTCGCGCTTGGCTTCGTTTGTAAATCACGAGCCACCTTCCTAGTGATCTGTTATGGTATCAGACGCAATACTTATTCCCATTGCTCTGAACCCCTTTCACCCTCTGTTTCAGGCAACGAACGCTTGCCTACCCGCTTGAAGCCACTTATTGCACTTTCTTACCTTGCTCTCGATGACTTTCTTGATTTTCAACTCGAGAGATGACTCCATGCCACGTTCACTCACATAGTCCCCACGTACCTATCTTGTGTTCAGCACCTTCCTTCCCGAGTCTTTCCCCTTACTCCACCTCTTAAATCTCGGGACGAGATTTCTTGTAGTGGAGGAGATTTGTAACACCCCCAGTGTCATGCTACAGTAACCCACTGTGATTAAGCTAATCATTTTTCCAAACAGTGCTTAATCACCTTTAATTCAAATCTCATTTGAAATTCCACTTTGGAATCAAATTCGATTAGCAAGTGATTTTTGAAGTTGCACAAAAGTTGTTGCAAAATAGTCCATCATTTAGTAAAAATTTCCATAACAAATGATTGTTAAGGAAAACAACATCACCTCCAAGCTAAGATGGACTATAGCAAATTAAAACAGTGCCACTCAATAAATTAATTGCTTTTCCATCTTTTTGCAAATTCCATCTAATTCAAACTTCTTCCAAACTTTTTGTGGCTGTGTCAAACATTGCATTGTAATTATGTGGCCAAGTCCCACATTTTACAGAATCCTTTTGGCAGCTCCAAAAATTTGCAAAGCATTCTGTAAAAAGAGAAAAGAAATAGAAATGAAAAAAAAATAAAGAAGAAGGATAAGGGAACCCCCCTGCCCCTGGGCCTAAGGCCACAGAGACAGGCCCAGCCGGCCAGGCCCAGCTCACCGCCCCGGTCGTCTCCCCCACTGTTCCCCGGTCTTGGCGTCGCTCTGGGAGGCAGGTGTCGCCCGAACCACCTCGCCGACGACGACCCCCGCGCGAGAGGATAAGGCCTCCACACCCCCGGACGCCTCGAGTCCTCCCCCTCACCTACCACTACTCCCGCCTCTCCGTCCCCTTCCCTCTCCCTCTCGGCCTTCCCTCATTAGATCCCCCGCCTCACCGAACCCCTCCTGTCGCCGCCTGCCGTCGTCCGTGCGCTCCGGCGCCACCCCGGGCTGCGCCAGGGCGTTCAGTAGCTGCTCGGGCCTCGGCCTCGTCATATCACCCAACAGCAGGAGCCGGAGAGGCCCCGTGTCTTCGGCTTCGAGGTCGCCTCCCCGTCGACCACCGACGCGCCCCCGTCTGCGTCGAGCTCTGTTGCTACTAAACTGACCACAGGCCACCGTGAGCTGCTCGGTGAGCTCCTCCCTCCCTCCTTTCCTCTCCTCGCGCCTTGTGCATCACCGTAGCTTGCTCGTCGCCGCGCCATTTCTTTTTCTATCCGCCGCCCGAACTCGTCGCTGCCGTCGCTTCCGACCACCGTAGCCGGCGCCGTTGGGTTAGAACGACGTGGTGATGTTCCCGCGTTTGAATGAGCCCGAACGCGTGCGCAAATTCGCACCGCAGCTGCCTCCCCGTAGCGCACCCGCGAGCTCCGCCGCCGACGTGCTTGCCGCCGTCGCCGTAGAGCCTCCCTGGCCGCGAGACCGCCACAGTTCGACGCGGTTTGGTCTCCGCTTTAGAACGCGCCCAAGTGCGCGCAAAACGGTGGCCGGAGCACTTTTTCCGGGCACATCCGAGGCGCTGCTGCCGCAGTTTTGGTCGCCGGCGTCGAGTCTCCGATGCCGTCGCCAACGTGACGACAAGTGGGCCCCAGTGACACCGCCGCTGGGCCTCGGATCCTAGTTGACCCGATTGACCGGGTCAATCTGCGATCGGGCACTCGCCCATCGACATGTGGGCCCCGCTAATTAACCGTTTCATAAATAAATAAAATGTTAATTAATCTGTTAATTCGTTTTAATCACTAATTAGTCATCGATGGTGGGGCCCACACCCCAATTAGTTACATTAGTCAATTTAATCAACTGTTAGTGCGCGATCGCCGACATGTGGGTCCCATCGACCCACAGGTCGGTTTGACCTCGATCAACCGTCCCATTGACGGTGACATCACCTCTACGTCATCTTGGCGTCATTCGCTATCGTTTCTAGATAATGTTGATTTAGATAATAAAATAACTCCAGTAAATGGTTTAATCTTTGAAAATTCATAGAAAATAAACCGTAGCTCGGTTGGAAAACTTTATACATGAAAGTTGCTCAGAAAAACGTGACGAATCCGGATACGTGGTCTGTTCATCTGTCACATGCTCCTAGCATGCTGAACATGGAAATTTCCCCCTCCGGCCATTTGTCTGACACAGGTCCGAAACCGTGAAAACATTCCCGGTTGCCTTCCCCCCCCTCGCCGGTATCGGTAGCACCACGTTAGAACACGTCTAGCTCTGCTTGTTGTCCTGTTATGTTATGTTTGCTTTATATTTACTGTTTCTTCCCCCTCTTCTCTCCGGTAGACCCCGAGACCGATGCTGCCCCTGTGATCGACTACGTCACCGACGACCCCTCCTTGCCAGAGCAACCAGGCAAGCCCCCCCTTTGATCATCCCGATATCGCCCATTCTATACTCTCATGCTTGCATTAGATTTTGCTACTGTTATTGTTTGCTCCTATTCTGATGCATAGCCTGCTTTTGTATCTACTGTTGTACCTTACCTGCTTATCCTAAACTGCTTAGTATAGTTTGGTTAGTGATCCATCAGTGACCCCCGCCTTGTCCCGACGCCTGCTGGATTATCGAAGACCCGATCAATGGGATCAAGACCAGGCCCCGCACCGCACATCACTTTACCCTTAGTTGCTCGACTCTCTTGGGTTACTATCGAGTCCGAGGGTGAGACCTCTACATCACTTCAGATGTTAACCTCAGTAGTGTAGCTATTCGGTCGTGGTCATTGAGGGTGATTTCCTCTTTAACCACTTCGATACGACTGTGGTGCAACCCTCAAGTGCGGACCTCGAGGGTGAATCCTCTTACGTTCACCTTGATGATTACATCGAGTGGAATTCACCGGGTGATTCTCGGTTTTCCCTTGATGTTTAGACACACGCTTACTAGGGTTACTATGAATTTACACCAACCATGTTACTAAAGACGGGTCGACCCTGAGGGGTACCCGCGCGAGCATATTTGCGAGTGATGTGGAGACGGGTTGACCTGGAAGGTGCCCGCGAGATAATTACGAGGCGTGGCCGGGCATTCCTAGCCCTTGCCGCAAGTCCTCGAGACGGGGCAACGGGGTCACATCTTTCGTGAGTCTCTGCTTGTTACCGCGCGTTCCTAATCCACTACGATTTGGATATTTGATCCGAGGGGCCTCTGGCCTGATAGCACTAACCATCACGTGGGCATAGTATGGGCGTTCTGCGTCGTATGCATCAGCCGAAGCTTAATAGACGACAACGACTGAGCGGCGCGCGCCGGGTTGGACTGGTAAGCTCCTGCCTTTTTAGGGAGGTAGCTAGGTCTGCTCACCGGCCGCGTTCGCAACGTGCAGGAGTTCCCGGGGAGATGGCCCATGACCCCTGGGGGCATAGGTTTAGTCCGGCGTGCTGGCCTCTCTATTAAGCCTAGGTCGGGTTGCTGCGTTTTGTTCGACCGAGGGCGGGCATGACCCAGGAAAGTGTGTCCGGCCGGAGTTAATCGAGCGTGGTGGGTAAGTTGGTGCACCCTGCAGGAAGAAAACATCTATCGATAGTCTGTCCTCTGATACGGACACTTGGAGTTGTATCCCGATCGATACAACTAGAACTGGATACTTGAGATGAGACATGGATATGAGCAATGGATTGCGATGAGAATTGGATTGTGATGATAACTGGATAGTATGGCTCTGGGATGCCTTTCTCGCAGGGAGTCGAGAAAGGATCGCTGGCCGAGGTTGATAGCACTTCTACTATATTTTATGCTACTCTACTCCCTCCGGATGCTGCAAGATGGTGGTTTCCAGAAGATGCTAGTCTTCGATAGGACTAGGCCTTCTCTCTATTCTGGCATTTCTGCGGCCCAGTCCACATATATAGCCTTCCTTTGATAATGTTGCATATGTAGTGTAGATCCTTGCTTGCAGTACTTTGGATGAGTACTCACGGTTGCTTTGCTCCCCTCTTCCCCTTTCTTCTTCTTTCCGGTTGATGCAACCAGATGACGGAGCCCAGGAGCGATGCCACCGCCGATGCTTACTACTACGTGGAGGCCGCCGATGACCAGGAGTAGTTAGGAGGCTCCAGCAGGAGGCCTTGCCTTTTCGATCGATGTTGCTTTTGTGCTAGCCTTCTTAAGGCAAACTTGTCTAACTTATGTCTACTCGGATATTGTTGCTTCCGCTGACTCTTGTGTATTCGAGCTTATGTATTCGAGCCCTCGAGGCCCATGGCTTGTAATATAAAGCTTGTATTATTTTAATTTGTGTATAGAGTTGTGTTGTGATATCTTCCCGTGAGTCCTTGATCTTGATCGTACACATTTGCGTGCATGATTAGTGTACGATTGAATCGAGGGCGTCACAAGTGCTAACGAAGCAATTATGTCTTATCAAAATAACATAGCCAAAGAAAGCTTATCGCTACAAAATCATATAGTTATGCCATGTTTCAATATTGTCACACAAACGTTCTCATCATGCATAACCCCGATGAAAAGCCGAGCAATTGGTTCATACTTTTTAACGCGCATCAGCCTTTTCAACTCTTACGCAATACATGAGCGCAAGCCATGGATATAGCACTATGGGTGGAGTAAAGTATAATGATGGGGGTTATGAGAGAAGACAAAAAAGGTAGAAAGTCTCACATTGACGTGGCTAATCAATAGGCTATGTAGATGCCCATCAATTGATGTAAATGAGAGGAGTAGGGATTGCCATGCAATGGATGCACTAGAGCTATAAATATATGAAAGCTCAACAAAAGAAACTAAGTGGGTGTGCATCCAACTTGCTTGCTCACGAAGACCTAGGGCATTTTGAGGAAGCCCATCATTGGAATATACAAGCCAAGTTATATAATGAAAAATTCCCGCTAGTATATGAAAGTGACAACATAGGAGACTCTCTATCATGAAGATCACGATGCTACTTTGGAGCACAAGTGTGGAAAAAAGGATAGTAACATTGTCCCTTCTCTCTTTTTCTCTCATTTTTTTTTCTTTGGGCCTTCCTTTTTTTGGCCTCTTTTTTTATTTAGTCCGGAATCTCATCCCGACTTGTGGGGCAATCATAGTCTCCAACATCCTTTCCTCACATGGGACAATGATCTAATAATGATGATCATCACACTTTTATTATTTACAACTCAACACAACTCAATACTTAGAACAAAATATGACTCTATGTGAATGCCTCCGGCGGTGCACCGGGATACGCGATGAATCAAGAGTGACATGTATGAAAAAATTATGAATGGTGGCTTTGCCACAAAATACGATGTCAACTACATGATCATGCAAAGCAATATGACAATGATGAAGCGTGTCATAATAAACGGAACGGTGGAAAGTTGCATGGCAATATATCTCGGAATGGCTATGGAAATGCCATGATAGGTAGGTATGGTGGCTGTTTTGAGGAAGATATAAGGAGGCTTATGTGTGATAGAGCGTATCATATCACGGGGTTTGGATGCATCGCCGAAGTTTGCACCAACTCTCAAGATGAGAAACGGCAATGCGCGGTACCGTAGAGGCTAGAAAATTGTGGAAGGTTGAGAGTGCGTATAATCCATGGACTCACATTAGTCATAAAGAACTCATATACTTATTACAAAAGTTTATTAGCCCTTGAAGCAAAGTACTACTACGCATGCCCCTAGAGGGATAGATTGGTAGGAAAATACCATCGCTCGTCCCCGACCGCCATTCATAAGGGAAAGCAATAAAAGAACATCTATGTGTCAAAATTGTCACACAACTTTTACCATACGTGCATGCTACGGGACTTGCCAACTTTAACACAAGTATTTCTCAATTTCACAATTACTCAACTAGCACACTCTAATATTACCACCTTTATATCTCAAAACACTTATCAAGTATCTAACTTCTCATGATATTCAATGAACTCAATATGGAAGATTAATTTCACAATTAAAGCGAATTACCATGCTGTTTAAGACTCTCAAAATAATATAAGTGAAGCATGAGAGAACAATAATTTCTATAAAATACAACTGCCGCCGTGCTCTAAAAGATATAAGTGAAGCACTAGAGCAAAAACTATATAGCTCAAAAGATATAAATGAAGCACATAGAGTATTCTAACAAATTCCGAATCATGTGTGTCTCTCTCAAAAGGTGTGTACAGCAAGGATGATTGTGGCAAACAAACAAACAAAGACTCAAATCATACAAGACGCTCCAAGCAAAACACATATCATGTGTTAAATAAAAATATAGCTCCAAGTAAAGTTACCGATGGTTGAGGATGAAAGAGAGGATGCCTTCCGGGGCATCCCAAGCTTTGGCTTTTTGGTGTCCTTGGATTTACCTTGGGGTGCCTTGGGCATCCCCCAAGCTTAGGATCTTTCCACTCCTTGTTCCATAATCCATCAAATCTTTACCCAAAACTTGAAAACTTCACAACACAAAATTTAACAGAAAATCTCGTGAGCTCCGTTAGCGAAAGAAAACAAAACACCACTTCAAGATACTGTAATGAATTCATTCTTTATTTATATTGGTGTTAAACCTATTGTATTCCAACTTCTCTATGGTTTATAAGCTCTTTTACTAGCCATAAGTTCATCAAAATAAGAAAACAACACACGAAAAACAGAATCTGTCAAAAACAGAACAGTCCGTAGTAATCTGTAACTAACGCAAACTTCTGGAACTCCAAATATTCGACCAAAATAGCACGACCTCGATAATTTGTTTATTGATCTACTGCAAACTGAATCAGTATTTTATCACGTTCTGGTGATTTTTAACAATTGTTTTCGTGAACAGAAAGTTTCTGGAATTTTCAGCAAGATCAAATAACTATCATCCAAGAAGATCCTATAGGTTTAACTTGTCACAAACACTAATTAAAATACAAAAACAAATCTAACCAGAGGCTAGATCAAAGATTTATTCCTAAATAGAACCAAAAAGTAAAAAAATAAATAAAATTGGGTTGCCTCCCAACAAGTGCTATCGTTTAACGCCCCTAGCTAGGCATAAAAACAAGGATAGATCTAGGTATTGCCATCTTTGGTAGGCAATCCATAAGTGGCTCTCATAATAGATTCATATGGTAATTTAGTTTTCTTTCTAGGGAAGTGTTCCATGCCTTTCCTTAATGGAAATTGGAATCTAATATTTCCTTCCTTCATATCAATGATTGCACCAATCGTTCTAAGGAAAGGTCTACCAAGAATAATAGGACATGAAGGATTGCAATCTATATCAAGAAAAATTAAATCTACGGGCACATAGTTCCTATTTGCAACAATAATAACATCGTTAATTATTCCCATAAGTTTCTTGATAGTGGAATCCGCAAGATGCAAGTTTAAAGAGCAATCATCAAATTCACGGAAACCTAGCAAATCACACAAAGTTTTTGGAATCGTGGAAACACTAGCACCCAAATCACACAAAGCATAGCATTCATGATTGCTAATTTTAATATTTATTGTAGGTTCCCATTCATCATAAAGTTTTCTAGGGATAGAAACTTCCAACTCAAGTTTTTCTTCATAAGATTGCATCAAAGCATCAACGATATGTTTAGTAAAAGATTTATTTTGACTATAAGCATGCGGAGAATTTAGCATGGATTGCAACAAAGAAATACAATCTATCAAAGAGCAATTATCATAATTAAATTCCTTGAAATCCAAAATAGTGGGTTCATTGCTATCTAAAGTTTTAATCTCTTCAATCCCACTTTTACCAATTTTTGCATCAAGATCTAAAAACTCCGAATTTTTGGGATGCCTTCTAACTAAAGTTGACTCATCTCCAGTCCCATCATTATCAAGATCCATATTGCAAAACAAAGATTTAATAGAGGACACATCAATAACTTTTAGATCTTCATCTTTATTCTCATAAAAACTAGAAGAACACGCTTTCACAAAGCAATCTTTCTTAGCACGCATCCTAGCGGTTCTTTCTTTGCACTCATCAATGGAAATTCTCATGGCTTTGAGAGACTCATTGATATAATGCTTAGGTGGAATAGATCTAAGTTTCAAAGAATCAACATCAAGAGAAACCCTATCCACGTTCCTAGCCAATTCATCAATCTTAGGCAATTTTTCTTCAAGCAAAGCATTGAAATTCTTTTGAGAAATCATAAATTCTTTAACACTAGTCTCAAAATAAGAGGGCATCTTATTAAAATTTCCATAAGAGTTGTTGAAGGAATTACCATAATTATTAGAGGAATTACTAGGATACGGCCTAGGATTAAAGTTTCCTCTATAAGCATTGTTACCAAAATTGTTCCTACCAACAAAGTTCACATCCATAGATTCATTATTATTCTCAATCAAAGTAGACAAATGCATATCATTACGATCAGAGAAACACTCTTATTAGCAAAAAAATTCATAAGTTCATCCATCTTTCCACTCAAAACATTAATTTCTTCTATCGCATGCACTTTTTTACTAGTAGATCTTTTAGTGTGCCATTGAGAATAATTAACCATAATATTATCTAAGAGTTTAGTAGCTTCTCCTAAAGTGATTTCCATAAAAGTGCCTCCCGCGGCCGAATCTAAAAGATTTCTAGAAGCAAAATTCAATCCGGCATAAATTTTTTGTATAATCATCCATAAGTTCAAACCATGAGTAGGGAAATTATGTATCATTAATTTCATCCTCTCCCAAGCTTGTGCAACATGTTCATGATCAAGTTGCTTAAAATTCATAATATCGTTTCTAAGAGAGATAATTTTAGCAGGAGGAAAATACTTAGAGATAAAAGCATCTTTGCACTTATTCCAAGAATCAATACTATTTTTAGGCAAAGACGAAAACCAGGTTTTAGCACGATCTCTAAGAGAAAACGGAAATAGCTTCAATTTAATAATATCATTATCCACATCTTTCTTATTTTCCATATCACACAAATCAACAAAGCTATTTAGATGGGTAGCGGCATCTTCACTGGGAAGGCTGGCGAATTGATTTTCATGACAAGATTCAGCAAAGCAGCATTAATTTCACAAGATTCAACTTCGGTAAGAGGAGCAATAGGAGTGCTAAGAAAATCATTATTTTTGGTATTGGCAAAGTCACACAATTTAGTATTATCTTGAGCCAACGTGACAAGCAAGCAGTCCAACACACGAGCAAACAAGAAGCAAGCGAAAAAGAGGGTGAACGGAAAAGAGAGGGCGAATAAAACGACAAGGGTGAAGTGGGGGAGAGGAAAATGAAAGGCAAATGGAAAATAATGTAATGCGATGGATAAGAGTTTGTGATGGGCACTAGGTATTGATACGTCCATTTTGCATCATGCTATTATATCGATATTTATTGCATTATGGGTTGTTATTACACGTTATGTCATAATACTTATGCCTATTCTCTCTTATTTTACAAGGTTTACATAAGGAGGGAGAATGCCAGCAGCTGGAATTCTGGGCTGGAAAAGGAGCAAATATTATAGACCTATTCTGCACAACTCCAAAAGTCCTGAAACTCCACGAACGTCATTTTTGGAAATAATAAAAAATATTGAGCGGAAGAAGTACGCCAGAGGGGGACCCACCTGGCCAAAAGGGTGGGGGCGCGCCCTACCCCCCAGGGCGCGCCCCCTGCCTCATGGGCCCCCTGTTGGCTTTCCGGTGGCCATCTTATGCTATATGAGGTCTTTCGTCGAGGAAACAATCATAAGCAACCTTTCGGGACGAGACTCCGCCGCCACGAGGCGGAACCTTGGCGGAACCAATCTAGGGCTCCGGCAGAGCTGTTCTACCGGGGACACTTCCTTCCAGGAGGGGGAAATCATCGCCATCGTCATCACCAACGCTCCTCTCATCGGGAGAGGGCAATCTCCACCAACATCTTCACCAGCACCATCTCCTCTCAAAACCCTAGTTCATCTCTTGTATCCAATTCTTGTCTCCAAGTCCGGGATTGGTACTAGTAGGTTGCTAGTAGTGTTGATTACTCCTTGTAGTTGATGCTAGTTGGTTTATTTGGTGGAAGATCATATGTTCAGATCCTTTATGCATATTAATACCCCTTTGATTATGAACATGAATATGCTTTGTGAGTAGTTACATTTATTCTTGAGGACATGGGAGAAGTCTTGCTATTGGTAGTCATGTGAATTTAGTATTCGTTCGATATTTTGATGAGATGTATGTTGTCTAGCCTCTAGTGGTGTTATGTGAACGTCGACTACATAACACTTCACCATTATTTGGGCCTAGAGGAAGGCATTGGGAAGTAATAAGTAGATGATGGGTTGCTAGAGTGACAGAAGCTTAAACCCTAGTTTATGCGTTGCTTCGTAAGGGGCTGATTTGGATCCATATGATTCATGCTATGGTTAGGTTTACCTTAATACTTTTGTTGTAGTTGCGGATGCTTGCAATAGAGGTTAATCATAAGTGGGATGCTTGTTCAAGTAAGAACATCACCCAAGAACCGGTCCACCCACATATCAAATTATCAAAGTACCGAACTCGAATCATATGAACGTGGTGAAAACTAGCTTGACGATAATTCCCATGTGTCCTCGGGAGTGCTTTTCTCTATATAAGAGTTTGTCTAGGCTTGTCCTTTGCTACAAAAAGGATTGGGCCACCTTGCTGCACTTTATTTATTTTTGTTACTTGTTTCTCGTTACAAATTATCTTATCACAAAACTATCTGTTACCACTTATTTTAGTACTTGCAGAGAATACCTTGCTGAAACCGCTTATCATTTCCTTCTGCTCCTCGTTGGGTTCGACACTCTTACTTATCGAAAGTACTACGATAGATCCCCTATACTTGTGGGTCATCAAGACTCTTTTCTGGTGCCGTTGTCGGGGAGTGAAGCGCCTTTGGTAGGTGGAATTTTGTAAGGAAAAATATATATAGTGTGCTGAAATTTACTGTCACTTGTTACTATGGAAAGTAATCCTCTGAGGGGCTTGTTTGGGATATCTTCACCCCGAGAAGTAGAGCAAAGAATTGCTCCTCAACCTACTGAACCTACTGAAAATGAAAATGTTCCCTTTGAAGTTCCTTCGGGTATGTTAGAAAAACTGCTAGGTAATCTTTTTGCAGGAGATGGAACAAAGCATCCTGATGAGCACCTAATATATGTGGATGAAGTTTGTGGATTATTTAAGCTTGCAGGTATACCCGATGATGTTGTTAAGAAGAAGGTCTTCCCTTTATCTTTGAAGGGAGATGCATCGACATGGTATAGGCTATGTGATGATACGGGATCATGGAACTATAAACGATTGAAATTGGAATTTCATCAGAAGTTTTATCCTATGCATCTTGTTCATCGTGATCGCAATTATATATATGATTTTTGGCCTCGCAAAGGAGAAAGCATCGCTCAAGCTTGGGGGAGGCTTAAATCAATGTTATATTCATGCCCCAATCATGATCTCCCAAGAGAAATAATTCTTCGAAGTTTTTATGTTCGAATTTCTTAAAACAATCGCACCATGCTTGATGCTTCTTGTGCTGGCTCTTTTATGATGAAGACTATTGAATTCAAATGGAATTTATTGGATAGAATTAAACGCAACCTCTAAAGATTGGGATCTCGATGAAGGTAAGGAGTCAGGTATGACACCTAAGTTTGATTGTGTTAAATCTTTTATGGATACCGATGTTTTCCTTAAATTTAGCACTAAATATGGACTTGACTCTAAGATAGTAGCTTATTTATGTGAATCTTTTGCTACTTATGTTGATCTCCCCAAGGAGAAGTGGTTTAAATATCATCCTCCCATAGAAGTAAAAGTAGCTGCACCTACTAAAGTTGAAGAAAAGACTGTCACTTATAATGATCCTATTGTTCCTACCTCTTATGTTGAGAAACCACCTTTCCCTGTTAGAATAAAGGATCGTGCTAAAGCTTCAACTGTGGTTCGTAAAAGCAATATTAGAACTTATACACCTCCTGAGCAAGTTAAATTTGAACCTAATATTGCTATTGTTAAAGATCTCCTGGCTGATAATATTGATGGGCATGTTATTTATTTCTGCGGTGAAACTGCTAGAATTGCTAAACCTTGTGCTAAAGATAAACATAGACCTGTGGTAGGCGTGCCTGTTATTTCTGTTAAAGTAGGAGATCATTGTTATCATGGCTTATGTGATATGGGTGCTAGTGTTAGTGCAATACGCTTTGACTTATACAAAGAAATTATGCATAAAATTGCACCTGCTGAGTTAGAAGATATTGATGTTACAATTAAACTTGCCAATGGAGATACTATTTCACCAATGGGAATTGTTAGAGATGTTGAATTCTTGTGTGGGAAAACTAAATACCCTGCTGATTTTCTTGTTCTTGGTTCCCCAGAAGATAGCTTTTGTCCCATTATATTTGGTAGACCCTTCTTGAACACTGTTAATACTGGGATAGATTGCGAAAAGAATGTTGTTACTATTGGCTTGGGTGATATGTCTCATGAGTTTAATTTCTCTAAATTTAGTAGACAACACCGTGAAGAAGAATTGCCTAGTAAGGATGAAATTATTGGTCTTGCTTCTATTGCCGTACCTCCTAGTGATCCTTTAGAACAATATTTGCTAGACCATGAAAATGATATGTTTATGAATGAAAGAAGGGAAATAGATGAAGTATTCTTTAAACAGGAACCTATTCTGAAACACAATTTGCCTATTGAAATTCTAGGGGATCCTCCTCCACCCAAGGGTGATCCCGTGTTTGAGCTTAAACCGTTGCCTGATACTCTTAAATATGCTTATCTTGATGAAAACAAGATATATCCTGTTATTATTAGTGCTAACCTTTCAGAGCATGAAGAAGAAACATTATTGTAAACTATGAAGAAGCACTGTGCTGCTATTGGATATACTCTTGATGATCTTAAGGGCATTAGTCCCACTCTATGTCAACATAAAATAAATTTGGAAGAAGATGCTAAACCAGTTCGTGATCATCAACGACGGCTGAATCCTAAGATGAAAGAAGTGGTAAGAAAAGAAATACTAAAGCTCCTTGAGGCAGGTATAATTTATCCCGTTGCTGATAGTCAGTGGGTAAGTCATGTCCATTGTGTCCCTAAGAAGGGAGGTATTACCGTCGTTCCTAATGATAAAGATGAAATGATTCCGCAAAGAATCATTACAGGTTATAGGATGGTAATTGATTTCTGTAAATTAAATAAGGCTACTAAGAAAGATCATTACGCCTTACCTTTTATCGATCAAATGCTAGAAAGATTATGCAAACATACACATTTTTGCTTTCTAGATGGTTATTCTGGTTTCTCTCAAATACCTGTGTCAGCCAATGATCAATCAAAGACTACCTTTACTTGCCCTTTTGGTACTTTTGCTTATAGACGTATGCCTTTTGGTTTATCTAATGCACCTGCTACCTTTCAATGATGCATGATGGCTATATTCTCTAACTTTTATGAAAAGATCTGTGAGGTTTTCATGGACGATTTTCCGTCTATGGATCCTCTTTTGATGATTTCTTGAGCAACCTTGATCGAGTTTTGCAGAGATATGAAGAAACTAATCTTGTCTTGAATTGGGAAAAGTGCCACTTTATGGTCAATGAAGGTATTGTCTTGGGGCATAAAGTTTCTGAAAGAGGTATTGAAGTTGATAAAGCCAAGGTTGACGCTATTGAAAATATGCCATGTCCCAAGGACATCAAAGGTATAAGAAGTTTCCTTGGTCATGCCGGTTTTTATAGGAGGTTCATTAAGGACTTCTCAAAATTTCTCGACCTCGACTAATTTATTACAAAAAGATATACCATTTGTCTTTGATGATGATTATGTAGAAGCATTTGAAATACTTAAGAAAGCATTGATCTCTGCACCTATTGTTCAGCCACCTGATTGGAATTTACCCTTTGAAATTATGTGTGATGCTAGTGATTATGCTGTAGGTGCTGTTCTAGGGCAAAGAGTTGATAAGAAATTAAATGTTATTCAATATGCTAGTAAAACTCTAGACAATGCTCAAAGAAATTATGCTACTACTGAAAAAGAATTCTTAGCAGTTGTATTTGCTTGTGATAAGTTCAGACCTTATATTGTTGATTCTAAAGTAACTATTCACACGAACCATGCTGCTATTAAATATCTTATGGAAAAGAAAGATGCTAAACCTAGACTTATTAGATGGGTTCTCTTGCTACAAGAATTTTATTTACATATTGTTGATAAAAGGGAGCTGAGAACCCCGTTGCAGACAACTTGTCTACGTTAGAAAATGTTCTTGATGACCCACTACCTACTGATGATAGCTTTCCTGATGAGCAATTAAATGTCATAAATGCTTCTCGTAGTACTCCATGGTATGCTGATTATGCTAATTACATCATTGCTAAATTTATCCCACCGAGTTTCACATACCAGCAAAAGAAAAAGTTTTTCTATGATTTGAGACATTACTTTTGGGACGACCCACATCTTACAAGGAGTAGATGGTGTTACTAGACTTTGTGTACCTGAGCATGAGCAGGAACAGATCCTACGCAAGTGTCACTCCGAAGCTTATGGAGGACACCACACTGGAGATAGAACTGCACATAAGGTATTGCAATCCGGTTTTTATTGGCCTACTCTCTTCAAGGATGCCCGTAAGTTTGTCTTATCTTGTGATGAATGTCAAAGAATTGGTAATATTAGTAGACGTCAAGAAATGCCTATGAATTATTCACTTGTTATTGAACCATTTGATGTTTGGGGCTTTGATTATATGGGAACTTTTCCTGCTTCTAATGGTTACACTCATATTTTAGTTGTTGTTGATTACGTTACTAAGTGGGTAGAAACTATTCCAACTAGTAGTGCTGATCATAAAACTTCTATTAAAATGCTTAAAGAAGTTATTTTTCTGAGGTTTGGAGTCCCTAGATATTTAATGACTGATGTTGGTTCACATTTTATTCATGGTGCTTTCCTTAAAATGCTTGCTAAGTATGATGTTAATCATAAAATTGCATCTCCTTATCACCCACAGTCTAGTGGTCAAGTAGAATTGAGTAATAGAGAGCTCAAATTAATTTTGCAAAAGACTGTCAATAGGTCTAGAAAGAATTGGTCCAAGAAACATGATGATGCATTATGGGCCTATACAACTGCATATAAAAATCCTATGGGTATGTCTCCGTATAAAATGGTTTATGGAAAATCATGTCACTTACCTCTCGAACTAGAACATAAGGCATATTGGGCTATTAAAGAGCTCAATTATGATTTCAAACTTGCCGGTGAGAAGAGGTTATTTGATATTAGCTCAGTTGATGAATGGAGAACCCAAGCTTATGAAAATGCCAAGTTGTTTAAAGAAAAAGTCAAAAGATGGCATGACAAAAGGATACAAAAGCACGAGTTTAATGTAGGTGATTATGTATTGCTATACAACTCTCGTTTAAGATTTTTTGCAGGAAAACTTCTCTCTAAATGGGAAGGTCCTTACGTTATTGAGGAGGTCTATCGTTTCGGTGCCATAAAAATCACAACTTCGAAGGCACAAATCCGAAGGTGGTGAACGGTCAAAGAATTAAACATTATATCTCAGGTAATCCTATAAATGTTGAAACCAATGTTATTGAAACCGTAACCTCGGAGGAATACATAAGGGACACTTTCCGAACGCTTTGCACTCGAAAAGGAATAGGTATGTGGTACGGTAAGTAAACCGACTCCAAAACAGTTTTTAAGGCAATATTTCTCTGTTTTGGAATATTTAGAAAAATAGAAAAATAAGAAGCAGTCCAAGAAGGACACGAGGCCTCCACGAGGGTGGAGGGCGCGCCCTACCCTACTGGGCGCGCCCCCTACCTCGTGGGCACCTCGTGTGCCCTCTGGACTCCGTTTTCTTGCACGATACGTATTTTTGTCGGTATAAATTCGTTATATATTCTACCGAAGGTTTTGACCCCTGTATCACGCAAATATCCTCTGTTATTTTTTCGAGCTGTTTTTCTGACAGATCTAGATTATCATGACGTCTCCAAGTGCCCCCAGGGACAAGTTCTTCGAGAAGGTCATTAACCCTTACCTCACGGAGGTGCTGCGACACCCTCAAACCATTGAGATGCGTGATGGGTTGCTGCACATCCGCGATGCTGAGGGACCGAAGGGGACCGGAAGCGTGGAGACGAGGCTCGAAGCAGTGGAGCAACAAGTTTTCAAGTGCCAGGGGATGGTGGAACGTGGACTCAACTCCAACCACATGATGATCACGGAGTTCACCAGCAACCACAAGCTGGATGCTGACAACATCGGGGAGGCCATCTTCAAGCTTCATGAGAAGATCGAGCACCTTCAAGCCCAAGTCTATGACCTGCAAAACCAAAACTGTGAGTATGAATATAGATTCAAAAGGATGAGTTTGGCTGCAGATTTGAGGATCCCGGAGACTCGATCATTCTTCTATGATGGTGAGCCTATGCCTTGGAAGATGGACGACAAGCCCGCATAATCAACATCACCTCCACCTTCTTCACCAACAACAAAGAAGGATACGTAATCACTTGGGTATGGGCACTCCCCTTGGCAACTGCCAAGCTTGGGGGAGGTGCCCCGGTATCGTATCACCATCACAATCCCATTTTTACCATTTTCTTAGCTCGATCCTATTAGTAGTATCTTGATCTAGTAGAATAAAGTTTATGGCATGATCTAGTTTTGAGTTTTGCTTTATGATCCCTCTATGTAATCGAGTCTGTGAGCTATATAATAAAGATTAGTGTTGAGTCAAGGGCTTGATTATTTTGCCATGATATTGAGTGAATAAAAGAAAAGAGAAAAAGAATAAAAAGGAAATAAGGAGTTCATATTGATCTTATTGACAGTAATGACTTCACATAGAAAGAGTATGATGATTAAAAGTTGTTGGGAGTTGACAAACATAGCTTTGGTCATCGTTGCAATTAATAGGAAGTAATAAAGAAAGAGAGGTTACACATATAAATATATTATCATGGACATCTTTTATGATTGGGAGCACTCATTAAAATATGACATGCTAAAGAGTTGATGTTGGACAAGGAAGACAACGTAATGGGTTATGTTTTATTATATCTGAGAGAAAGTATATTGTCATGGATCATCCAACATGTTGAGCTTGCCTTTCCCCCTCATGCTAGCCAAATTCTTAGCACCAAGTAGAGATACTACTTGTGCTTCCAAATACCCTGAAACCCAGTTTTGCCATGAGAGTCCACCATACCTACCTATGGATTGAGTAAGATCCTTCAAGTAAGTTGTCATCGGTGCAAGAAATAAAAATTGCTCTCTAAATATGTATGATTGATCGGTGTGGAGGAAATAAGCTTTATACGATCTTGTGATGTGCAAGAAATAAAAGCGACGGACTGCATAATAAAGTTTCATATCACAAGGGGCAATATATAGTGACGTTCTTTCGCATTAAGATTTTGTGCATCCAACCTTAAAAGCGCATGGTAACCTATGCTTCCCTCTGCGAAGGGCCTCTCTGTTACTATTATCTTCTACCTTATGCAAGAGTCATGGTGATCTTCACCTTTCCTTTTTACATTTTATCCTTTGGCAAGCACAGTGTGTTGGAAAGATCCTGATAGATATATCTAATTGGATGTAGGGGAGCATGAGTTATTATTGTTGACATTACCCTTGAGGTAAAAGGTTGGGAGGCGAAACTATAAGCCCCTATCTTTCTCTGTGTCCGATTAAAACTCCGTAACCACAAGTATCGCGTGAGTGTTAGCAATTATGAAAGACTAAATGATAGTTGAGTATGTGGACTTGCTATAAAGCTCTGACATAGACTCTTTCTGATGTTATGATAAATTGCAATTGCTTCAATGACTGAGACTGTAGTTTGTTGGTTCTCAATAAAGTTTATGATTCATACTTTTGCATTGTGAATAAATTATTACTTGCGCATAAGAAATCATATGACAATATTCATACAAGTTGCTGTTATGAAATTAATCATGATGCCCTCATGTCCGTATTTTATTTTTATCGACACCTCTACCTCTAAACATGTGGACATATTTATCGTTATCGGCTTCCGCTTGAGGACAAGCGAGGTCTAAGCTTGGGGGACTTGATACGTCCATTTTGCATCATGCTTTTATATCGATATTTATTGCATTATGGGCTATCATTAGACGTTATGTCACAATACTTATGCCTATTCTCTCTTATTTTACAAGGTTTACATAAGGAGGAGAATGCCGCAGCTGAAATTCAGGCTGGAAAAGGAGCAAATATTAGAGACCTATTCGCACAACTCCAAAAGTCCTGAAACTCCACGAAAGTCATTTTTGGAAATAAAAAAAAATTGAGCGGAAGAAGTACGTCAGAGGGGGACCCACCTGGCCACGAGGATGGGGGGCGCGCCCTACCCCCCAGGGCGCTCCCCCTGCCTCGTGGGCCCCCTGTTGGCTCTTCGGTGGCCATCTTCTTCTATATGAGGTCTTTCGTCGAGGAAAACATCATAAGAAACCTTTCGGGACGAGACTCCACCGCCACAAGGCAGAACCTTGGCGGAACCAATCTAGGGCTCCGGCAGAGCTGTTCTGCCGGGGACACTTCCCTCCGGGAGGGGGAAATCGTCGCCATCATCATCACCAATGCTCCTCTCATTGGGAGAGGACAATCTCCATCAACATCTTCACCAACACCATCTCCTCTCAAAACCCTAGTTCATCTCTTGTATCTAATTCTTGTCTCCAAGTCCGGGATTGGTACTAGTAGGTTGCTAGCAGTGTTGGTTACTCCTTGTAGTTGATGCTAGTTGGTTTATTTGGTGGAATATCATATGTTCAGATCCTTTATGCATATTAATACCCCTCTGATTATGAACATGAATATGCTTTGTGAGTAGTTACGTTTGTTCCTGAGGACATGGGAGAAGTCTTGCTATTAGTAGTCATGTGAATTTGGTATTCGTTCGATATTTTGATGAGATGTATGTTGTCTAGCCTCTAGTGGTGTTATGTGAACGTCGACTACATAACACTTCACCATTATTTGGGCCTAGAGGAAGGCATTGGGAAGTAATAAGTAGATGATGGGTTGCTAGAGTGACAGAAGCTTAAACCCTAGTTAACGCGTTGCTTCGTAAGGGGCTGATTTGGATCCATATGTTTTATGCTATGGTTAGGTTTACCTTAATACTTTTGTTGTAGTTGCGGATGCTTGCAATAGAGGTTAATCATAAGTGGGATGCTTGTTCAAGTAAGAACAGCAGCCAAGCACCGGTCCACCCACATATCAAATTATCAAAGTACGGAACGTGAATCATATGAACGTGATGAAAACTAGCTTGACGATAATTCCCATGTGTCCTCGGGGGCGCTTTTCTCTATATAAGAGTTTGTCTATGCTTGTCCTTTGCTACAAAAAGGATTGGGCCACCTTGCTTCACTTTATTTACTTTTGTTACTTGTTGCTAGTTACAAATTATCTTATCACAAAACTATCCGTTGCCACTTATTTCAGTACTTGCAGAGAATACCTTGCTGAAAACCGCTTATCATTTCCTTCTGCTCCTCGTTGGGTTCGACACTCCTACTTATCGAAAGGACTACGATAGATCCCCTATACTTGTGGGTCATCAGATATGTCTTCACTTGTGTAGACTCGGTAACGGCGCCAAAAATGGCTTGTTGTTGGGAGTCAAATCTTGACTTGACTTGGCGCACACATTCCCGGCAACGGCGCCAGAAATCCTTCTTGCTACCTCTTGAGCACTGCGTTGGTTTTCTCTTGAAGAGGATAGGGTGATGTAGTAAAGTAGCGTAAGTATTTCTCTCAGTTTTTGAGAACCAAGGTATCAATCCAGTAGGAGGTCACGCTCAAGTCCCTTGCACCTACACAAACAAATAAGAACCTCGCAACCAACGAGATAAAGGGGTTGTCAATCCCTTCACGGTCACTTACGAGAGTGAGATCTGATAGAGATTATAAGATAATATTTTTGGTATTTTTTATGATAAAGAGTAAAAGTAAAGAAAGCAAAGCAAACAGTAATGGAAATAACGGGAGATTAATATGATGGAAAATAGACCCGGGGGCCATAGGTTTCACTAGTGGCTTCTCTCAAGAGCATAAGTATTACGGTGGGTGAACGAATTACTGTCGAGCAATTGATAGAATTGAGCATAGTTATGAGAATATCTAGGTATGATCATGTATATAGGCATCACATCAGTGATAAGTAGGCCGACTCCTGCCTGCATCTACTACTATTACTCCACACATCGACCGCTATCCAGCATGCATCTAGAGTATTAAGTTCATAAGAACGGAGTAACGCTTTAAGTAAGATGACATGATGTAGAGGGATAAACTCATGCAATATGATATAAACCCCATCTTTCTATCCTCGATGGCAACAATACAATACGTGTCGTTTCCCCTACTGTCACTGGGATCGAGCACCACAAGATTGAACCCAAAGCTAAGCACTTCTCCCATTGCAAGAAAGATCAATCTAGTATGCCAAACCAAACTGATAATTCGAAGAGAATTGCAAAGATAACCAATAATACATAAAAGAATTCAGAGGAGATTCAAATATTGTTCATAGATAATCTTGATCATAAACCCACAATTCATCGGATCTCGACAAACACATCGCAAAAGAAGATTACATCGAATAGATCTCCAAGAGAATTGAGGAGAACTTTGTATTGAGATCCAAAGAGAGAGAAGAAGCCATCTAGCTAATAAATATGGACCCGAAGGTTTGAGGTAAACTACTCACACATCATCGGAGAGGCTAACAAGAAGCAAGCGAAAAAGAAGGCGAACGGAAAAGAGAGGGCGAATAAAACGACAAGGGTGAAGTGGGGGAGAGGAAAACGAGAGGCAAATTGCAAATAATGTAATGCGAGGGATAAGAGTTTGTGATGGGCACTAGGTATGTCTTGACTTGTGTAGACTCGGTAACGGCACCAAAAATGGCTTGTTGTTGGGAGTCAAATCTTGACTTGACTTGGCGCACTCCTCCCCGGCAACGGCGCAAGAAATCCTTCTTGCTACCTCTTGAGCACTGCGTTGGTTTTCCCTTGAAGAGGAAAGGGTGATGCAGTAAAGTAGCGTAAGTATTTCCCTCAGTTTTTGAGAACCAAGGTATCAATCCAGTAGGAGGTCAAGCTCAAGTCCCTTGCGCCTACACAAACAAATAAGAACCTCGCAACCAATGTGATAAAAGGGGTTGTCAATCCCTTTACGGTCACTTACGAGAGTGAGATCTGATAGAGATGATAAGATAATATTTTTGGTATTTTTATGATAAAGAGTAAAAGTAAAGAAAGCAAAGCAAACAGTAATGGAAATAACGGGAGATTAATATATGATGGAAAATAGACCCGGGGGCCATAGGCTTCACTAGTGGCTTCTCTTAAGAGCATAAGTAATACGGTGGGTGAACGAATTACTATCGAGCAATTGATAGAATTGAGCATAGTTATGAGAATATCTAGGTATGATCATGTATATAGGCATCACGTCCGTGACAAGTAGACCAACTCCTGCCTGCATCTACTACTATTACTCCACACATTGACCGCTATCCAGCATGCATCTAGAGTATTAAGTTCATAAGAACGGAGTAACGCTTTAAGCAAGATGACATGATGTAGAGGGATAAAATCATGCAATATGATATAAACCCCATCTTTTTATCCTCGATGGCAACAATACAATACGTGTCGTTTCCCCTACTGTCACTAGGATCGAGCACCACAAGATTGAACCCAAAGCTAAGCACTTCTCCCATTGCAAGAAAGATCAATCTAGTAGGCCAAACCAAACTGATAATTCGAAGAGACTTGCAAAGATAACCAATAATACATAAAAGAATTCAGAGGAGATTCAAATATTGTTCATAGATAATCTTGATCATAAACCCACAATTCATCGGATCTCGACAAACACACCGCAAAAGAAGATTACATCGAATAGATCTCCAAGAGAATCGAGAGTACTTTGTATTGAGATCCAAAGAGAGAAAGAAGCCATCTAGCTAATAACTATGGACCCAAGGTCTCGTAAACTACTCACACATCATCGGAGAGGCTATGGTGTTGATGTAGAGGCCCTCGCATGATGGATGCCCCTCGGGCGGGACGCCGAAAAGGCCCAAAGATGGGATCTCATAGGTACGTAAGGTTGCGGCGGTGGAATTACGTTGCAGGTGCTTTTCGAGGGTTTGGGGTACGAGGTATATATAGGAGGAAGAAGTAGGTCGGTGGAGCCACGAGGGTCTCACGGGGGTGGAGGGTGCGCTTGGGGGGGGGGGGGGGGGTAGGCGCGCCCCCCTGCTTGGTTGCTTGACGTCCACTCCAAGTCCTCTGGATCACGTTTGTTCCAAAAATCACGCTCCCAAAGGTTTCATTCCGTTTAGACTCTGTTTGATATCCTTTTTCTGCGAAACACTGAAATAGGCAAAAAACAGCAATTTGGGCTGGGCCTCCGGTTAGTAGGTTAGTCCCAAAAATAATATAAAGTGTATAAATAAGCCCATTAAACATCCAAAACAGAATATATAATAGCATGGAACAATCAAAATTTATAGATACGTTGGAGACGTATCAGTAGGTTGATTGCTTGACTTGTGCTAAGTTGCTAAAATCTGCCAAGAATTAAAATTGGGAAAAGGCTAGATTTTTATTTGGTCAAGTAGTCTAATCACCCCCCCTCTAGACGTACTTTTGATCCTACAATAGCACACAAGGTGTTCCTCCGGTATTCGGGAGTTGCATAATCTCATAGTCAGAGGAATGTGTATAAGTCATAAAGAAAGCAATAGCAATAAAACTTAACGACCATTATGCTAAGCTAACGGATGGGTCTTGTCCATCACATCATTCTCTAGTGATGTGATCCCGTTCATCAAATGACAACACATGTCTGTGATCAGGAAACTTAACCATCTTTGATTAACGAGCAAGTCAAGTAGAGGCATACTAGGGACACTTTGTTTTGTCTATGTATTCACACATGTACTAAGTTTCTCATTAATACAATTCTAGCATGAATAATAAACATTTATCATGATATAAGGAAATATAAATAACAACTTTATTATTGCCTCTAGGGCATATTTCCTTCAACAACAAAATCTCATCTTCCTAGATATGATCAAGGCCAAGCAGAACATCAACGTACCCATTTAGTGGATTGACATGGAGCATCTAAGGAAGAACCATGCATATTTTGGTGAGCCTCTGGACTTGGTGGAGTAGTTTGGTATTGAGGAGATCATCACGTTCCACCTTGACTATGACCCAGAGATTGAGGCTCAGTTTTTTGCTTCTGTCCACTTCCACATGGATGAGAAGCGGAGCATGACTTGGATGACATATGGAAAGAGGATGACTGCTGAGTGGAAGGCGTTCATGGATCTATTGCACGTTCGTGATGAGGGACTAGATGTGTCCATTGGTATCCGTCCGCATGCCAACCCAGAGTCTGCTTCCAAGAACAAGCTTCAACCATTCCTGGTTGAGAAGAGTTTAGCCAATGGCAAGAAGTCTTATGTACTTAACCCGTTTCTCGATATCATGCACCGAAACTTTCGCAACTCGCTTTTTCCTCGCATGGGCGACAAGGACAAGGTGCATTCTTATCTTGTGGACATGATGCTTATTTGTGAGGATGCGCGCCTTCAACAACCTGGACCACTTGATGTCTCTCACATCATGTGGCATGAGCTTCAGTCTGCTGTGTTCCATCGTAAGGTTCCCATCTATGGACCCTATTTGCACCTCTTGATTCAGAAGACTTGGGAGAAGTTCTTTCCGGGTGAAGAGTTTCATGCTCCCAACTGGATTCGCCATGAGCCCATTAGGTTGCGCCAGAAGAACAAGTGGGCTAAACACCACTACCCGGGCTGAGGTTGAGGCTGCCTGCATGGATGTTGATGAAGATGAGATTGAGGAGGAGGAGGACAGTCCTGATGAGTATGAGCCTCCCTCTGCTGAGCCATCTTGGGCTTCGAAGCTCAAGGACAAGGTGAAGGCTCTATTCTGCATGCAGGCCAAGGGGCAGTACCAGACTCACGTTGCTCAGAAAGAGAGTCGACGGCGCGACAAGCAGATTTTGAGGAAGCTTGGTGAGAACTTCTCGAGTGGGTCTGAGAAGAACATCACTCCTGAGGCTGCTTGGATGAAGAAGAAAGGCTATCAGTGGGTTGAGTCAGATGAGGAGTCCATTCCTGCTGCTTCAGAGGAGGACATTGTTCGGTGATCACTACTGTAGGAGCTACCACCTGTGTCTTAGGTGTCCTCTCTGCCTTTTTGGTGTCTCGATGCCAAAGGGGGCGAGAGTGTAGGATTTGCGAGTACTTTGATTTGTCTCCTTTCTTTCATTGAACCTTCGTCATTGCTTTGGTTTGTGTTATTTGCGTGTGAGACCAGGAGACCTATTCTATCATATGGTGTGAGACATATGCCATCACTATTATCCTTTTATTGTCAAGTATGATTAGTAGCTTGTGAGATTAGTTTGTCTTGTACCCTTATCTTCATGCTCACTTGTTATATCTTGCTTCCATGCTTAGTGTCACTTATCTTGTTGCAAGGATTGCCTTATCTATAGAACATAGGGGGAGTGTTGATCCTAGTGTGTGTGTTTTGCAGTCCAAAGCATATCTATAGAATGCACACATCTAGGGGGAGCCTGTCTACATTTTATAGATTTTGGGTTTGCTTATGCTCATCATATATCTCTATGTGCAAATCCCGTATTGTCATCAATCCACCAAAAACAGGGAGATTGTAAGGGCATATTTCTCCCTAAGTGGTTTTGGTGATTGACGACAATGCATTTGCGGACTAATCATGTGCATAGAGCATTTCAGATATCTCATATCTAGGCACAAGACGATTCGGTGCCTCTCGGAGCCTATCGAAGACGGTTGATCTCTTCGTTTCTTTTCGAAGGAATTGAGTCGTAGGAAAGCCGTACTATTAAGAGGGGGTCCGCTTCGGAAAGGTTAGGGTGGAATCAACACGTAAACATCTATTCCTTTGCACCACCTTTCCTTTGCTTCGATTGATCACCATCCGTTTATCCATGTTTCTGCGATATGAAGGCTGCCAAGTGCTAAAGCCTCTGTGGCGTGCGGTAGTAATACTCAATGGAGCGGTAGTACCGCAGGGCCAGCGGTAGTACCGCTCCCTGTGAGCGGTAGTACCACTTCCTCCAGCCCTGACGCTGATGCATGTGGAAGTAGGCGCGGATGTAATTTTTTTACTTCCGCCCTTTCGCGGTAGTACCGCAATGTCTGTCCGATACTACCGTGCTGGATTTTTGCACAGTTCCGACCTTAGCGGAAGTTGTTACGGAAGTAATTTGTTACTTCTGTGCATTTCCAGTGTCAGTTGATACCTGCCTTACGGTAGTACCATAGGGGCGCGCAGTAGTACCGCTCCGGCGGTTCTACCCATCATTGCCCTGTGCAACATGCCCTCATCTGGTCTCTACCGCGCAAGCGATAGTACCACACCCTGCAGTGGTAGTACCGCAACCCTGTGCGGTAGTGATACGTCTCCAATGTATCTATAATTTTTTATTGTTCCATGCTATATTATATTCTGTTTTGGATGTTCAATGGGCTTTATTATACACTTTTATATTATTTTTGGGACTAACCTATTAACCGGAGGCCCAACCCAAATTGTTGTTTTTTTGCCTATTTCAGTGTTTCGCAGAAATAGAATATCAAACGGATTCCAAACGGATTGAAACCTTCGGGAACGTGATTTTCGGAACAAACGTGATCCAGAGGACTTGGAGTCTACGCAAAGCAATCAACAAGGAGAGCACGAGGTAGGGGGTGCGCCTACCTCCCCCAGGCGTGCCCTCCACCCTCGTGGGGCCCACGTTGCTCCACCGACGTACTTCTTCCTCCTATATATACCTACGTACCCCCAAACCATCAGAGGCATCCACGAAAACCTAATTCCACCGCCGCAACCTTCTGTTCCCGTGAGATCCCATCTTGGGGCCTTTTACGGCGTCCTGCCGGAGGGGGCATTGATCACGGAGGGCTTCTACATCAACACCATAGCCTCTCCGATGATGTGTGAGTAGTTTACCTCAGACCTTCGGGTCCATAGTTATTAGCTAGATGGCTTCTTCTCTCTCTTTAGATTTTAATACAAAGTTCTCCTCGATCTTCTTGGAGATCTATTCGATGTAATCTTATTTTGCGGTGTGTTTGTCGAGACCGATGAATTGTGGGTTTATGATCAAGTTTATCTATGAACAATATTTGAATCTTCTCTGAATTCTTTTATGTATGATTGGTTATCTTTGCAAGTCTCTTTGAATTATCAGTTTGGTTTGGCCTACTAGATTGATCTTTCTTGCAATGGGAAAAGTGCTTAGCTTTGGGTTCAATCTTGCGGTGCTCGATCCCAGTGACAGTAGGGGAAACGACATGTATTGTATTGTTGCCATCGAGGATAAAAAGATGGGGTTTATATCATATTGCATGAGATTATCCCTCTACATCATGTCATCTTACTTAAAGCATTACTCTGTTATTTTGAACTTAATACTCTAGATGCATGCTGGATAGCGGTCGATGTGTGGAGTAATAGTAGTAGATGCAGAATCGTTTCTGTCTACTTGTCGCGGATGTGATGCCTATTGTTGGGGAACGTAGTAATTTCAAATAAAATCCTACGCACACACAGGATCATGGTGATGCATAGCAACGAGAGGGGAGATTGTTGTCCACGTACCCTCGTAGACCGAAAGCGGAAGCGTTAGCACAACGCGGTTGATGTAGTCGTACTTATTCACGATCCGACCGATCCAAGTACCGAAAGTACGGCACCTCCGAGTTCAGCACACATTCAGCTCGATGACGTCCCGCGAACTCCGATCTAGCAGAGCTTCACTGGAGAGTTCCGTCAGCACGACGGCGTGGTGACGGTGATGATGTTGCTACCGACGCAGGGCTTCGCCTAAGCACCGCTACGATATGACCGAGGTGGAATATGGTGGAGGGGGGCACTGCACACGGCTGGAATAGATCAACAGATCAACTTGTGTGTCTAGAGGTGCCCCCTGCTCCCGTATATAAAGGAGCAAGGGGGGAGAGGCGGCCGGCCAGGGAGGGCGCGCCAAGGGGGGGTCCTACTCCCACCGGGAGTAGGACTCCTCCTTTCCTAGTAGGAGTAGGAGAAGGGGGGAAGGAGGAGGTGGAGAGAAGGAAGGAGAGGGGGGTCGCCGCCCCCTTCCCTTGTCCAATTCAAACTGGGGCAAGGTGGCCGCGCGCCACCTCCTGGCTGCCCTCTCTCTTCTCCACTAAGGCCTAATAGGCCCATTACTTCCCCCGGGGGGTTCCGGTAACCCCCTGTACTCCGGTAAAATCCCGATTTCACCCGGAACACTTCCGATATCCAAATATAGGCTTCCAATATATCAATCTTTATGTCTCGACCATTTTGAGACTCCTCGTCATGTCCGTGATCATATCCGGGACTCCGAACTACCTTCGGTACATCAAAACACAAAACTCATAATACCGATCATCATCTAACTTTAAGCGTGCAGACCCTACGGGTTCGAGAACTATGTAGACATGACCGAGACACGTCTCCGGTCAATAACCAATAGCAAAACCTAGATGCTCATATCGGCTCCTACATATTCTACGAAGATCTTCATCGGTCAAAACCGCATAACAACATACATTGTTCCCTTTGTCATCGGTATGTTACTTGCCCGAGATTCGATCATCAGTATCTCAATACCTAGTTCACTCTCGTTACCGACAAGTCTCTTTACTCATTCCATAATACATCATCCCGCAACTAACTCATTTGTTGCAATGCTTGCAAGGCTTATAGTGATGTGCATTACCGAGTGGGCCCAGAGATACCTCTCCGACAATCGGAGTGACAAATCCTAATCTTGAAATATGCCAACCCAACAAGTACCTTTGGAGACACCTGTAGAGCACCTTTATAATCACCCAGTTACGTTGTGACGTTTGGTAGCACACAAAGTGTTTCTCCGGTAAATGGGAGTTGCATAATCTCATAGTCATAGGAACATGTATAACTCATGAAGAAAGCAATAGCAGAATACTAAACGATCAAGTGCTAAGCTAACAGAATGGGTCAAGTCAATCACATCATTCTCCTAATGATGTGATCCCATTAATCAAATGACAACTCATGTCTATGGCTAGGAAACATAACCATCTTTTATCAACGAGCTAGTCAAGTAGAGGCTTACTAGTGACACTCTGTTTGTCTATGTATTCACACAATTATTATGTTTCCGGTTAATACAATTCTAGCACGAATAATAAACATTTATCATGATATAAGGAAATAAGTAATAACTTTATTATTGCCTCTAGGGCATATTTCCTTCAGTCTCCCACTTGCACTAGAGTCAATAATCTAGATTACATTGTAATGATTCTAACACCCATGGAGCCTTGGTGCTGATCATGTTTTGCTCGTGGAAGAGGCTTAATCAACGGGTCTGCAACATTTAGATCCGTATGTATCTTGCAAATTTCTATGTCTCCCACCTGGACTTGATCCCGGATGGAGTTGAAGCGTCTCTTGAAGTTCTTGGTTCTCTTGTGAAATCTGGATTCCTTTCCCAAGGCAATTGCACCAGTATTGTCACAAAATACTTTCATTGGACCCGATGCACTAGGTATGACACCTAGATCGGATATGAACTCCTTCATCCGGACTCCTTCATTTTCTGCTTCCGAAGCAGCTATGTACTCCGCTTCACACATAGATCCCGCCACAACGCTTTGTTTAGAACTGCACCAACTGACAGCTCCACCGTTCAATGTAAACACGTATCCGGTTTGCGATATAGAATCGTCCGGATCAGTGTCAAAGCTTGCATCGACGTAACCATTTACGACTAGCTCTTTGTCACCTCCATAAACGAGAAACATATCCTTAGTCCTTTTCAGGTATTTCAGGATGTTCTTGACCGCTGTCCAGTGATCCACTCCTGGATTACTTTGGTACCTCCCTGCTAAACTTATAGCAAGGCACACATCAGGTCTGGTACATAGCATTGCATACATGATAGAGCCTATGGTTGAAGCATAGGGAACATCTTTCATCTTCTCTCTATCTTCTGCAATGGTCGGGCATTGAGTCTTACTCAACTTCACACCTTGTAACACAGGCAAGAACCCTTTCTTTGCTTGATCCATTTTGAACTTCTTCAAAACTTTGTCAAGGTATGTACTTTGTGAAAGTCCAATTAAGCGTCTTGATCTATCTCTATATATCTTGATGCCCAATATATAAGCAGCTTCACCGAGGTCCTTCATTGAAAAACTCTTGTTCAAATATCCCTTTATGCTATCTAGAAATTCTATATCATTTCCAATCAACAATATGTCATCTACATATAAATATCAGAAAGGCCACAGAGCTCCCACTCACTTTCTTGTAAATACAGGCTTCTCCAAAAATCTGTATAAATCTGTATGCTTTGGTCACACTATCAAAACGTTTATTCCAACTCCGAGAGGCTTGCACCAGTCCATAAATGGATCGCTAGAGCTTGCACACTTTGTTAGCTTTGGATCGACAAAACCTTCCGGTTGCATCATATACAACTCTTCTTCCAGAAATCCATTCAGGAATGCAGTTTTGACATCCATTTGCCAAATTTCATAATCATAAAATGCGGCAATTGCTAACATGATACGGACAGACTTAAGCATCGCTACGGGTGAGAAATTCTCATCGTACTCAATCCCTTGAACTTGTCGAAAACCTTTTGCAACAAGTCGAGCTTTATAGACAGTAACATTACCGTTAGCGTCAGTCTTCTTGTTGAAGATCCATTTATTCTCAATGGCTTGCCGATCATCGGGCAAGTCAACCAAAGTCCACACTTTGTTCTCATACATGGATCCCATCTCAGATTTCATGGCCTCAAGCCATTTCGCGGAATCTGGGCTCACCATCGCTTCTGCATAGTTCGTACGTTCGTCATGGTCTAGTAACATAACCTCCAGAACAGAATTACCGTACCACTCTGGTGCGGATCTTACTCTGGTTGACCTACGAGGTTCAGTAGTAACTTGATCTGAAGTTTCATGATCAATATCATTAGCTTCCTCACTAATTGGTGTAGGTGTCACAGGAACCGGTTTCTGTGATGAACTACTTTCCAATAAGGGAGCAGGTACAGTTACCTCATCAAGTTCTACTTTCCTCCCACTTACTTCTTTCGAGAGAAACTCCTCTAGAAAGGATCCAAATTTAGCAACAAAAGTCTTGCCTTCAGATCTGTGATAGAAGGTGTACCCAACAGTTTCCTTTGGGTATCCTATGAAGACACATTTCTCCAATTTGGGTTCGAGCTTATCAGGTTGAAGCTTTTTCACATAAGCATCGCAGCCCCAAACTTTAAGAAACAACAACTTTGGTTTCTTGCCAAACCACAGTTCTTAAGGAGTCGTCTCAACGGATTTCGATGGTGCCCTATTTAACGTGAATGCAGCCGTCTCTAAAGCATAATCCCAAAACGATAGCGGTAAATCAGTAAGAGACATCATAGATCGCACCATATCTAGTAAAGTATGATTACGACGTTCAGACACACCATTACGCTGTGGTGTTCCGGGTGGCGTGAGTTGCGAAACTATTCCGCATTGTTTCAAATGTAGGCCAAACTCGTAACTCAAATATTCTCCTCCACGATCAGATCATAGAAACTTTATTTTCTTGTTACGATGATTTTCCACTTCACTCTAAAATTCTTTGAACTTTTCAAATGTTTTAGACTTATGTTTCATTAAGTAGATATACCCATATCTACTTAAATCATGTGTGAAGGTGAGAAAATAATGATACCCACCGCGAGCCTCAACATTCATTGGACCACATACATCAGTATGTATGATCTCTAACAAATCAGTTGCTCGCTCCATAGTTTTGGAGAACGACGTTTTAGTCATCTTTCCCATGAGGCATGGTTCGCAAGTACCAAGTGATTCATAATCAAGTGGTTCCAAAAGTCCATCAGTATGGAGTTTCTTCATGCGCTTTACACCAATATGACCCAAACGGCAGTGCCAGAAATAAGTTGCACTATCATTATCAACTCTGCATCTTTTGACTTCAACATTATGAATATGTGTATCACTACTATCGAGATTCAACAAAAATAGACCACTCTTAAAGGGTGCATGACCATAAAAGATATTACTCATATAAATAGAACAACCATTATTCTCTGATTTAAATGAATAACCGTCTCGCATCAAACAAGATCCAAATATAATGTTCATGCTCAACGCTGGTGAGGGTGTTCCGGACTAAGGGGTGTCGGGATAGCCGAACTATCATCATCGGCCGGACTCCAAGACTATGAAGATACAAGATTGAAGACTTCATCCCGTGTCCGTAGGACGAACAACAATCATACCATAGGCTAGCTTCTAGGGTTTAGCCTCTTTGATCTCGTGGTAGATCCACTCTTGTAACACACATCATCAATATTAATCTAGCAGGACGTAGGGTTTTACCTCCATCAAGAGGGCCCGAACCTGGGTAAAACATCGTGTCCCTTGTCTCCTGTTACCATCCGCCTAGACGCACAGTTCGGGACCCCCTACCCGAGATCCGCCGGTTTTGACACCGACAGCTGGCACCAAATAACAATTATTCAGGTCTAAAACTAATCCCGAAGGTAGATGTAGAGGTAGCGTGCCGACCACGATCACATTGACTTTGGAACCATTTCCCACGTGCATCATCACCTCGTCCTTAGCCAATCTTTGCTTAATCCGTAACCCCTGTTTCGAGTTGCAAATATTAGCAAGAGAATACCCAGATACTACTGCGAGCATTAGTAAGGTACTCATCAATAACATGTATATCACATATACCTTTGTTCACATTGCCATCCTTCTTATCCGCCAAATACTTGGGGCAGTTTCGCTCCAAAGGACTATCGCTTGCGAGAGAAGCACTCAATTTCAGGCTTAGGTCCAGACTTGGGTTCCTTCTCTTGAGCGGCAACTTGTTTGCTGTTCTTCTTGAAGTTCCCCTTCTTCTTCCCTTTGCCCTTTTTCTTGAAATTGGTGGTCTTGTTGACCATCAACACTTGATTCTCTTTCTTGACCATCGCGAAGAGCTCGGTAATTGTCTTATCCATCCCTTGCATATTATAGTTCATCGCGAAGCTCTTGTAGCTTGGTGGCAGTGATTGAAAAATTCTGTCAATGACACTATCATCCGGAAGATTAACTCCCGGTCGAATGAAGTGATTGTTATACCCAGACATTCTGAGTATATGTTCACTGACAGAACTATTCTCCTCCATCTTGCAGTTGTAGAACTTATTGGAGACTTCATATCTGTCAATCCGGGCATTTGCTTGAAATATTAACTTCAACTCCTAGAACATCTCATATGCTCCAAGACGTTAAAACGCCGTTGAAGTCCCGTTCTAAGCCGTAAAGCATGGCACATCGAACTATCGAGTAGTCATCGCCTTTGCTCGCCGCACATTCATAACATCTAGTGTTGCTCCTGCAGAGGTCCGGCACCTAGCGGTGCTTCCAGACGTAATTCTTCCGTGCAGCAATGAGGATAATCCTCAAATTACGGACCCAGTCCGTAATTGCTACCATCATCTTTCAACTTTGCTTTCTCAAGGAACACATTAAAATTCAACCAACAACAAAGACGGGCCATCTATATACAATCAACATAGACAAGCAAAATACTATCAGTACTAAGTTCATGATAAATTTAAGTTCAATTAATCATATTACTTAAGAACTCCCACTTAGATAGACATCCTCTAATCATCTAAGTGATCACATGATCCAAATCAACTAAACCATGTCCGATCATCACGTGAGATGGAGTAGTTTTCAATGGTGAACATCACTATGTTGATCATATCTACTATATGATTCACGCTCGACCTTTCGGTCTCAGTGTTCTGAGGCCATATCTGCATATGCTAGGCTCGTCAAGTTTAACCTGAGTATTCTGCGTGTGCAACTGTTTTGCACCCGTTGTATTTGAACGTAGAGCCTATCACACCCGATCATCAAGTGGTGTCTCAGCATGAAGAACTTTCACAACGGTGCATACTTAGGGAGAACACTTTTATCTTGAAATTTTAGTGAGAGATCATCTTATAATGCTACCATCAATCAAAGCAAGATAAGATGCATAAAAGATAAACATCACATGCAATCAATATAAGTGATATGATATGGCCATCATCACCTTGTGCTTGTGGTCTCCATCTCCGAAGCACCGTCATGATCACCATCGTCACCGGCGCGACACCTTGATCTCCATCGTAGCATCGTTCTCGTCTCGCCAACGTACGCTTCTACGACTATCGCTACCGCTTAGTGATAATGTAAAGCATTACAGGGCGATTGCATTGCATACATTAAAGCGACAACCATATGGATCCTGCCAGTCGCCGATAACTCAGTTACAAAACATGATCATCTCATACAATAAAATATATCATCATGTCTTGACCATATGACATCACAACATGCCCTGCGAAAACAAGTTAGACATCCTCTACTTTGTTGTTGCAAGTTTTACGTGGCTGCTATGGGCTGAGAATGAACCGTTCTTACCTACGCATCGAAACCACAACGATAGTTCGTCAAGTTAATGTTGTTTTAACCTTCTCAAGGACCGGGCGTAGCCAATCTCGGTTCAACTAAAGTTGGAGAAACTGACACCCGCCAGCCACCTGTGTGCAAAGCACATCGATAGAACCAGTCTCGCTTAAGCATACGCGTAATGTCGGTCCAGGCCGCTTCATCCAACAATACCGCTGAACCAAAGTGTGACATGCTGGTAAGCAGTATGACTTGTATCGCCCACAACTCACTTGTTTTCTACTCGTGCATATGACATCTACGCATAAAACCAGGTTCTGATACCACTGTTGGGGAACGTAGTAATTTCAAAAAAATTCCTACGCACACACATGATCATGGTGATGCATAGCAACAAGAGGGGAGAGTGTTGTCCATGTACCCTCGTAGATCGAAAGCGGAAGTGTTAGCACAACGCGGTTGATGTAGTCATACGTCTTCACGATCCGACCGATCCAAGTACCGAACGTACGTCACCTCCGAGTTCAGCACACGTTCAGCTCGATGACGTCCCGCGAACTACGATCCAGCAGAGCTTCACAGGAGAGTTCCGTCAGCATGACGGCATGGTGACGGTGATGATGTTGCTACCGATGTAGGGCTTCGCCTAAGCACCGCTACGATATGACCGAGGTGGAATATGGTGGAGGGGGCACCGCACACGGCTGGAATAGATCAACAGTTAAACTTGTGTGTCTAGGGGTGCCCCCCTGCCCATGTATATAAAGGAGCAAGGGGGGAGAGGCAGCCGGCCAGGGAGGGTGCACCAAGGGGGGAGTCATACTCCTTTCCTAGTAGGAGTAGGAGAAGGGGGGAAGGAGGAGGTGGAGAGAACGAAGGAGAGGGCGGCCGCCGCCCCCTTCCCTTGTCCAATTCAGACTAGGGCAAGGGGGCCGCGCGCCACCTCCTGACTGCCCTCTCTCTTCTCCACTAAGGCCCAATAGGCCCATTACTTCCCAAGGGGGGGGGGGGGTCGGTAACCCACGGTACTCCGGTAAAATCCCGATTTCACCCGGAACACTTCCAATATCCAAATATAGGCTTCTAATATATCAATCTTTATGTCTCGACCATTTTGAGGCTCCTCGTCGTGTTCGTGATCATATCCGGGACTCCGAACTACCTTTGGTACATCAAAACACAAAACTCATAATATCGATCGTCATCTAACTTTAAGTGTGCGGACCCTACGGGTTTGAGAACTATGTAGACATGACCGAGACACGTCTCCGGTCAATATCCAATAGCGGAACCTGGATGCTCATATTGGCTCCTACATATTCAACGAAGATCTTTATCGGTCAAACCGCATAACAACATACGTTGTTCCCTTTGTCATCGGTATGTTACTTGCCCGAGATTCGATCGTCGGTATCTCAATACCTAGTTCAATCTCGCTACTGGCAAGTCTCTTTACTCGTTCCATAATACATCATCCCGCAACTAACTCATTTGTTGCAATGCTTATAGTGATGTGCATTACCGAGTGGGCCCAGGGATACCTCTCCGACAATCAGAGTGAAAAATCCTAATCTCGAAATACGCCAACCCAACAAGTACCTTTGGAGACACCTGTAGAGCACCTTTATAATCACCTAGTTATGTTGTGATGTTTGGTAGCACACAAAGTGTTCCTCCGGTAAATGGGAGTTGCATAATCTCATAGTCATAGGAACATGTATATTTCATGAAGAAAGAAATAGCAGAATACTAAACGATCAAGTGCTAAGCAAACGGAATGGGTCAAGTCAATCACATCATTCTCCTAATGATGCGATCCCGTTAATCAAATGACAACTCATGTCAATGGCTAGGAAACATAACCATCTTTGATCAACGAGCTAGGCAAGTAGAGGCATACAAGTGACACTCTGTTTGTCTATGTATTCACACAAGTATTATGTTTCTGGTTAATACAATTCTAGCATGAATAATAAACATTTATCATGATATAAGGAAATAAATAATAACTTTATTATTACCTCTAGGGCATATTTCCTTCACCTATATACATGATCATACCTAGATATTCTCATAACTATGCTCAATTTTATCAATTGCTCCACAGTAATTTGTTCACCCACCGTAATACTTATGCTCTTGAGAGAAGCCACTAGTGAAACCTATGGCCCCCGGGTCTATTTTCCATCATATTTATCTTCCAACACTTTGCTATTTCTGGTGCCGTTTATTTTGCTTTCTTTACTTTTAGTCTTTATCATAAAAATACCAAAAATATTATCTTATCATATCTATCAGATCTCACTCTCGTAAGTGACCGTGAAGGGATTGACAACCCCTTTATCGCGTTGGTTGCGAGGTTCTTATTTGTTTGTGTAGGTGCACGGACTTGAGCGTGGTCTCCTCTGGATTGATACCTTGGTTCTCAAAACTGAGGGAAATACTTACGCTACTTTACTGCATCACCCTTTCCTCTTCAAGGGAAAACCAACGCAGTGCTCAAGAGGTAGCAAGAAGGATTTCGCGCCGCTGTCGGGAGTCTACGCACACGCCAAGACATACCAAGTACCCATCACAAACTCTTATCACTCGCATTACATTATTTGCCATTTGCCTCTCATTTTCCTCTCCCCCACTTCACCCTTGCCGTTTTATTCACCCTCTCTTTTCCGTTCGCCTCTTTTTCGCTTGCTTCTTGTTTGCTCGTGTGTTGGATTGCTTGCTTGTCATGATGGCTCAAGATAATACTAAATTTGTGACTTTACCAATACCAACAACAATGATTTTCTTAGCACTCCGATTGCTCCTCTTGCCGATGATGAATCTTGTGAAATTAATGTTGTTTTGTTGAATCTTGTCATGAAAGATCAATTCGCCGGCCTTCCTAGTGAAGATAACGCTACCCATCTGAATAGCTTTGTTGATTTGTGTGATATGCAAAAGAAGAAACATGTGGACAATGATATTGTTAAATTGAAGCTATTTCCTTTTTCGCTTAGAGATCGTGCTAAAGTTTGGTTTTCGCCTTTGCCTAAAAATAGTATGGATTCATGGAATAAGTGCAAAGATGATTTTATCTCTAAGTATTTTCCTCCCGCTAAGATCATCTCTCTTAGAAACGATATCATGAATTTTAAGCAACTTGATCATGAACATGTTGCACAAGCTTGGGAGAGGATGAAATTAATGATACGTAATTGCCCTACTCATGGTTTGAATTTGTGGATGATTATACAAAAAATTTATGCCGGATTGAATTTTGTTTCTAGAAATCTTTTTAGATTCGTCCGCGGGAGGCACTTTTATGGAAATCACTTTAGGAGAAGCTACTAAACTCCTAGATAGTATTATGGTTAATTATTCTCAATGGCACACCGAAAGATCTACTAATAAAAAAGTGCATGCGATAGAAGAAATTAATGTTTTGAGTGGAAAGATGGATGAACTTATGAAATTATTTGCTACTAAAAGTGTTTCTTCTGATCCTAATGATATGCCTTTGTCTACTTTGATTGAGAATAATAATGAATCTATGGACGTGAATTTTGTTGGTAGGAATAATTTTGGTAACAACGCGTATAGAGGACACTTTAATCCTAGGCCGTTCCCTAGTAATTCCTCTAATAATTATGGTAATTCCTACAACAATTCTTATGGAAATTTTAATAAGATGCCCTCTGAATTTGAGACTACTGTTAAGGAATTTATGAATTCGCAAAAGAATTTCAATGCTTTGCTTGAAGAAAAATTGCTTAAGGTTGATGAATTGGCTAGGAACGTTGATATAATTTCTCTTGATGTTGATTCTTTGAAACTTAGATATATTCCACCTAAGCATGATATCAATGAGTCTCTCAAAACCATGAGAATTTCCATTGATGAGTGCAAATAAAGAACCGCTAGGATGCGTGCTAAGAAAGATTGCTTTGTAAAAGCGTGTTCTTCTAATTTCTATGAAAATAAAGATGAAGATCTAAAAGTTATTGATGTGTCCCCTATTAAATCTTTGTTTTACAATATGAATCTTGATAATGATGGGACTGAATATGAGCCACCTTTACCTAGAAGGCATTCCAAAAATTCAGAGTTTTTAGATCTTGATGCAAAAATTTGTAAAAGTGGGATTCAAGAAGTCAAAACTTTAGATATCAATGAACCCACTATCTTGGATTTCAAGGAATTTAATTATGATAATTTCTATTTGATAGATTGTATTTCCTTGTTGCAATCCGTGCTAAATTCTCCTCATGCTTATAGTCAAAATAAAGCTTTTACTAAACATATCGTTGATGCTTTGATGCAATCTTATGAAGAAAAACTTGAGTTGGAAGTTTCTATCCCTAGAAAACTTTATGATGAGTGGGAACCTACTATTAAAATTAAAATTAAAGATCATGAATGCTATTCTTTGTGTGATTTGGGTGCTAGTGTTTCCACGATTCCAAAAACTTTGTGTGATTTGCTAGGTTTTCGTGAATTTGATGATTGCTCTTTAAACTTGCACCTTGCGGATTCCACTATTAAGAAACCTATGGGAAGAATTAACGATGTTCTTATTGTTGCAAAAATAGGAACTATGTGCTCGTAGATTTCATTGTTCTTGATATAGATTGCAATCCTTCATATCCTATTATTCTTGGTAGACCTTTCCTTAGAACGATTGGTGCAATTGTTGATATGAAGGAAGGAAATATTATATTCCAATTTCCGTTAAGGAAAGGCATGGAACACTTCCCTAGAAATAAAATAAAAATACCATATGAATCTATTATGAGAGCTACTTATGAATTGCCTACCAAAGATGGAAATACCTAGATCTATCCTTGCTTTTATGTCTAGCTAGGGACGTTAAACGATAGCGCTTGTTGGGAGGCAACCCAATTTTATTTTAGTTTTTTGCTTTTTGCTTATGTTTAGGAATAATTCTTTGATCTAGCCCCTGGTTAGATTTGTTTTTCTGTTTTAATTAGTGTTTGTGCCAAGTTAAACCTATAGGATCTTCTTGGATGATAGTTATTTGATCTTGCTGAAAATTCCAGAAACTTTCTGTTCACGAAAAGAAGTGTTAAAAATGACCAGAACGTGATAAAATACTGATTCCAATTGCAGAAGATCAATAAACAAATTATCTAGGTCGTCCTAGTTTGGTAGATTTTTCCGAGTTCCAGAAGTTTGCGTTAGTTACAGATTACTACAGACTGTTCTGTTTTTGACAGGTTCTGTTTTTCGCGTGTTATTTGCTTATTTTGATGAATCTATTGTCGGATTTCGGGTTCCGGTAGACCCTTGAGGTTCGAACACTGGGGTGCGCATGGAGATCTTTCCCCTACCAGCTCATGCGAGCAAGGATTGCGAGGGATCTAAAACTGCCAACGATGAGCAACACAGAGACACGAGGTTTATACTGGTTCGGGCCACCGATGTGGTGTAATACCCTACTCCAGTGTGTGGTGTGGTGGATTGCCTCAGGGGCTGATGAAGGACAATACAAAGGAAGAACAGCCTCGCGAGGGGCTGTTCTTGAGCTGGTGCGATGAACTGCTTGGGCGAGTCCAGTCGCTTCTCTCTCTCTCTCTAGGGGGTTCGACTTGTCTCCCGTCCGTCCCCTCTCTTTGTGGTGGCTAGTCCTATTTATAGAGGGAGGCCCTGGGCCTCTTCCCAAATAATGAGCGGGAAGGGCGCCAACAATTGGCCATTTTGAAGGGGAACATCTAGTACACTTTTCCTGACTAAAGTTGGTCTTCGGCTGCCAAAGACTCTGACGCTGACCCCGTCCTGGGCTCCACGATGACCTCCATCCTGCCGTTCTACTGGTCTTGGTCTTGTTACCATACCACATACATACTCCATTTCGGAGTCTGAAACATTCCGGAAAGTGTCCCTTATGTATTCCTCCGGGGTTACGGCTTCAATAACATTGGTTTCAACATTTAAAGGATTACCTAAGATATAGTGTTTGATTCTTTGACCGTTTACCACCTTTGGATTTGTGCCTTCGAAATTATTGATTTTTATGGCACCGGAACGATAGACCTCCTCGATAACGTAAGGGCCTTCCCATTTAGAGAGAAGTTTTCCTGCAAAAAATCTCAAACGAGAGTTGTATAGCAATACATAATCACCTACATTAAACTCATGCTTTTGTATCCTTTTGTCATGCCATCTTTTAACTTTTTCTTTAAACAACTTGGCATTTTCATAAGATTGGGTTCTCCATTCATCAAGTGAGCTAATATCAAATAACCTCTTCTCACCGGCAAGTTTGAAATCATAGTTGAGCTCTTTAATAGCCCAATATGCTTTATGTTCTAGTTCGAGAGGTAAATGACATGCTTTTCCATAAACCATTTTATACGGAGACATACCCATAGGATTTTTGTATGCAGTTCTATAGGCCCATAATGCATCATTAAATTTCTTAGACCAATTCTTTCTAGACCTATTGACCGTCTTTTGCAATATTAATTTGAGTTCTCTATTACTCAATTCTACTTGACCACTAGACTGTGGGTGATAAGGAGATGCAATTCTATGATTAACATCACATTTAGCAAGCATTTTTCGGGAAGCACCATGAATAAAATGTGAAACACCACCAGTCATTAAATATCTAGGGACTCCAAACCTTGGAAAAATAACTTCTTTAAGCATCTTGATAGAAGTGTTATGATCAGCACTACTAGTTGGAATAGCTTCTACCCACTTAGTAACGTAATCAACAGCAACTAAAATATGTGTATACCCATTAGAGGCAGGAAAAGGTCCCATATAATCAAAGCCCCAAACGTCAAATGGTTCAATAACAAGTGAATAGTTCATAGGCATTTCTTGACGTCTACTAATATTACCGATTCTTTGACATTCATCACAAGACAAGACAAACTTACGGGCATCCTTGAAGAGAGTAGGCCAATAGAAACCAGTTCTATCTCCAGCGTGGTGTCCTCCATAAGCTTCGGAGTGACACTTGCGTAGGATCTGTTCCTGTTCATGCTCAGGTACACAACGTCTAATAACACCATCTACTCCTTCTTTATAAAGATGTGGGTCATCCCAAAAGTAATGTCTCAAATCATAAAAAAACCTTTTCTTTTGCCGGTATGTGAAACTAGGTGGTATAAATTTAGCAACAATGTAATTAGCATTGCTCATCATGAAAGCTATCATCAATAGGTAGTGGGTCATCAAGAACATTTTCTAACCTAGACAAGTTGTCTGCCACGGGGTTCTCAGCTCCCTTTCTATCAACAATATGCAAATCAAATTCTTGTAGCAGGAGAACCCATCTAATAAGTCTAGGTTTAGCATCTTTCTTTTCCTTCAGATATTTAATAGCAGCATGATCAGTGTGAATAGTTACTTTAGAGTCAACAATATAAGTCTGAACTTACACTACAAAAAAATACACTTCTGTGATGATACGTGCTTGCCACAGTAGGTCGCGTTTTTTGTCATGCTTGTACATCCATGACAAATTTATGACAGAATCAAGATAGTCATACATGTGCTGTCGTAGAAGTGTTCCATGACATTACCAAAATTATCATCACGGAAGTGTCCACTTCCATGACAATAAATCCCGCGTCACAGAAGTGCTTTCGTCAAGGGTGACCGACACGTGGCATCCACCGTAACGGAACGCCGTTAAGCTATCGGGTCGGATTTTGGATCCGATAACCCGTTAACGCCACGAACAATGCCGATTTTCCACGTAAAATTCTCATTGGTGGACGGATCCACGCGTCACTCCTCCGCTGGCACGTGTCACTCATCCAACGGTCGAGATGGGCCTATGATATGTTGACACGTGACCGCCCAACAAAGGGCCCATTAAAGTTTAAATGGGCCAGCCCAACCGAAGGCCCAT
Organism: Aegilops longissima; assembly: GCA_021605205.1. NCBI lineage: Eukaryota > Viridiplantae > Streptophyta > Magnoliopsida > Poales > Poaceae > Aegilops > Aegilops longissima. The sequence continues at coordinate 245,267,250 of CM038681.1, forward strand.
AAGATTTAGCAGACCATAATGGGCCGGCCCAGCTAAAGGCCCACAAAATTTAGCGGACCACAATGGGCCGGCCCAGCTAAAGGCCCACAAGATTTTGCAAACCATAATCGGCCGACCCAGCTAAAGGCCCACAAGATTTTATGGACCACAATGGGCCGCCCACTAAAGTCCCACAAGATTCTGCAGACCATAATGGGCCGCCCAATAAAGGCCCAACATTCTCACAAATCGCCCATCAACGGCCTGTCCTAAACTTGCCATCAACGCGGCCCATGGTCACTTCTGGCCCATTAACAGTCCGCTAAGTAATTGGGCCGAATCACGACCCGGTGTATTTCCGGCCTGTTAAAGGTCCGGCTTCATTTGGGCCCATTTACAGGCCATCAAAACTTTCGGCCCATAAACGACCGTGAAGGATTTGGTTCATATTCGGCCATGTCCGACATTCGGCCTGTTAGAGGCCCACTATAAATTTGGGCCACTTTCTTCGTGTTGTCATTTTCGGCCTATTAACGCCGGACGTAAACCATGGGCCATATGTGCCCCAACGTCATATCGGGCCCATTAACGGCCCATATAAAAATGATGATAATCTAGCCCGACCGAAGTTCCGGACTGTTAAAGGCCCGTGTATTAGGTCGGCGCATTTACGGCCCGTCCGAATTTCGGCCTGTCAAAGATCTGCGTCGTAAATGGGCCACCATTTCGGCCTGCTAAGTCCAGAGGGTTATTTGGCACAATCAGGCCCAATCTCACTTTCGGTCTATTAAAGGCCCATGTTTTTATGGGCTCGAGATATTTACACCTGTAAACGGCCTATTTTTACCGAGGGCCCAAATTATGTTTAGGCTCATTAAAGGCCCACTATGGGCACAGCCTACCGTAAAAATATGAAAGCTTATGCTGATTTAGGCCCAGATATTTTAGTGGGCTACATGTCAATTTCGCCCAGAATCGCTTTTAGCCCAATTGAATGGGCCCACGAATGTTGGCATGTTGGGATCCTACGAAGCTTTCGGCCGAATACATTACTAAGATAAACCTACACAATACAAAAATAGCGTCGTAATTACTGCAGCCTGGGGCGGCATCATAAATGTTGTATCACAACAAAAATAAATTACAACCATACAACAAAAGGCCTGTTGGCATAAAGTTTGCAGTCCTTCCAGATAAAAGCACCATTAGATTTATAGAAGCACAGATCATTTGACCTGAGTGCTAATGTTCCAGGCTGTAGAATCTGATGGAGCAGCACGATCTCCACTTTTTTCCGCCATTGCTCTTGAACAACGGGTTAATGTCCGATAGTCGGTTTCAAAACCATTCATATCTTGACGACATTTCTCAACCACTATTCTTGTTTCCAAACAACGCCCATTAGGGATTGGACTTGTGTCCGAGCACGATATATCACTGCCTAGCAGGAAGATTTTGTTCAAGAGGTGATTTGGACGAGGTTACCTTGACAACCAACCCAAAATTACGCAGAAGGTGCTTTTTGCAATCGTTAGTGGACGAATCGACGCCTCGCAGCAAGAGGTGACATTGTGCCTGTAGTAGCCTCGTCACCTTCAGGTGGTTGTGGTTGTTCAATCATTTGTTTCATAGCTTCCTGAAAGTTTGCACTTGTAGATTAGTGTACCGGATAAGTTACTAATGAGACAAAAACAAACAAAGTAGGTTAAATGTTTATACATAACTTATTTTGGTGAACTACTGTAATACATTAGCTTGTATTGTAGTGCCAACTACATAATAAAATCACTTTCGGAACATATGTCCATGTAGCATGCCTACTGTATTGTCTATTTCCTCACATTCGTTGACATCTAAGGATAAAGAGACATGGTTTAAAGTAGGATGAACATAGTATGACATCATTCATATCATGGGCAAACAGATATAAACAAACAACCTATTTTATCATTGTGTGCGCACGTGAACATAACAACTAGATTACAGATCAAGACCAAAAGAATATCCTTCATCTCTTTTAAACCATGTAAGGTGAAATGATACGTTAAGACAACTGTGTATAAAAGTGAACAGAGTAACTAACATTGGCTGCAAACCAAGTAGTTAAATGAACACGTCACAATACCAATCAGTTCAAGGCAGGAGGAGTAAGGACTTACAACATCGGCTTGAACTGGTGTGCTCATGCCCTTCATCTTGCTGGTGTGGCAATCCTTGAAGATTTGCACTACATTCGGTTCAGGTTCTTTTTGGTCCGCACGGGCTTTCCTCTGTATTTGGAACAAGTCAATATAGATACGATAATATGGCACAAAAAAAGAAGGAAGTAGAAGCTATTTACAAAAGCCTCGCAGTGTGCAATATAGCTACGAGATCCTGTTGTCTGTTGGAATTTCACTTTAGAACGGTTGGTTTTGTTCTTCAAACAGTTAGCCTAGAAGAAGATACACTTGTAAGGCACATACATAAATACAAGTTCAATATGTGGTCTGATCAAATACATATAGCCTACCCGATACTTTTGACCAGTCCCGTGTTTAACGAGGGATGTCCAGTCTTCATCTGTAATATATTCCACTGGAGATGTTTGGGCGATTTCATTGTTAGCCTTGCCTTCAAAGTGAGATTTTCTAAGGTGGTACCGATACTGTCGGAGAGCAGACTGAAAAACATGAGTGCATGCTTGTTTAGTTGCATCATCTTTTGGATCCAAGTTGAACCTCATCTGTTGAAAAAAGAATGTGAGTCTTATTAGGAGGAAGCTAGAAAGTATGGGACAGAGCAAGACAATATTACTAATTGCGATGAATAACATTACTTACGGATAAATGGTCAAGGAAGGTGTTAAACTGGATATTGTCTTTCTCATTCCTGTACATGATCCACGTTGGGAGGATACGTGCATGACACCTAACGGCAACGGCTGCCTCTGATACTAACTTGCTGACTCTGTAGCATCACGTGGCCTTTTTAAACTTGCCTCAAAATGGATCTCCATTCTTCCTCCTTTAGATTTTGTTAATCTGTCAAGCATTATCCCCGATGTCTGTTTCCGCTTGTGCCGTGGTGCTAGTTCAACAACGAATATGGAAAGTGTTAGTGTACATCAAACTGTGAGAGTACATATAATGGAGCATGCAAATGCAAATTGACTCGGTCAGGTACCGTCTTGGTGTTGATGCTCATGAGATTCATCTGATCTTGCCAAGTCCTGTTGTGTCAGTAGTGCTTCGGAAGTAGTGTTAGGTGTGAAGGCAGCTTGGGAACTGGCCAGTTCCGGAGCAAACAAATGAGTAACTGGTTGAGATGCTGGTACAGTTGAAGTGGATGTTGCAGCTGGTGGAGCAGGTGATACTGTGTTTGTAGATTTAGCCGGTGGACTTGGACCTTCTACTACACTATAAGTACTAGCAGAATCTCGACGGCAGAACCTTTTCCATTTCACCCGACGAGTAACATCACTCCCTACTATATTATTTTCCTTGCTCTTTTTTGACTTTGCCATGTCAAGCTGTACCCACAACACAAAAGAATAAAATCACTCTTCAGAACTCATTGATGCATGATACAGACAAGCAATACTTTGATGTAAGACAACCGTATGAGGATGGAATATGTAAAAATAACAGACGGCATGACATATTCACAGCTACGATGTGCAAACTAAGGTAGGATTTTCAAGAAAATAGAAGTAATGCAAGCTAGACACCATATGAAATATGCAACCAATATTACTCGCCAAGTTAAAAGTGTCTTGTAATAAGTGGCAATTGAAAAATTAGAAGTAGTACAACGAGAAATCAATGCAAGATGCAACCACTATCAAACCGCCATGTTAAAAGCGCCCAATCATGAGTGATGATGCGGATACACAACAGCAGTACTTTGATGTAAGAACATGGTATGATAGATAGATGCACGTGTATTCTAGACACGTAAAGCCATGTCATACGCACATGTATAACGATAAACTCAGCAGTGCAATTTAATCAAAATAGAAGAAATACAGGCTAGACAACATATGCAACATGAAACCAATTATCACACTGTCAACTTAGAGCAAGCACTGCGATGGTGGAGTACGGAGATGAACTCATCATGTAGACTTGGAACTTTAACTTCATTAGCGATGTAGGGGCAAATCTAGAGAGTCTCTGCTTATGCGTCGGTGGAGGACCACCAACATCCCCTAACTTACTCTTTTCCTTCCTATTTTCTCGATATTGCCTTATGAAGTCAAAACCACAAGACGATGAATAAAATTAGCTCTGCATAACTGGTTGATGCATGATACGTATTTAACACTACTTTGATGTAAGGCAAGCGCAGGATAGGAGGATGGAATATATACAAAAAGACAGCATTTCATATTCACACGCATTTATAGGAGGATGGAATATGTATGAAAAAACAGAAGGTAAGGCATTTCAAAAAATTAGAAGAAATGAAAGCTAGGCACCATATGAACATGCAACCAATATCACTCTATCATGTAAAAAGTGTCACGTCGTAAGTGCCATTTCAAGAAATTAGAAGCAGTACAAGCTAGAAGACAATGCAAGATGCAACCTACATCACAGTCCCAAGTTAAATGTGTCTTATGGGTAAGTGATCATTGCAGTATAAGTTGTAAGCTACGCAGATGCAATTCAACATAATCGAAGCAATACAAACTAGACATCATACGGAAAACGCAACAACGATAATACAGTTCCAAGTAAGAGCAAGCACCTGTGATGGTGGAGTAGGGAGATGTGCTCATCATGTACACGTATGTTCTAGAAACAGAACACGTGTCATATTCACAGGCATTATGTGTAAAGTAAGTAGATGCAATTCAAGTTAGAAGCAATACAAGCTAGACATCATACGCAACATGCAACCACATATAATAGTTTCAAGTTAGAGCAAGCACCTGTGATGGTGGAGTAGGGGAGATGTGCTCATCATCTACACAGCCATGTTGACTGTCCAGCCTTGTGTTGTCTTGCGAACCTTGTTGGGAGGATGGCGGAGTAGAATCTGTAGAGATCCCTGCTTGAGTTGTTCAAGGACCACCATCATCCATCGCCGACTAATTTCCTTCAGCTATAATGATTTTGCATTGTGAAGTCAAACCGATAAGAAAAAGGAATAAAATTCGCTCTTCGTAACTCATTCATGCATGCTACCGATTTAACACTACTCGGGTGAAAGGCAAATACATGATGCAAGGATGGAATATGTATGAAAACAGGATGATGTGACATATTCACACCTATGATGTGGCAACTAAGCGAAGGCATTTCAACAAATTAGAAGCACCGCAAGCTAGACACCATATGAAAGATGCAACCAATATCACTCGCCAAGTTCAAACAGTATGGCGCTTCAACAAATTAGAAGCAAGACATGCTAGAAATCATATGCAAGACACAACCAATATCACAAAGGCGACTTAAAGGTGCCTTATCATAAGTGACTGATGCGGATATGCAAGAATAGTAGTCGATGTAGAAACAGGAACACATGTCATATTCACAGCATTATGTGTAAAGTAAGCAGATGCAATTCAACAAAGTTAGAAGCAATACAAGCTAGACATCATACGCAACATGCAACCACATATAATAGTGCCAAGCTAGAGCAAGCACCTGTGATGGTGGAGTAGGGGAGATGTGCTCATCATCTACACAACTACGTTGACTGTCTAGCCTTGCATTGTCTTGCTAATCTTGTTGGGAGGATGGCGGAGTAGAATCTGTAGAGAACCTCCGCTTTGAGCTTGCTCGGAAGGACCACCATCATCCAATGCCTTGCCAATTTCCTTCAGCTTTATTGATTTTGCATTGTGAGGTCATACTGACAAGAAAAAGGAATATCATTCGCTCTTCAGAACTCATTCATGCATGATGTTGGGGAACGTAGTAATTTCAAAAAATTTCCTACGCTCACGCAAGATCATGGTGATGGCATAGCAACGAGAGGGAAGAGTATTGTCTACGTACCCTCATAGACCGTAAGCGGAAGCGTTATGACAATGCGGTTGATGTAGTCGTACGTCTTCACGATTCGACCGATCCAAGTACTGAACGTACGGCACCTCCGAGTTCAGCACACGTTCAGCTCGATGACGATCCCCGACTCGATCCAGCAAAGTGTCGGGATGAGTTCCACAAGACGACGGCGTGGTGGACGATGATGATGCTCTACCAGCAGGCTTCGCCTAAACTCCGCGACGATATGACCGAGGTGTAATATGGTGGAGGGGGCACCTGCACGGCTAAGGAACGATCCGTAGATCAACTTGTGTTCTCATGGGGTGCCCCTGCCCTAGATATAAAGGAGTGGAGGAGGAGGCCGCCCTCTCTATGGCGCGCCTAGGGGAGTCCTACTCCCACCGAGTAGGATTCCCCTTCCTAGTCCAACTAGGAACCCTTCCATGTAGTAGGAGTAGGAGAGAAGGAAAGGGAAGGAAAGGAGAAGGAAGGAAGGGCGCCTCTTCCCTAGTCCAATTCGGACCAGACCAAGGGAAGGGTGCGGCCACCCTTGAGGCCCTTTTCCTTCTTTCCCGTATGGCCCAATAAGGCCCAATACGTATTCCCGTAACTCTCCCAGACTCAAAATACCGAATCACTCGAACCTTTCCGATGTCCGAATATAGTCGTCCAATATATCGATCTTTACGCCTCGACCATTTCGAGACTCCTCGTCATGTCCCTGATCTTATCCGGGACTCGAACTCCTTCGGTACATCAAAACTCATAATAAAACTGTCATCGTAACGTTAAGCGTGCGGACCCTACGGGTTCGAGAACTATGTAGACATGACCTAGAACTATTCTCGGTCAATAACCAATAGCGGAACCTGGATGCCCATATTGGCTCCTACATATTCTACGAAGATCTTTATCGATCAAACCGCATAACAACATATGTTGTTCCCTTTGTCATCGGTATGTTATTTGCCCGAGATTCGATCGTCGGTATCCAATACCTAGTTCAATCTCGTTACCGGCAAGTCTCTTTACTCGTTCCGTAATGCATCATCCCGCAACTAACTAATTAGTTGCAATGCTTGCAAGGCTTATAGTGATGTGCATTACCGAGTGGGCCCAGAGATACCTCTCCGACAATCGGAGTGACAAAACCTAATCTCAAATACGCCAACCCAACATGTACCTTTGGAGACACCTGTAGTACTCCTTTATAATCACCCAGATTACGCCAGACGTTTGGTAGCACCAAAGTGTTCCTCCGTAAACGGAGTTGCATAATCTCATAGTTACAGAACATACATAAGTCATGAAGAAAGCAATAGCAACATACTAAACGATCAAGTGCTAAGCTAACGGAATGGGTCGAGTCAATCACATCATTCTCCTAATGATGTGATCCCGTTAATCAAACGACAACTCATGTCTATGGCTAGGAAACTTAACCATCTTTGATTCACGAGCTAGTCAAGTAGAGGCATACTAGTGACACTATGTTTGTCTATGTATTCACACATGTATTATGTTTCCGGTTAATACAATTCTAGCATGAATAATAAACATTTATCATGAAATAAGGAAATAAATAATAACTTTATTATTGCCTCTAGGGCATATTTCCTTCACATGATACTGACGAACACTATTCTGATGAAAGGCAAAGTCATGATACGAGGATGGAATATGTACGAAAAAATGGATGGCTTCACATATTCACACCTATGATGTGGTAACTAACCAGAAGGCACTTCAACAAATTAGAAACACTGCAAGACACCATATGGAAGGTGCAATCAATATCACTCTGCCAAGTTAAAACTGTCTCGCCATAGGTGGCGTTCATCAAACTAGAAGCAATACATGCCAGAAATCATATTCAAGACGCAAACCAATATCACACTGCCAACTTAAAGGTGTCCCATCATAAGTGACTGATGCAGGATACACAAGAAGAGTAGTTTCATGTAAGAACATGGTGTGATAGACAGATATAGTATGTACCAAAAACAGGAATGCGTGTCATATTCACATGTATCGTGTGTAAGCTAAGCAGATGCAGTTTACACTAATTAGGAGCAATACGAGCTAGACACCATATGCAACATGCAACCAGATATCACATTGCCAAGTTAGAGAAAGCACCTTGGATGGTGGAGTAGGGGAGCGGAGACTTGGACCTTGTAATGCACTATCAGTACAAGGAGAATCGGTATAGATGCTCCGTTTACGTTGTTTGAGAGGACCACCATCATCGCCTTTCCTTACTCTTTTCCTTCCTCTTTCTTTATTTTGCCTTGCCAAGTCAAACCCACAAGAAAAAAGGAATAAAATTTGCTCTTCAGAACTCATTGATGCATGATACTGACGAACACTACTTTCATGTAAAGCAGCCGCATGATAGGAGGATGGAATATGTATGAAAAACAGGACGGCGTGACATATTGACATGTATGATGTATAAAATGTAAACTAAGCACAAGGTGCTTGAACTTGTTAGAATTGATGCAAGCTAGAAACCATATGAAAGATGAAACCAATATCACTTTGCCAAATTAAAAGGGTGCCCTAACAAATGTATTTGACCAAATTAGAAGTAATACATGGCAATAGGCTAGAAATAATATGCAATATGCAACGAATAAAGGTGACTCATCGTAAGTGATTGATGCAGGATACAGAAGAGAGGTAGTTTCATGTAAGAACAAGGTTAACACATAGATGTAGTGTGTACCAAAAATAGGAAGGCATGTCATATTCACGGTATAGTGTGTAAACTAAGCAGATGCAATTTACCCTAATTAGAAGCATTACAAGCTAGACATCAGATGCAACATGCAACCACATATCACATCTTGGGTTAGAGCAAGCACTGTGATGGTGGTGTAGGGAAGTGCGGTCTTCGTGTGCAGAGCTACGCTCAATGTCTTCATTTAGGCTTGCTGTTTCTTGAGAATCATGTGGAGAGGATGAAATTTCATTCTTTATAAGAGTATTGCGTCTCATATTAACCTGTGCACGTGATCTGTCTCATCATAAGCGATAGACGCAGGATACACAAGAACAATAGTTTGATGTAAGAACATGGTGTGATAGGCAGATGTAGTATGTACCAAAAACAGGAAGGCGTGTCATATTCACATGTATAATGTGTAAGCTAAGGAGATGCAATTTAACAAATTAGGAGCATTGATGAGGATGTAAGAACATGGTTAAGAGAAAGACGTAGTATGTACCAAAAACAAGAAGGCATGTCATATTCACAGGTATAATGTGTTAACTAAGCAGATGCAATTTACCCTAATTAGAAGCATTACAAGGTAGACACCATATGCAACATGCAACCACATATCACATTGCCAAGTAAGAGCAAGCACCTGCGATGGTGGTGTGGGGGAATTGCGGTGATCAACTAGAGAGCTACGTTGACTATCTTCATTTAGCCTTGCTGTTTCTTGAGAATCATGTGGGGAGGATGACACTGCACTCTTTAAACGAGTAGGGCGCCTCACAAGAACTCCACCCGGTGACAGCCTCATCATAAGTGATTGACGAGGATACAAAAGAGCATTAGTTTGATGTACTAACATGGTTAATAGACATATGTAGTATGTATCAAAAAAAGGAAGCCATGTCATTATCAAAGGTATAATGTGCAAAGTAAGCAGATGCAATTTAACCAAATTGGAAGCAATACAAGCTAGACACCCTATGCAACATGCAACCACATTTGACAAAGGAAGTTAAAGCAAGCTCCAGGATGGTTGTGTGTGGCAATTGAGATCATCAACTACAGAGCTACGCCATCGTCTCCAATCACGACATCGCACCCATTAGAGCACTGAAACTCTTAGTGCTTGTCTTCGAATTACACTGGAGCGACTTTTGTCTTTTCTTTTCCGCATTCATCAACACTACGTCAGAGTCTGAAATACCCATGCATAAAAAAACAATAGTGTGAGTATGGGTGAAGTTTGTGCACAATTAGTACAGTGTAAAGGTAGCAGATAGCAGGCCGATGAGAAATAAATGACGGGAGACATATGATAGCTCTACAACATGCATGTCACACTAAATTACTACAGGATTCTATGAAAATAACAGTCGACTGAAAGCAAATAGGTCAGTCCATTTTTTCTGCACCATCCGATGTACAAAGAACGGGCAGATCGCCTTCATCTACCTCCACCACCGGTGTTGACGATCTTCCTCGAACGCCACGACCACCGCCCAAAGATTCTTCCCCTGCCAGCGCCCTCCCCTCGACCTCACCACACCGCCGTGCTTGGGACCCCCCGGCCATCCATTCAAGCCCTGCCGACCTCCAGATCAGGTGCAAGCAGCTCCTGCACCCCACACCCCTATGATAGACACCGATGCGCCGCTTCCCCGGAGAACAGGCGGACTAGGTGCTCCCGCGCCTAAGCGGGTGCTGCTTCTTTAATTGCGGTTCGACCGACTCAATTGAAATCTGGCAGGCTACCACCTCTAGCAAAGGTGAAATAGTAAAAGGAGGAAACCTTGTTCATTTAGTATCACGAAGAAGATGCGAAGAAGCGCCAACTAGTTTCTTTCGTGGGATGAATACGGTGTGCGGAGACGTAAGATTTGCACAAATAAGGGAAGAGGAGTACCTCTTTCTGCTGGCAATGTTGTGTCCTCCTTCATTTTTTCCGACGATCTTCTTGTTGTTCGCCGAAACCGAAGTTGTGGAGGACGGTCCAGCCTTGGACGAACCCATGGCCAAGTTGTTGAGTGTGGTGCGGTGGCCGTCTGTCGGGCGGCGGGGAAGCAGATCGAGGCGGCGAACGATGGCGAAGGGAACAGCTCCGTGCGGTGGACGGTTATGCGGCAAAGGGAGCCGCAGCAGTGAGGTGCGGGACGGCGTGGTCGGAGTGGTTCTGGTACGGCGCACGTCGGCGTCGGTGTCATGGAGGCAGCTCTGCCTCGACTTCAGCTGCTAAGTCCTTGAGGGCGTTGCGGTTGCGGTTGCATTGGACGACGACGTCGGGGTACCGGCTCCGGCATCATGGAGGAGGGCGGCGGTGGATTGGCCGCTATGGGGTGGAGGATGGACCGACGGAGGAGGCTGGGGTTTCACGGCTGGTGGAGAGGGCATTTTTGCGCCCATGGAATATGAATGGGGAAACGGAGGGAGGCGGGGAACTAAGGGGGAACAATGTTCGGTTTGAGATGCGCTTGTTTGAAATTTGGTGAAAGTTAAAAACTTTGCCCCAATCTAAAATTTCGGAGATATTGCGGGTCGGGGGTAGGACAGTCATGTCAGGTGTCCCAAATGTGGGCGGGATAGATTTCAGCCGAGCGCATGGGTGTTTAGGCGCCCACGGCGTATGAATGCTTCTCGAGGCGGTTGAGATCAAGGCCATGATAAAGTTACAAACCTACCCCGTTTAGACCTTTGGACACCGGCCGATAGGCTACACGGGCCGAGTCAGACAGAATTTCCTAACACCAAAACATTAGTCTCATGGCGGTTTCAGAAGCGACCCAACCTCGACGGTCAAGCCTCCGTATCTCGTGCCATCCTCGATCAAGATATCTTTGGCACACAAGACATCAATGTATCTATCAAAGTGCAATCACATGTATAAATAACGAAATGATATATACCTCATAATACTCAACGGAAACAATCAAACGGGTGTGGAGTCCCATCAACGCCATCGGCAGTTGAGTGTAGACCGTAACCTCAGATCGTAACTCTTACTGTCGAAGAAAATCCTGCAACATGATACGTTGCAGCCGTGTAGGTCAAGACATTGAATGTACCGCAAGATCACAACATGAGAAAACAGATGATAAAACTATACTATATGCAATATGGCTTTGTGGCTCGTGTCTCGAGTTTTGTTTATGTAAAAGCTGATTTATTTTCCCTACATCAAAGGAATAAATGAAGTCTGTACTATGGAGTTTTCTATCATGACATGGTTCCGCCAACCGATGTCTCATAGCCCAAAATCATCATAAGTTGCCCACAATTAAGTTATCAATCCGTGTTGAGAGTTCCAGATAGATCCAAGTCCAGATGCTCAAATTGTCCGTGAATCGGGGACACGGCTAATCGATTAGGTTTTAATCCTCTGCAGAGGTTTGTACACTTTACCCGCAAGATTCGATCCTCTTTTACGCTCGCACTTCGTGGTGTTTGAGAACAAGATGACCAAACATGGTCTTCCGAAGAGTTCCCTGACCACCGTCCGGTGCTCATCCAATCCTACCGTAGTTCTACATCTGCTAGCACCGCCCCAGCCAGAGTCACAACTAAGGTCAACCAAGCCAGAGCCCATAGTGACTTGCGGTTGCACAGTAAGCTTCCGGCATGAAGTATTCTTCCGTCTCTTTGAGTCTGGGTGAAGCTCCGCAAGATGTCATGGCGCTTCTCCATGCATCCCGCAACCACCGGTTTCTCCAGGTGCCCACAACCATCCTTCACCCAAGAGTGTGTATTGAATTCTTGTCTCGAGTCTTGAAGTCTTGAGGCCTTGAAGATGCAGTCCTTGCAGATTTCATCATGGAGTTGTCGCCATTGACGAGATCCTCCATTCTCACACCACCTCCGAGCACTCGTACCAACCCCGCCTACTATAGCGTAGCATTAAAATAAATAACGCCCCGGCTTGGTAACAGGTGATGGGTTCCTACCTCATGCATACTACTCAACTACAAGAATTCAATATCACTACTAGAGGGTGGTTGCAAAGATGCCACTAAATGCAATAAAACATAGGTATGAAAGCATGGTCAAAGTGAACTTGCCTGGTAAGTTGATGAAGATAACAACACTCTCGAATAATGACTTGGTAGAACTATTCGTCACTCCGTTGGAAATCTATATAGTCAAACATAGCATTCATATAAGCAAACATCCTAGCAAACGATTTTAACACTCATAATAAAACCAACAAATAAAAATGCAAATCAAGGGACACCAAATAAAAAAAAGGAAAACTACACAACAAAACTACTAAAGAAAACTCTAAGACATAACACAAAAATAGTTTTGTCCTAAGTAAAATTTAACATCAAAGGAAATACCAACATAATAAATAATCTGAAAAGATAATATAAAACAACTAATTTTAACATAAAGTATTTTTCATAAACTTTTAATAGCAAAAAGAAACAAATAAAAAGCTTTTATGAAACACTAACTATGACCTAAACAAGTTTTCATACAAAACTAAGAAAACAAATTTTAAAATAAAACAAAATTTTCTTTTGTTGACTAACAGAAACAAAACTAAATTTTTCAAGAGTGACCAAAAGAAATAATTTGAAACTAATAAAACAATAAAGAAAAGACTAAAACAAAACTATAACTAAAACAGTACTGTTTTGCTAAAACCTAATTTAAAAATAAAGTAAAAATAAAGAAGTATATGCTACTGGATAGAAAAACCATAATAAAACAGTAGCAAAAGGAATCAATCAAAAATACTTTGTAAAACTCAAAATATGACCAAATTAGTGATTTGAACAAATTTCATCAAATTCAAATCTAAACTATTCAAATTTGAAACCTAAGTACACAAACAGAAACTTAAGCAAATTTGTGACACAATGCAAAAAGAATCACTCAATTTGGATCTAAAATATAAAAGTTATGAGAAATCTAAAATTGAAACATTTTCTGTTTTTAAAACAGAAACGAAAAATAAAACTAAGGAAAAAAAACTAACGGGCCGAACAGTGAGCGCTCTAAAACTATCTAACGCGCGAGCGATCTTTAACTGAAACTTATACGGGCTCAGCAGAAATAAACCAATCGGGCCAGTCTAACTAAACCAGGAACTAAACCGGACATAAACCGTATAAAAACCGGAACTAAACCGATCTAATAAAAAAAACCTAACTATTCGATCTAATCTAATCACGACCGTATAATCTAGATCGAACGGACGAGGAGGGAAAGGGAGCTCACCGCGGTGGTGGTCGACGGCGAGCGCGTCGGGCGATGATGGTGGCGGCGCTCCGGTGATCTTCGGCGTCGGTGGAGTGGCCAAGGAGATGAAGCGGGCGGCGGCGAGTCCAGCGGTGGTCGTGGCGTCGGTGGAGGTGGTCGAAGATGGTCGGCGGCGAGCTCGAGGCGGCGGTGGCGTTCGGGTGGTCGGCGGCGGTGGCGTTCCAAGGGCGTAGGAGCTCGGGCGAGTCTTTGGTGAGGTGCGGTGGACGGTGTTGAGGCGATTGGTGGAGGTGGTGGGGCTCGGGGACGACGGAGGGAGTGGCTAGAGCGACAATGGCGCGGTGGCGGAGGCGGAGCTCAGGCGAGAAATGGCGACGAGCGAAGAGTGGTTCGGCGAGGGGAAAGGAGGGGAACGGGTCGAGGAGGCGGGGTACTTATAGGGGCGGGGTCGACTTGGAGGAGGGGGCGAATCGGGGAGAGGATCCCGAGATCTCCGGGATTCCGACGGTGGTGGCGAGCGCTCTAGCTTGGGCAAGGGGAAGAAGAAGGAGGCGGGCCCCGCGGTCAGTGAGAGAGGGAGAGAGGAGAGCGAGCGGGCGGGCGGTGCAAAGGGGTTTCGGCGCGGGTGAGCTGCTGGGCCAGCCTGGCGCATAGGTGGGCCGAGGGAGAGAGGGAGAGAGTTGGGCCTCGGTGGCTTCGTCCTTTTTTTTTTAAGATAGCTGAGAAGATTAAAAGCAAGAACTAAATTAAAATATAAATATAATATATACATATTATATATCAAAACGTTTAGAAAAAGATTTTCTACAATATGAACTCTTTTCCACGTTCAAATAAAATCCTCAAAAATTTACAAAACTCAAATAGTGTTGTTGTTGTAATAAAACCCAACAAAATCATTTTAAAACACCAAAATGATTTCAAAATTATTTTCTCCTAATTTCCCATTGAAGGGAATCATTTTACCCTTATTTACATTTATTTACTTTTAGGAGAAAATAATTTGATTTATAGCCAAATAACTCCTAAATGGTTTTGAAATTGAAATTCAAACCATTTCCAAATCTTTTTTTCATTTTCCTCATTCAAATATATTTCAAATTGGCCCCTGGTTTGGAGTATCATGTTGCTCCTCTCTTTATTTTTTTGAAATGGGTCAGAGGAATTTGAAACTATTCAAATGGGAAGGATTCCAAATGGAATTCCAAAAGCGGTTTAACTCCCTACTCTCTTTAATTAAACTTTGGAGAAGTCCTTTCATCTCCTCTCTTGAAAGTACTTGAGTGGCATCAAGTTTGCATTACTTTCAATTGAGGTTTCAAGACATTTCAAATGGAAACACTTTTGGGAAAGTCCTTTTATTCCCTCTCATTCAACTTTCAAACAGTTTCAAATTGCACTCAATTTCACTCAATCATTCAGACAACAATCAAACAAACAATCAAAACTATTTATTTAATATAACATTCCAAAATTTAAAATTTTGGGATCTTACAAATCTACCACACTTAAAATGAATCTCGCCCTCGAGATTCGAAGAGGCTAGCAAGAAAGGGTTAGGGGTTGGGGGTCTTCTAGCAAATGTTTTGGTCGGAAAGGTCAGGGGTGCTACCACACTTTAAAACAAGGTTACGGTTCCAATAAACTCAGATATTTCCTCTGGAGTGCCGGCAATATATGTCTCTTCACATATCTTACAATAGCTCCTTCATTAACGCTCTTCTGTCAGAAGCATAGAGTTTTCCTCAAAATCTTGGGTCGGTTCATCAAAGTTGAAGTTCGTCCGAGACTGGATCTTCTTAGCTGATAGATCTGTGTCCATTCTAGACAACTATCGAAATACTCATGGTGGTCTACCATGAATGGTTTCTGCAGAAAAGGGCCTTGGCTTCATTCTCACCATATAATCTACGATTGGCAACAACTGCCATGTACATGGGTTTATCATCATACCATTCTAAGGCTTAAGCAAGGCTTCAACGAGCGTCGTCACTTTACTATGGGTAAGTCTCTCAGATTTACCATTCCAAATAGCAAGAGCGAATGATACGAGTAAGTCGGTATGGTGATCAATCCATTCCGCACCCAGATCATTACCTCAGATAAGGTTTAGCGAATCTCGTATTTCTAACACTCGGTATTCTCGCAAGTGTTGCAGAATTTCTCTCTCAATGAACTTAGTTCGATAATTCCATTGATTCTCGCAAGCTGAACAAAACATCTATCGTTACTTCACCACTCTCGTGTTTTTGCGTAACCTCCCACGTATGCCGATTGAATCACCGATTCTTCCAAATTTATTCCTTTATCAAGGTTACATCTGTTCCTTTTCAAAATCCTGGGCCTGTGGGTTATGGCCCACTTCAACACTAGTGCAGCTTTAACTCATCCTTGGAGTAACTCTCTTGTTCCATATTACACCTCCTTTAAATCCAAAGAGTATGCTGTTTCTTCATACCATCATATCAAAAGCAAAACTCCAACTTTTTTTCCTTCAACTACAGTCCGTGGAATATATATTTTCTTATCCATTAGTCTAGTCTTCTTCACGTGGTACTACCACCCTAAAATGAAATTCACAACTATCCATAGACCATATTTCTCATATCCTCGAAAATGGTCAAAATCTTTGTTCACAGAGTAACAACTCATACAATTAAACATATGAAAAATGTCACCTTAACTTTATTGATTTCATGAATCCATTACAAACTCGAGCACCCATTACATAACTCAACTTATTGTACTCATGAAAAAAATTGGTTTCTACCACTCTTATTATCCATATCAAAATTCCAACTACTCAACTCCAGCTTCCTTCTTGTAGGAACATTTAGTAGCATAATGTCCTGCTTCCTTGCAATGAAAACACATAACTTTCGATAAGTCTTTGGGCTTCTTGGAGATGGTGCCTGCTCCTTGAGTTCCTTGCTTCCTTTCAAGACAATGATTGGCATAATGCCCGACGCCCTTACATTCAAAACAGGTAATATGACTCTTGTCCCTCTTTGCAGAAATTGGGTTGTTCTCGAGGGTGTCTTTGTTTTCTCTTCCGGGTTTCTTCGTTCGATCAAACCTTCTATTCCCTGTGGATCAAACTCTATTGCTTCCGCCGGAAGTATCCCAGATACTCTTTTCTTTCCTTGGTGCAATCGTGAAAATGTCCTTCTTCTCCACATGAATAGCAGTGCATTGAGTAAAATTTGTTGAGGCCTTCTCCATCGTGGTCTTCAACACATTCCTTCATCACATGTTCTTTCATAACTTCTCGAGCGCTTCTTTCATTCCTTCTTCCTGCTCCCTGAATAGTTTGTTGCACCATGGGGTAAATGTGACACCGAGTCGGGTAGTGGGTGGTTCCTTCACACAAGAAACAAGTCACCGACTAGTTGGGCATTCCTCACTGGGTGTTTCTCCTCACAATGAGGGCATCCATCCTTGTGTTCCTCCTGGGTGTGTCCTATTTCTCCGCAAATCTTGCAGGCACAAGGTTTCTTCTTCGGGTTATCGTAGTGCTTCCGTATGAGACGTGATATCAACAGGGTCTTCTTGAATTCCTCCCAAGTTCTTGCTCCATTAAATCCTTGTATGGCTTGATGCATTTTCCACCAGGTTGCAGCACTTCCTTCAAAGTACTGAAGAGCGTACGATACTTCATTCTTCCTTGAAACCAATCTGCTCCCGAAGTGATTCTCCATGTTCTGAATCCATAGCTCTACCTCCGGCTGGGTTTTCGGTCCAGAGAATATCAGTCCAACTTCATTCATCATCTATGGGGTCCAAAAGTTTTGGGATGAGATATGAGAGAGGTGGGGAGGGATACACACAATACAAACAATAATTTTAAAAAACGGGTTTTACTTTGTGGCTGTCGGAAAACATCAAACAAATGACAGCTCACAAATCGCCGCATCTAACGTAAGTGTGTAACAGGGGTTTGGTCTTCTAAAGGTCAAATAATTCTTCAGATCCTTCAAGTCATCGGAGTCTTCAACTGTTGTAGCTTCAATTCTTCTAATACATGGTGAAATCCTCTTTACTCAAGTGGTCATCAGCCTCCGATATCTAATCCTTCTTGGAGCGCCTTCATTGATCCTTCATGTGGTCAAAAGGAAAAGGGTATATTCTAACTATTTGAGGTGAGAGTGTCTATTTGATAAAATCTAAAAAGATGAGAAGTAAGAGTCTTTTTGAAAATAAAGTTTTGAAATTTCCGCCCTAGGGCTTTCCGTTTCTAGGTCACGCCCTCACCAACATGTGCTCGATACCATATCAGAGAGCGACCCAACCTCGACGGTCAAGCCTCCGTATATCTGCCATCCTCGATCAAGATGTCGGCACACACAAGACATCAATGTATATATCAAAGTGCAATCACATGTATAAATAATGTAAAATGATATATACCTCATAATACTCAGCGGAAACAATCAAACGGGTGTGGAGTCCCATCAACGCCATCGGCAAGTTGAGTGTAGACCGTGACCTCAGATCGTAACTCTTACTCGTCGAAGAAAATCCTGCAACATGATACGCTGTAACCGTGTAGGTCAGACATTGAATGTACCGCAAGACCACAACATGAGAAAACAGATGATAAAACTATACTATATGCAATATGGCTTTGTGGCTCGTGGTCTGAGTTTTGTTTGCGTAAAAGCTGATTTATTTTCCCTACATCAAAGGAATAAATGAAGTCTGTACTATGGAGTTCTCTATCATGACATGGTTCCGCCAACCGATGTCTCATATCCCAAAATCATCATAAGTTGCCCACAATTAAGTTATCAATCCGTGTTGAGAGTTCCGAGATAGATCCAAGTCCAGATGCTCAAATTGTCCGTGAATCGGGACATGGCTAATCGATTAGGTTTTAACCTCTGCAGAGGTTTGTACACTTTACCCGCAAGATTCGATCCTCTTTTACGCTCTCGCACTTCAGGTGTTTGAGAACAAGATGACCAAACATGGTCTTCCAAGAGTTCCCCGACCACCGTCTCGGTGCTCATCCAATCCTACCGTAGTTTTACATCTGCTAGCACCGCCCCAGCCAGAGTCACAACTAAGGTCAACCAAGCTAGAGCCCATAGTGACTTGCGGTTGCACGTAAGCTTCCGGCATGAAGTATCCTTCCGCCTCTTTGAGTCTGGGTGAAGCTTTCCGCAAGATGTCATGGCGCTTCTCCATGCATCCCGCCAACCACCGGTTTCTCCAGGTGCTCACAACCATCCTTCACCCAAAGAGTGTGTATTGAATTCTTGTCTCGAGTCTTGAAGTCTTGAGGCCTTGAAGATGCAGTCCTTGCAGATTCCATCATGGAGTTGTCGCCATTGACGAGATCCTCCATTCTCACACCACTCCCGAGCACTCGCACCAACCCCGTCTACTATAGCGTAGCATTAAAATAAATAACGTCCCGGGCTTGGTAACAGGGTGATGTGTTCCTACCTCATGCATACTACTCAACTACTAGAATTCAATATCACTACTGGAGGGTGGTTGCAAAGATGCCACTAAATGCAATAAAACATAGGTATGAAAGCATGGTCAAAGTGAACTTGCTTGGTAAGTTGATGAAGATAACAACACTCTCGAATAATGACTTGGTAGAACTATTCGTCACTCCGTTGAAAATCTATATAGTCAAACATAGCATTCATATAAGCAAACATCCTAGCAAACGATTTTAACACTCATAATAAAACCAACAAATAAAAATGCAAATCAAGGGACACCAAAAAAAAGAGGAAAACTACACAACAAAACTACTAAAGAAAACTCTAAGACATAACATAAAAATAGTTTTGTCCTAAGTAAAATTTAACATCAAAGGAAATACCAACATAATAAATAATCTGAAAAGAAAATATAAAACAACTAATTTTAACAGAAAGTATTTTTCATAAACTTTAATAGCAAAAGAAACAAATAAAAAACTTTTATGAAACACTAACTATGACCAAAACAAGTTTTCATACAAAACTAAGAAAACAAAATTTTAAATAAAACAAAATTTTCTTTTGTTGACTAACAGAAACAAAACTAAATTTTCAAGAGTGACAAAAAGAAATAATTTGAAACTAACAAAACAATAAAGAAAAGACTAAAACAAAACTATAACTAAAACAATACTGTTTTGCTAAAAACCTAATTTAAAAATAAAGTAAAAATAAATAAGTATATGCTACTGGATAGACAAAACCATAATAAAACAGTAGCAAAAGAATCAATCAAAAATACTTTGTAAAACTCAAAATATGACCAAATTAGTGATTTGAACAAATTTCATCAAATTCAAATCTAAACTTTTCAAATTTGAAACCTAAGTACACAAACAGAAACTTAAGCAAATTTGTGACACAATGCAAAAAGAATCACTCAATTTGGATCTAAAATTTAAAAGTTATAAGAAATCTAAAATTGAAACATTTTCTGTTTTTAAAACAGAAACGAAAAATAAAACTAAGGAAAAAAAACTAACGCGCTAACGGGCCGAACAGTGAGCGCTCTAAAACTATCTAATGCGCGAGCGATCTTTAACTGAAACTTATACGGGCTCAGCAGAAATAAACCAATTGGGCCGGTCTAACTAAACCAGGAACTAAACCGGACATAAACCGTATAAAAACCGGAACTAAACCGATCTAATAAAAAAACCTAACTATTCGATCTATTCATAGGGGTAGGGTTCGCATGTGTGCGCTTATAGCGGTGAGTGGTTGCGCGTATATATGAGCCATTGTGTCTGCATGCGTGTTAAACAAATACATGTCATGATTATACGGTCACCGCTCACCCGCATAACTCAGATTATGTTGATGACACAATCAATCGACCAATCAAACGCTCCACGTGGCACAACTAGTGTTGCACCATCGGGTGCGTAAACGTGGGGCCCACCTGTGAGCCCGTGATATGAAAGAAAGAAATGGTAGTTTGAGTCTGCATCTGTGTTAATAAAATAGGAGTACATTTTAGGGTGATCATACGCCACCGCTCACCATACAGCTCCGTAATTTGTTGATAACACGATCAATTGACCACCAAACGGTCCACATTCAGCAGCGACATTACCATAGGGCCCACCCATCAGCGCAGCAGATATGAAGGACAGAAATGGTAATAAATTAATGGTCGGTCGGTATTCAAAGTCATGAGACCTCTGGTTGGCAGTCACCGCGGTTGGGGGCGTTCATTGGGCGGTGGGTGGGGATCCCGTGAGAAAAGCTCGGTAGCTGGGGCTAGAGGATAGCCAGCGCGGCGGACCGGGCGGTGGGGAGTGGTTTCGGGAGGGCGGGCGGCCGCGCCGGCGGGCTGGCGGTTCGCCGGTGGTGGTGGGCGGCTTAGGGGTGGAGTTTGATGATAAACCGAGGCCCTTGATTTCATATCCAACGGTTGGAAAATCTAATGACCAGAGATGAAAAGTCGGTCGACCGACGTAGCCTCACCCGCACATACACATGCACGCACGCAAGACACACACGCATGTAGGCGTGCAACACTGACATGTACACATAACGTACACACGCACGCATGCTGGTATGCAACACTGACACGTACACATGCACTCACGAACACACGCACGTACGCACCCATGCATGCAACACTGAAACATACCCTTGCACGCACGCAACACTCGCACGCCTGCATGCATGATAACCCACAAGTATAGGGGATCGCAACAGTTTTCGATAAGTAAGAGTGTCGAACCTAACGAGGAGCTAAAGGTACAACTCTACGCACGCTTGACGTTTGCTTTACCTAGAACAAGTATGAAACTAGAAGTACTTTGTAGGTGTGATAGGATAGGTTTGCAAGAAAGTAAAGAGCACGTAAATAAAAGGTAGGGGCTGTTTAGATAAAGATGCAATAAAGTAAATATAGCGAGTGTGGAAAAGTGGTGGTAGGAGTTGTGAAATTTTCCCTAAGCAATTGACTATGTTACTACACCGGTAATCACTATTGCAATTCTATTTGAGGGAGAGGCATAAGCTAGCATATCATCCCTTACTTGGAATTCTATGCACTTATGATTGGAACTCTAGCAAGCATCCGCAACTACTAAAGATTCATTAAGGTAAAACCCAACCATAGCATTAAAGCATCAAGTCCCCTTTATCCCATACGCAAACAACCTACTTACTGGTTTGTGTTTCACCACTCACGCAACCCACCATAAGCAAATCATAAACATATTGCAAACCCTACAGCGAGAATCCCTCACGCTTGCGCGACACGGAGGGCACAATAGGACAAAACCAATAATAAAACATGCAACTCAAACCAATCATAGCAATTCATCAATCACCGATAGGACAAAGGAAATCTACTCAGACATCATAGGATGGCAACACATCATTGGATAATAATACGAAGCATAAAGAACCATGTTCAAGTAGAGGGTACAGCGGGTTGCGGGAGAGTGGACCGCTGAATATAGAAGGGGGAAGGTGATGGAGATGTTGGTGAAGATGACGGCGGTGTTGGTGAACATTGCGGTGATGATGATGGCCCCAGCAGCCTCCGCGCCATCGAAGCAAGGGGAGAGATCCCCTTCTTCTTATTCTTCCTTGACCTCCTCCCTAGATGGGAGAAGGGTTTCCTCCGGTCCTTGGCTCCTATGGCGGAGGGCGAGAGCCCTCCGAGATTGGATCTATCTCTCTGCTTCTGCCCCGCTATTCTCGCCTCGCATCGCTTCCTTTATATCCGAGATCTGTAACTCCGATTGATTGAAACCTTCGCCAAATCGCTTTTCCAAAATTAGCTTTCTTGCAGCCAAAGAAGGGCATCAATCGCTTACGGGTGGCCCACAAGAGTGGGGGCCGCGCCTCTTTAAGTGGGCGTGGGCCCTATCTCGTGGCCACCTCGCATCGCCTCGCTGATTCTTCCTCCCGTAAATCACAAATATTCCAAAATAATTCTCCGCCTGTTTTTATCCCGCTTGGACTCCATTTGATATTGGGTTTCATAAACAAAAACATGCAATGATAGGAACTGCATCGGGCACTTGATCAATATGTTAGTCCCAAAAATAGTATAAAAAGTTGCCAAAAGTATATAAAAGTTGTAGAATATTGACATGGAACAATCAAAATTATAGATATGACGAGACGATCAGCATCCCCAAGCTTAATTCTTGCTCGCCCTCGAGTAGGTAAATGATAAAAAGATAATTTTGATGTGGAATGCTACCTAGCATAATCTTGATCATATATCTAATCATGGCATGAATATTAAGACACGAGTGATTCAAAGCAATATTCTATCATTTGACATAAAACAATAATACTTCTAGCGCACTAATAAAGCAATCATGTCTTTTCAAAACAACAAGGCCAAAGCAAGCTTATCCCTACAAAATCATACAGTTTGGCCATGCTTCATTTTCATCACACAAAATGCCCCCATCATGCACAACCCCGATGACAAGCCGAGCAATTGGTTCATACTTTTTAACGCGCTTCAGGTTTTTCAACCCTCACGCAATACATGAGCGCAAGCCATGGATATAGCACTATAGGTGGAATAGAATATAATGATGGAGGTTATGTGGGGAAGATAAAAAAAAGAGAAAGTCTCACATCGACGCGGCTAATCAACGGGCTATGGATATGCCCATCAATTGATGTCAATGCAAGGAGTAGGGATTGCCATGCAACGGATGCACTAAGAGCTATAAGTGTATGAAAGCTCAACAAAAGAAACTAAGTGGGTGTGCATCCAACTTGCTTGCTCATGAAGACCTAGGGCATTTGAGGAAGCCCATCGTTGGAATATACAAGCCAAGTTCTATAATGAAAATTCCCACTAGTATATGAAAATGACAACATAGGAGACAATCTATATGAAGAACATGGTGCTACTTTGAAGCACAAGTGTGGAAAAAGAGATAGTAACATTGCCCCTTTTATTTTTTTTATTTTTTTTCTTTTTTCTTTCTTTTTCTTTTTCTTTTTTTTTTCTTTTTTTCTTTTTCTTTTTTTCTTTGGCCTTTTTTCTGGGGACAATGCTCTAATAATGATGATCATCACACTTTTATTTACTTACAACTCAACATTACAACTCGATACTGGAACAAAGATATGACTCTATATGAATGCTTCCGGCAGTGTACCGGGATGTGCAATGATCTAGCGTAGCAATGACATCAAAAAACGGACAAGCCATGAAAACATCATGCTAGCTATCTTACGATCATGCAAAGCAATATGACAATGAATGCTCAAGTCATGAATATGATGATGATGGAAGTTGCATGGAAATATATCTCGGAATGGCTATGGAAATGCCATGATAGGTAGGTATGGTGGTTGTTTTGAGGAAGATATAATGAGGCTTATGTGTGATAGAGCGTATCATATCACGGGGTTTGGATGCACCGGCGAAGTTTGCACCAACTCTTGAGATGAGAAAGGGCAATGCACGGTACCGAAGAGGCTAGCAATGATGGAAAGGTAAAAGTGTGTATAATCCATGGACTCAACAATAGTCATAAAGAACTCACATACTTATTGCAAAAGTTTATTAGCCCTTGAAGCAAAGTACTACTACGCATGCCCCTAGGGGGATAGATTGGTAGGAAAATACCATGGCTCGTCCCCGACCGCCACTCATAAGGAAGACAATCAAAGAAACACCCCATGCTTCAAGTTTGTCACACAACGGTTACCATACATGCATGCTATGGGACTTGCAAACCTCAACACAAGTGTCTCTACAATCCACAACCACCCACTAGCATGACTCTAATATCACCACCTTTATATCGCGAAACTATTGCAAGGAATCAAACATATCATATTCAGCGATCTACAAGTTTATGTAGGATTTTATGAGTAACCATGTGAATGACCAATTCCTGTCATCTCTCTAAATAGATATAAGTGAAGCAAGAGAGTTTAACTCTTTCTACAAAAGATATGCCCACGCTCTAACAAATATAAGTGAAGCAAAAGAGCATTCTACAAATTGAGGTTTTCTATGTGAAGAGAAATAGGCAATCCAAACTTCAAAAGATATAAGTGAAGCACATGAAGCATTCTATAAAGCCATACTCAAAAGATCTAAGTGAAGTGCAATGAGCATTCTATAAATTCACCAAGGACTATCTCATACCAGCATGGTGCATAAAAGAAAAGTGAAAACTAAATGCAAAAGACGCTCGAAGACTTGCACATAATGCACAAACGAAACGAATTCGAAAACATACTGATACTTGTTGAAGAAAGAGGGGATGACTTCCGGGGCATCCCCAAGCTTAGACTCTTGAGTCTCCTTGAATATTTACTCGGGGTGCCTCGGGCATCCCCAAGCTTGAGCTCTGGCCTCTCTTCCTTTTCCTCATATCGAGACATCCTTGATTCGACACTACATCCACACAAAACTTCAACAGAAAACTCGGTAAGATCCGTTAGTATAATAAAGCAAATCACCACTCTAAGTACTGTAGCAAACCAATTCATATCTTGTTTTTGCATTGTTTCTACTGTAACATAACTTTTTCATGGCTTAATACACTGATACAAATTGATAGATTCATCAAAACAAGCAAACTATGCATCAAAAACAGAATCTGTCAAAATGTAATAATCAGAGTAATCTGAACATCCACCATACTTATGTACCCCAAAAATTCGACCAAAATTAGTAAAAATAAACAAGTTGTATAGCAAGACAGTGCAAAAGGAATCAGAACCATTTGACGTTCCAGTAAAAAAATTAAAAATCATGCACTAGAGCCAAAGTTTCTGTCCTGCACCGTACAAACAAACAAGTATTGTAAACATCCTAAAGGCAAACCTTGGCACTTTATTTTTATAATACAATGGAATTGTACAAGGGGATAATTATTTTTGATGAAAAGTTTCTGTAATCAAGATTCACAAAGTTGCTGTGAGCATGAACAAAGTTCAAGGAGCTCTCCCACTTCAACAATGCTTGTCTTTCTCACTTTCACTTTCCTTTTTGAAAAGTTTTAGGTTCCCCTCTTTATTTTTTTGTTTTTAAACTATATAAAAGCACTCAACAGAAATAAATGACTCTCTAAGACTTCCGGGTTGTCTCCCTGGCAGCGCTTTCTTTAAAGCCATTAAGCTAAGCATTTATTGAACCCGAGCCAGGTTCCCTGGATCCATTCTTACCTAAATGGATGAATGAAGAAGGGGGCGAGCAGATACGACGGCCACACACACTTCTTTTTAGCCGAATAAAGCCAGATCTACTACACGGCTAGGATCAGAGAAAGATTAAGAAAGCAAGATCAAACCTACTCTACTGTCCATTCAAAAGGTAAACAGCCCCCGAAGACTTTATCAATGAATGGATCAAAGAAGTTTATCTATCTAAGTCATTGTATATAAGGGAAGAAGCCCGCCCCTGATCGAAGAATGAAGAAGCTAGCCTGGGTTGACTTTAAGACCAACTTGGTGTAGGGACGACTATGATGGTCGGCCTCCACAGACTGAACGCGGGAGATTCTTTCACCCTGTTTTTAGTAGTGCGAGGAGGATAGAGCTCCCAGCAACGACTGATTGTTCGTACGAGCGAAGGAGCGAGCATGCTTTACCCTTAGAGTGAAGTTGACATTCACAAGTCTTGTGGGAACTCCTTCAGTTCAGGTAGCCATAGTCACTCAGGGCTATAGTGGTAGTAGCAAGATCGAAATTGTGAGATTGGCTCGATCACAAACTATCAAGAAGAAAGATCAAGATTCACTTTTGTTGCCCAAAGAACTCTATTGAGGAAATGACTTCGCTCACTGAACACCAAGCATCAGCCATTCTAGATGAAAGGACACAAGCCTAAAACTTGAATGCGGATCTATTTATCTGGAATTCCTATCTTCAGAAATAAAGAGTTGCCTATCTTCAGAAATGCTGGTATAGTTGACTTGCCTCTGTTCTCGCACCGGTGTCTGCCAGGGTCTAAACCATTAGGTAGAGGATCAGCTGAAAGAAAACCAGGTCAATCTTCCGACCGCGAGTCTTTACAAGCTTGAAACAACTTAAGCACAGGCGGGAGTTGCCCCTTTTAAAGTCAGTATTTATGCGGCGCTGAACTAACGAGCGGATACCTAACCTTCGAAGGAGAAGAAAAGATGGATGTATCTTTCATTCATATCGATCAGATGTGCTTTGCTCAGGACTCCCATTTTACCATTGCTTAAGCCATATTACATAAAGCATAGTGAGTGATATGCAATGCTGGTACCACCATGTTTTTTCCTCACTCTGTGTAGCCACACTCATTTGTCCACTTCTACTTATTATTTATGTTAAATAGTATCCGTTAGTTGTAGAAGCACTGGTGTTCAGGGATTGCAAAATCCATAATATCAAGAAGAGGTAGGAACTGGCTAACTTCGATCGCGGATAACGCTACAGAGAAGAAAGTGGATCAACCAAAGTAGACCTTGATCGAAAGGCACCACAAGGCTAACCAATAGAGTGTGGTGTAAGCGGTGAAGCGAATAGGAATTGGAACTGCTTGAACTAGAAAGGGCTTCCGCTACCACGCTACCTCGGGAGCTCCGGAACGGTATACTCGCTTCACTCATCCGTAATGGTATCCTTGAAAGCTAGCTAAAGTGGATTCTAGACAAAGTTCTCCTAAGCAGGCGGAAGGAAAACAAGAGCAAGATAGCTCTACATTACGCTTTGGGGCCTCGTCTTACTCACTCACCTTCTACTAATCGGACCGTGACAAAACAACCAGCCCAAAGAATAGGCAAGGACTGGCTGAAATCCTTTCGAGATCCAATCTATCCAGATCGCTGTCCCTTCCGCTTTCAGGCCGATGGAGCTCGGTCGATAGTTCCGTATTATGAAGGAGGGCAACGATTGGGATCGCCCAATCCTTCCGATCGGTTGTCATATTGAATTGCAAATTCTCGTATAGTAAGAGTTCCTTCAGCTTCCTACCTAGCACATTCTCTGTTGTTCACGCCAATATTTTACCCGCGAGTAGAGTGTGGCTGGCTACATACGGGGAACTCAACCTACCTTTCGAGGGTAGACCTTCTGATGAGTGAAACGAGGATTTAGGTATATAAGGAGATGACCCACCAAGCGAGCCAGCCTGATACCGACTTTCATTGATAGGCCATGAAACATAGAGAATGGGAACTTGTTCAGACGCACCTCGACCGCAGGTCCGAGAATGACGAGTGTGCTTTCGCCAACAACTTCACATTACTTAACCGCTCGTGGTGTTTATGGTCCCGACCGGTACAGCCGCTAAGCTCATTTTTCATTTCCAAGTGTTGTTACTAGAATCGAGAGAGATGTTTCACAGATTCACCGCAATCGATAAACCAGGGGATAATACCAAACAGTCCTTTTTCTGATCATAGAGGAGCCGTATGAAGCGAAGGTTTCATGTACGGTTTTGCAATAGCGGTGGGGGCTGTGACGTTATTATCGACTATGATTATCTAACAGTTCAAGTACAATTGATATAGTTGAACCACAACCAAAATATGTTTTTTTTATGGAATCTTTGGCGTCAGCCTATAGGCTTTCTAGTTTTTAGAATTTCTTCTTTGGCCGAATGTGAAAGATTACCCAGAGGGGGAATTAGTTGCAGGTTATCAAACCGAATATTCTGGCATCAAATATATCTTGTTTCTTACTTATCCTTAATTAGTTTCCTCTTTATTTGTAACAGTTCTTTACTTAGGCGGGTGGAATTTCTCTATTCCCTACATATCCACGATTCTCCCAGTGTAGGAATCACATTAGTTATCTTGACCTTGATTCGGTCAAGCAGTTTTTCCTTACTATACTCCAAAGCATTTAACAGAAAAGAATCTGTGTACTCAACGGTGCATTAGTAATTATCTGGGATTTATTTTGCTCTTTAAAGCAAAACGGTGTCTTGACTCTCAAGAATAGTGCATTTTAATATCCATGTAGATAAAGATAGAGATAGAAACGAACTGGATGCATAGTAAAACAAAAAAGTTGTGACTTGTTCTCGTAGGCTAACTAACCAAATCATAGGATCTAACACGAGACCGAATAAACACCGCCCCCCGCCGCGTCTATCTATATAAGCTAATCCCTCGACCTCAACCGACTCCCAAATCTCAATTGCTTTGGCTCTCTCTCCCTCCTTTCACAAGGCGCCTTCTAATCCAAACCAATCCTAAGTCCCCACCCGCTCATGGCGAGCAAAGCAAGATGATTTCCTCGACGCTGCCCGCAACGTCGTCGGCAATGTCATCTCCTTCGCCTCTTCCTCTCCCGTGTGTAAGCCGCTGCCATCCCCTCGTCCGCATGTCTAGTCTACTCTCTATGGAAGGTGGTTGGTAATTAGGGTTTGATTCGATGAGGGGCGCTTGCTTTTTGCTTGTACATGTGCAGGCCGGCGTTTGGCGGATCATCAAGAACAAGGACGTGGAGGAGTTCAAGTCGGACCTGCACCTAGCTACGCTGTTCAACCGCATGCTCGGGTGTTCTACGGCATCCTTCGTCATATTCGCTCGGCAATGTATGCCTCCCCGCCACCATCATGGTACGCACTCCATCGATCCCGCTCTTGATCCACGTGCATATATGTCTTTTAGATCTATATTGGTAGATGTTAGTGATATTGTGGGTTGCGTGCAGGTAAAGTGATCAAGACCAAGAGCGCCGAGTACATGCCCTTCTTCCCGTCAGCCGGTGAGCTTCCTCAACGGCGCTCGCTGGACGCCCCACGCCTCATCAAATTCGACCTCTACGTCACGGTCAATAATATCTCCATCTTCGTGTTCCAACCAAATCTTATATAACTTGAGAGTGTCTCTAACTGCGCTGCTCTTGTCTTCGTCGGTAATCGCAGATCCCCAATGGCCTCGGTGCGCTGTTCGCCTCGTCCTCGCCGCTACTACAGGCCGAATTCTAAGAAGGAGAAGAGCGAAAAGCTCAAATATGATTGAAGGCTCCTGCCCTTGACTGCAATAACAAGTGCTAGCTACAGTAAGAACAAGGGAATCTAGAAACCGAGACTGAAAGAAAAGGCTAGGCTACTTCTATTCGTTATTTGTTTCCCATATGATTTTCCACATTTTACCAAAAAATAAGATGTTTTTAGCTATTTATTGTTAGTACTGAAATCAGGCGTAAAGGATTTTACGGGGGGTAAAGAAGTTATTTCAACAACGTTCCTGTCATCAAATCCTGATTCAACAAAGCCATGCCACCTGTGTTGGTCGTTCCTCCGATTCAAAGTTCTCTTGATTCCAAAAGCATCGCTACCCATATCTGAAGTTGCTTAAATCTATTGAATTCCACCTCTGCACCTCTTTCTTGGGGCATAGGAGAACCTATAATTGATAGTAGAGCGTATGCTAAATCCCCAACCCTCATGATGCACTTCGTTTGATTCATTCCGCTTATCGTACCACTTAGAGCTTTCAAACCCTTTTCTTAGCGCTGCGATAATATGTTGTTATTTAGAAATAGGAATGGTATGTTTAATAGCTCGCATATGTATGTTTCAGATTCTATAGTACTCAGTTCTTCTGTTCGACGAGTTTTGATTTTCCTTCTTCGTTGGGGTCTACATACGAAAGAATGGAACACTCAACAGCTTCGATACTCAAATAACCAGCTCATTATGCTTAGGTTGGGTTAGGAAAACGAAGCTTTCCAAGGCACTAGTTCTTTCGCGCATCTGTTTCTCCATCTGTTCTCTTCACATAAGAAGCCAGACGCCTACTCCTACTATTGGGTCGGTTGGTCGGTCAAGTGAACCACGCCCAGTAGGTGGGTATGCCGATAAGATTCCTTTGTTCGACATACGTCCATATGAAGCGAGCGCTTCAAAACGAGGCTAATATGCTGAAACTAGGGCTCCCTCTGGACGGGTAGAGCGAGAGGGATAGCA
This sequence comes from Aegilops longissima, assembly GCA_021605205.1. Lineage (NCBI taxonomy): Eukaryota > Viridiplantae > Streptophyta > Magnoliopsida > Poales > Poaceae > Aegilops > Aegilops longissima. The sequence continues at coordinate 245,297,997 of CM038681.1, forward strand.
AGCACTTGAAAAGGGAAGGAAGGGTCTTAGAACTACTGAAATAGTAGTAGAACTCTTCCAAAATCCAAATAGGAGAGTGAAAAACAAAAAGAAGACCATTGGGCTAGGGAAGACTCCCTCAATCACTCTGTTGGGCGATGCTTCTTACTCTACCTTTCAATTCCTTTGCCTTTCTTCTTCCGACGATCCAATGGTTCGGACTAGGACGCCAGAAACCCGAAGGAGATTGACCCTACCTAAGTATTTTCTTAGATAGAAGTGGTTGGTCAAGTGTGAGTCACGCCGAGCTGCTAGACCCACTTTTAATAGCAACGCCCAGATCAATGGAAAATGGAAGTTTCTAGAATTGCTGCTCTGCTCTGTTCAAGAAGTCTTTCTCGTGGTTCGATTCGTAAGGCGGATGGAAGAGAGAGAATGGGCTCATCGTGCGACAAGGTCGATCGATCACTCAAACTATTCGGTATCTCTACAATTGAGTGAGCTGTGCTGCAAAGGAAAATGATGAAATTGCTTACTTTTCACAGGCGTGAATTCTATCTTCGATTAGATAGTTTCCATGCTTTTGATAAAAAGATGGGTTGGTATCTGAATGAAAGTTGGTAAGCAATCAATCTAGTGCTGTCCTCGGCAGACCAGGAAATGTAATAAACTTTGGAGCCTCATCATTGGAAAGATTGACAACTTAACGGTCTGAAAAACTATTCAAAGAGTGACTTTTAAGCCCCACTGGTTCGCTTTATTTTCAATGGACATTTCCTCCCTCGTCAACAGCTTCATTACCTGCTAAGTCTGGAAGGGTAGTAAAATCACTCACAACAATCAATCTTTTCTTATGATACTGATACGATGCAAACGGTGACACCCCCGGATAATGTGTCTATGCATTTGTGTCTGTCTTCCCTTAGATGTGAGGAATCGGATCTCTATTGAAATCTGGAATCACAAGGTATCCTTTCTTTAAGAACACATGAACGGGCGCCCTGAATGAATAAGAAATCGCTGCTATAACAGAGAGTTGCCCCAGATCATACAATGTGGTTCTCTACTTTCGGCTGGCTGACAGATCAGCGTATTTATACGAAAGAGTAGACAAAGGTTCTGACAGGGGTAACTACTACCAAGAAGCTAACTCAGAGAGATGAAGAGAGAGAAGTTAGCCGCAACCGATCATCGGAGGAAGCGGGCTTACAAGAAACTGATGGGACGATCGGAAGAAGAGAGTGATAACAGGTTTCTAGTTGACAACCTTCCGCATTTCTTATTGGGATAGATTTCATACATTCCTATTTCCTTTACCCTCCCATGAGGAAAAGCTGGTGTGATTAAGGTTATCTAAAGAAAAGCTCATAGTGTTATGCCTTGTAGCTTATTCCACTCTCTATAGTAGTTCCTTCGATTCAACGCAGTTGAAGATAGCTTCAATCGGGTCGATGGACCCTTGGTTGTTTTTCGATAAGTCGCTATTATCAAATAAATAGTCATTTCTTGCTCCATTCGAGAGGTGATTTCATTCCACAGTGACAATTCATGTTGAACGCGTCCTCCGGCATTTACGATTCTTCCTGCAGAGGGCACTACTGGCAAAGAATAACCTTTCCACCCGGCGAGAAAAAGAGACAGAGGTTTGCACTTGGTCCTCTTGGTTAGGATGTAGAGGGGATCTATCAATAATCCCATCGTCTTCTTCCATCTTTTTCCTCTGAATTTGATATACTTCAAAAACGAACCACTCTTTTCAGTATGAATGGCTCACTCTCCCATTCTTTCCGGCTAGGGCAGCAGCTAGACCCATATCTTTTGATGGCGAGCATCGTTCGAGATCCTTCAGTGAAGCTAGAACCAACTCTGCGAGGAAAGCGGAAGCAAACAGTTATGATGTGGTTGATAGTGTTTTTAGGGATAACCTAAGTCGGCATTACCCGACATAGTCAACGGGGTACCTTTATTCTTTAACAATTCCGGACATAAGAACAATGAGCTGTCTCCACGGCTTCTCTTCCAAACCAATATCGCAATGGATCTATCTTCAGCTTATTCTCTCAATCAATGAATGCGGGTCATCGTGGAGAATCAGGGGAAGTGTAGACTATAAGTAGCCAATTTGCAATTCATTTCCTTGGCAATGACGAGTGATGGTATCTCAAAGCCATTCATCTTATCTCTGCAGCAGGAGATTCTTCACCGGACAAAAGATAAGGAAAAGACAAAGAAATCCCATGGGTAGTTTTTGGAAAAACCTATTCTGTAGGAGAGAGAGGCCTACCTATGAAAACTAGTATGTATCTTTTTCTTGGTTTAAGCAGTGCAGGAAATTGTCAGTCCTAAAAACAATGTGTCCCCATGATCATTTTACATCACGATATCTTTTTCTTCTGGTTATGCGTTTTCCTCTTCACTTTTCTTTTTATTTATTTGATGGAATCGTCTGGGCAGAAAC
>CM038681.1:245300579-245506821 GCA_021605205.1 Aegilops longissima
CATCCATTTAATTAACAATGATTTGTAATTTAGTAGTGAGCACAAAGTAACATATATCATGTAACAACGAAGTCTAACTCTCTTCCTATGCATCGGTATGTCATAAGAGAACAATTCATGCACACATAGTAAAGGCCAATGCATAGTATAAGCAGTTTCTTGCAATTTCATAGTATGGGAAACATAGAGAGGTGGAGAAACAGATCCTCTATCATAATAATTGCAAGTAGGAGCAGCAAGCACATGCGTATTACATTCATCAAAATCATCATGTGCAATGGTAAAAGGCAACCCATCAATATAATCCTTAATAAGCACAAACTTCTCCGATATAGTGTAGTTTGGAGAATTCAAAAAGATAATAGGACTATCATATGTGGGTGCAATAGCAACAATTTCATGTTTAACATAAGGAACTATAGCAAGTTCATCTCCATAAGCATAATTCATATTGGCATCTTGGCCACAAGCATAGCAAGCATCATCAAAAAGGGGTATTTCAAGAGAATCAACGGGATCATAGCAATCATCCTTTGGTAAGCACGAAGGGGAGTTAAATAATGTATGAGTTGGAGGGTTACTCTCATTAGAAGGTGGGCACGGGTAGCTAATCCGCTCTACCTCCTTTTGTTCTTCGCTCTCCTCATCGTCTTTTTCATCCAATGAGCTCGCAGTTTCATCAATTTCTTCTTCCATAGCTTCCTGCAAAATATTAGTCTCTTCTTGGACAGCAGAGAATTTCTCAATATATGGTTTAACATTGGCATTATAAGCATAATTATCATAAAAATATTCAAGTATGGCAAAACTTTCAGATTTGTAAAGAGTAGCATCATACTTTTCAATCAAAGAAGCAATTTCAAAAGCACCCTTAAAAGCAACAAATTCTTCAATTTGTTGAACATCATAGTAATTATAAACACCCTTAGCATACGAAGATACGATTCCATTATCAATAAACTCACATTGGTAGGGAAGGTGTTTTTAGGTTTTCGAACAACAAGTAACATCATAAATTTCACATAAATTCCAAGCATAGCATTGCAAACGTTGAATTTGATCCCATAATAGTTTCCTTTTTCAGATATACGGTGTCAAGACAAAACAAGCATGCTCATCTAAAGATTTGCCTCAACTAAACTAGTGGGGTTTCGAACGAGCACAAAGGATCATTCCTTACTTGGAATTCTATGCACTTATGATTGAACTCCGTAAAGCATCCGCAACTACTAAAGATTCATTAAGGTAAAACCCAACCATAGCATTAAAGCATCAAGTCCCTTTTATCCCATAATGCAAACAACCTACTTACTCGGGTTTGTGTTTCACCACTCACGCAACCCACCATAAGCAAATCATAAACATATTGCAAACCCTACAGCTGAATCCTCACGCTATGCGACACGGAGGGCACAATAGGACAGCACCAATAATAAAAAATGCAACTCAAACCAATCATAGCAATTCATCAATCACCGATAGGACAAAGGAAATCTACTCAGACATCATTGGATGGCAACACATCATTGGATAATAATATGAAGCATAAAGCACCATGTTCAAGTAGAGGGTACAACGGGTTGCGGGAGAGTGGACTGCTGAATATAGAAGGGGGAAGGTGATGGAGATGTTGGTGAAGATGACGGCGGTGTTGGTGAAGATCGCGGTGATGATGATGGCCCCCGACAGCGCTCCGGCGCCACCGGAAGCAAGGGGGAGAGAGCCCCCCTTCTTCTTATTCTTCCTTGACCTCCTCCCTAGATGGGAGAAGGGTTTCCCACCGGAGCCCCCTCCTCCGGCCGGCCCCGCCCCGGCCTCTCCCTCCTCCTCCTCGCCCCGGGCGAGTTCCGGCGAGCCGCGCCGCCGCCGCCTCTATCCGCCTCGGATCCGGATCTGAGATCCCGCATCGGTTGACTTCTTCCCCCCTAAAATTTCGTCTAAGTTTTTAATCCTGTGATAATTTGTGGCATTTTCAACGCATCATAACTTTGCACCTGTAGCTCCATTTCGTGCGTGTAATATGTCAAAATGTTCTCCTCGAAGAGTAGATCATTTCATCTCATTGCATCATTTTCATTTGAGCTCATCTTGATGCCCTAAATGCTGTTAGAAGAGGGCTATGTGATGTTAGTTTCTGTTTCTTAACAAAACTTGCACTTTTGTTATTTTTGCTATGATTGATGTGTGCACCCTATGAATTTGAGTCCTACATGTGTTTTGTAATATGACATGCCATCTTTCCAGGGGTGTATGCCTTGTTTTTTTGTGATCTAGGTGGTGACTAGCACAAGCATGCAAACTAGGTGTTCTGATGTTGCTGATTTCAGCCCTGTTTAGCTGATATTTTGATGCCATGTTAACTTGGTGCTACCGAGAGATCCATGCATATTTTGAGATACTTCAGTAAGGATGTTTTGAACATATGGTTATGCTCTATCCATCCATGCCTTGGTTTGCAATTATGGAGTGCCATAGCTTGAGTCAATCGAGCTCTACTTTTGCTACAAAATGTTTCCTGGCAGATTGTTTACATGTTATTCAATTTTGCCAAGGTTGTTGTGGTTGATCCGTGTATGCTATGATGTTGTTCTTGCCATGTATGTCTTCTATGCCATGTCTTATTGATGTATGTATGCTTAGTTTTTCATGAAAGGCTCTGTAGTGAGTGCTTTGAGCTCTTAAACATGCCTACTTGTTATCTGTTTTTGCCATGCCATGTTGCTGAATCTGTTAACGAAACTTGCGATATTGACATGGGTGTTACTATATTTTCTGATCCTTTTTGGCTTATGGTCAGTAAGGGACTTTTGTTCTAGGCTTTGAGTAGATTCATGCCATGCCTTGTTTTGCTATTATAAGTTGCTGTAGCATGTTGTTTTCTTGCTCTGAACATTGCTACCTGATGCTGTTTTTGCCATGTCCAAATTTCGATATTTTTGCACTTTTGCCATGCTTGTTTGGACCTGTTGTGGTGTGATCTAGCCGTAGCTCAGTGTTTATCTTTTGTCAAGCATCTTGAGTAGATCACTGCCATGTGCTTTGTTGGTACGTTTGGGTGCAGTAGCTTAATTTCTTGTTGCTTGCTAAGTGGTATCATGTCATTAATGGCGATTTGTGCCATTCTTGTTTTGCTTGTCATTTGCAAACCGTGCATCCAATTCCGTGATCTTTATATCGATTTCAACCAAATCATCTCATCTTTCCAGTGGCATACTTGGTTTGCCAAGTTGATGCCTGGTTCATCATTTTCCTTCCGGAGCGCGCATACGCATTGCATGTCACATTTCGCATATCATGTCATGTTTTGCATCTTGTTGCTTGTGCATTGCACCGTGATTTATTGTGGTTCCTTTGTTTGTGTTCTTGCTTTGGGTAGAGCCGGGAGATGAGTACGTGAACGAGGAACCTGTTGAGAACGCTTACGAGGATCAAGCTTTCGACAACTCTGAGAACATTGCAGGCAAGATGACCATACCCTCGAAATCACTTCTATCTTTGCTATGCTAGATGCTCGCTCTTTTGCTATACCTATGCTACGATGCCTATCACTTGCTTATCATGCCACCCATATTGCCATGTCAGCCCCTAACCATCCTTTCCTAGCAAACCGTTGTTTGGCTATGTTACCGCTTTGCTCAGCCCCTCTTATAGCGTTGCTAGTTGCAGTGAAGTTGAAGTTTGTTCCTTGTTGAACATGGAGATGTTGTTCCTTGTTGGAACATGTTTACTTGTTGGGGATATCACAATATATCTGCTATAATTAATGCATCTATATACTTGGTAAAGGGTGGAAGGCTCGGCCTTATGCCCGGTGTTTTGTTCCACTCTTGCCACCCTAGTTTCCGCCATACCGGTGTTATGTTCCTTGATTTCGCTCTCCTTACACGGTTGGGTGATTTATGGGACCCCTTGACAGTTCGCTTTGAATAAGACTCGCCCAAAGAAGGCCCAACTTTGGTTTTACCATTTGCCACCTAAGCCTTTACCCCGGTTTTCGCGAGCCCGAGGGTCATCTTTATTTTAACCCCCCCGACCAGGTGCTCCTTCGAGTGCTGGCCCGAACTAGAGCCCCTGCAGCGCCCCTCAAGGAAACTTGACGCCTGGTTTTAGTTGTATGGACTGCTCATCCGGATGTGCCACGAGAACGAGATATGTGCAGCTCCTATCGGGATTTGTCGGCACAATCGGGCGGCTTTGCTGGTCTTGTTTTATTGCTGTCGAAATGTCTTGTAGTCCGGGATTCCGAGATTGATCGGGTCTTCCCGTAGAAGGAATATCCTTCGCTGACCGTGAGAGCTTATAATGGGCTTGTTGGGACACCCTTGCAGGTATTATCTTCAAAGCCGTGCCCGGTTATGAGGCAGATGGGAATTTGTTAATGTTCGGTTGTAGAAAACCCGGTTGACCTTAATTAAAATACACATCAACCGCGTGTAACCGTGATGGTCTCTTCTCGGCGGAGTCCGGAAGTGAACACGTTGTTGGAGTTATGTCCGACGTAAGTAGTTCAGGATCACTTCTTGATCGCTACTAGCTTCACGTCCGTGCTTTGCTTCTCTTCTCGCTCTCTTTTGCGAATGTAGCCACCATATATGCTAGTCGCTTGCTGCAGCTCCACCTTACAACTCTGTCCTTCCTATAAGCTTAAATAGTCTTGATCTCATGGTGTGAGATTGCTGAGTCCCCGTGACTCACAGATTCTACCAAAACAGTTGCAGGTGACGCAACCGAGCTCAAGTGGGAGTTCGACGAGGAACGTGGTCGTTACTATGTGTCTTTTCCTGATGATCGTGAGTGGAGCCAGCTTGGGACGATCGGGATCTGTGTAGCATTTGGGGTATCTTCTTTTATTTTGGTTCCGTAGTCGGACCTTGAGTGTAATCTGAATGATGGATGTTTATTTATGTATTGTGTGAAGTGGCGACTGTAAGCCAACTATGTATCTCTTTCCCTTATGTATTACATGGGTTGTGTGAAGATTGCCTCACTTGCGACATTGCTTTCAATGCGGTTATGCCTCTAAGTCGTGCTTCGACACGTGGGAGATATAGCCACATCGAGGGCGTTACAGTGAAGCTTGCTTACGAGTAGTAGTAGTACTACTACTACTACTAATGTACGCCTTTACGCCCGCTCCCTCGCCCACGCGTGCGGTGGCTCGCAGCACGAGGAGAAAATTTTAATACTCCCTACGTTTACTCCTCGTCCCTACTACGTATACTTTGGTTAGTACTCCCTCCATTTACTTATACAAGGCCACTATAAAAAAATACATTTTGCATCTATACAAGGCCACAAATAGTAATCGAGACAAAAGTTACTACTCCCTCCTTTCCAGTTTATTGCTCAATTTCAAAATCTCTCCAACCAAGGTAGACGATGAGTGGTCGAATTAATTTCGTAGTTTGCACAAGTAATTAGTACGCTTGTTTTTCTCAAGAAGTTATGTTTACTGAGGCATTAATTAGAACGAATGCATGAATGACCACTAAATTTCCATGAACTTGTACATGCATCGGTAAGTACAATAGTGCACTTTAGAGCATGGTTAATAGTATAGCCAGCTGCTGGCTATAAGCCATTGCCATGCCATCTATAGCCTATCTTATAGCCAACATGTACAATAGTTGATTAGAAGAGTGTACTACTTATTTATTATATGGCCCACATATCACTCTCACAAAGTGCCTAGGAGCACGTGCTAGAGCTGGCTCTTCACCAAGAGCCCGCTTACCTTCTCTCTCTTCTTCTCTTTCCTCCAACTAAGCAAAAATATACTAGTTTATATCTTATAGCCCGCTGAGTCAGCACTATTGTACTTGCTCTTACATGGCATTTTTGCATATGTGGAGGAAAGAGAGGCAAGGAAAAGTGGAGAAGTGGGCTCATGCAAGAGCCAGCCTCTACTACATGGTGGAGCACCGGGAGAGGCACCTGATGGAGGTGGTCAGAATCGAGACTCACGCCGGTCGAGCGCCCAGCTTAAAATGATAATGGCAAGTCAAATCACGGGCCTCACCTGTCCAAAGAAGAATCTCATCACAAATCACACAACCCTACGCTTGCAGCAGCCTACTCCCTCGCTCTTCTCGCTCTCTCGAACCGACTAGGCGGAACTGCCCCGCCGCCACAAGCAGAAAAGCCCCCCTCGACTTTTAAATACAACTACATCCGCTTAAGAATCCAATGATATACTTTTTCTGACATAGTAACTCATATTTAGTTAGTCAAATGGATGACCTAAGACTAAGTGCAGGCCCTATAAACCGAAACGCCTAAAAATAAAAATACCGAGACGGAGAGGGTAGTTCAGCAGGTATATTTTTAGATCAATATAGTCGGGATTCACCAAGGAGCAAAACCAAGTGGTAGGCTGCTCCTGCCGTGTTGGCGCGGCAACTCAAGCAGGCTCATCCGCATACGAAATGGCTTACACACTTAACAGACCCCTTTGGCCGACATGTGGCTCATCCACCGCCTTGTTCCACGTGCGATGCACCAAATTACAGTTCGGAGCAGCGGTTGGAATTGGAGGCACCGGTCGAGCGCCAAGAGAGTAGAAAATGAGCGATGAGGGTCAAATCAGAAAGCCCCACCTTTCCCGCATTAAACTAGAGTGCTGGACGGATGAAGCAACCATCATTTCACTCTAGGGCGCAAGAGCATAAAGAAAAGAGAAAACAATGATGCGTATGGCAGCTACCTAGGGCACCCTAGGTAGGGGTCTCCACTACGATCCTTTTTAAAGCGCCCACTACAAATCGGCTTCTCCTCGCCCTCTTGAAGAAAACCGATGATGAGTGCGGCGGTAGGGTTTGTAGGAGTACTATGGCGCATGGGCCACGCGTCGTAATAAACGGGTTCGAGTCGACGCCTTAAATATGTGTGGGCCGCTTGGTTTTACGGGAACGAGGCAGCATTTTGGGTTCGGGGACCAAGGAGATATAGTACGCATACAAAAATTGTGGACGAGGTTCGACCGAAGGCAATGATGCATGGGCCCTGCATTTTGATATACCCGGGCAGCGTGAAATTTGCTACTCTACTCAAAACTAGTAAGGTACACATGTATTGAACGCATGAGATTTCAAACCAAATTATGAATAAATACACACTATAGCATGTAAAGCTTTGAGTCATATATGCATGATGTAGATGTTCTTTTAGTTCTTATAGTTCATCTCATTCAAAATCAATTAGTTTTATAAAATGTTAAGATTCATGGGGTTGTGCATTGTAAATCATAAAGTAAAAAACAAATAATGGCAATTCATTTAGAAAAAATAATCAATTATGATATAGAAGATTCTAGAACAAAGGAGAAGTGCTAGTTTTTGAGGTTTGTGCATTATGCTTAAGTTCAACCATGGAGTCTTCTAAATTGTACATGTGGCAGATCTGGTGGAATGTTGATGATATCCAACAGCCAAGAGTGCTCGGATTTGCCTATCTCTCAGACCGTCGGGTTAGCTTCATCCAATGACCATCTTTCAAAGTTATTGGCACACTATATAGTTCTTGTGCCATAGTTGCATGTTTTAAAAAAACTACTAGTGGGTTGTACTATCTATTTAGGAATAGAAGATGTATACATGGAAGTTGTAGGAAAGAGATGACATGGAGCATCTCAATTCCTATGAGTAGGGATTGGAAAAGAGATGTCATTTGGTTCACATCATAGGAACTTTTCTATTGAATCTAGAGATGACATGTATCTCAATTCCTATGAGGAGGGATTAGAAAAGAGATGTAATTTGGTTCATATCATAGGAACTTTTCTATTGAATATACGCTAATGTTTATTTTCCTTTGAAATTAAGGGAGTATAGGAATCCATTCATAAGAACCAAGTGGCTCTAAAGCTATAGAAATGATATCATGTTTATTTCCTTTGAAATGTGGAGTATATGAATCTATTCCTGACCAATTGGCTTTAAAGGAAAAAATCCTATAAAAATCATATCATATAGTGTTCCTATGATATTCCTCGACACTAAAGGATGCTTGAAATTGCTGCGGGTGATACGATGGTCTTTCTTTGTAGACTCCTCACCCATCTTTATAGTTACCTCTCGAAGATGAATGAAATGATATATACAGGGTATTCTACATGTGCAATTTGGTACACGAAAACTCGATAAAAGTTTGCGAGGTTCGAATTTTCAATAAAGCTATATGCACTGCATTTCGGAACGGAGGGAGCATACGGCAGTTGCTAACACTCACGTGGAAGATTTGTGTGTAGGAGTGGCTGTTCTGTTAAATGACATGGCAAAACTGACACTGTCGAATGCCGATCTAACGGTTCTTACGGCGTTCGTCAGGAAAAGGCTTGTGGCGAACGTTTGTCGGATAACGATTTACGGACACATGCATTGCATTGAGACGTGCCCCCCTCTCTCTCACGCACACGCACCCTCACAAGTCACGATTCTCCCGAGTCCTCTCGCAGACTCAAGACGTCGCACTCCACCGCCTATCTCAGGTAGACGCCACGCACATATGTGCTCTTCACACCCTACCCTCGTAACTTCTAAAAACAAAAGACGGCGCGCACATTTTATTTTAGCTCACACGTAACACACTTATACTATTACTCTTGCGGCGAACGCTCTTTGGGCATAGTATATTGTACTCTCACGAAGAGAAGCGGTGCACGACGCACTAGTTCTCTCACACCCACTCATGGTACACGAGGAGCGCATTTTTTAAGCTGGTTCAACAAAATCACTCCACTATATATAAAACAGAGCCTTAGCGCTTGCTTTACTAGGGTTCCTCTGCTCACTCTCTCATGCTCTCCAGATCTAAACAAGATATAGGTGGCCACACTCTCTCTCAGCTCACGGCTGGTCACAAATCCGCCGGACAACCTCGACCGGGCAGGAGTGTAGGTGCATCGCTCACGCTGTCATCGGCGGCGAGGGAGGAGACCAACGGCTGCCCGCTGTCCCGATCGGGCGGCCGTGCTCTTCTCCGAGAGCGCTGCTCGGGAGGGCCTCCGACCCCTTTTTCCTCCATGCGGTATTGTGGCCAAGATGCGGCCTCCCGACGCTGTGTTTGCCACATGCCGACGACCCTCAGGTATATATTCCTTCAAAACCTGCCTTGCTCTACTGCCCCAGCTCCCTTCGTGTGGATCCTTTTCTACTTCCGTCCGCTGTTCCAAAGCCACCTAGACTTCTACTATTATTAGAAGTAAAGCTAGTTCATAGAGTCGACTCAAAGCGTTGGTTCAAACAGGGAAGAAAGTGGGAAAGCTGTAGCATGAATCTAGAACTTGGTTCTAAGAGGAAATGGGGGAAAGTAGTAATATATGTCACTGTTTAAATAACCGTATTTCGTATTTGCGCAAATAGGGATGTCTGTCTCCGTATCGTTTCTATCCGCGCAATCAAAAGCACACACCTCAGTTTTAGTACAACTGCGCAAAATGAGATGGCTATCCCTCGTTGCCGTCGTCTAACCTCCCGTCTTCAAGGTATCCCTACATTGGTAATAACTAAGGTAGAATGACCAACGCAATCCAAAAGAGGCTGATTCGTATGTTTTACTTCCTGATTGCAGTGCAGGGACGAGCGAAAACAACTGCATCCTAGTCCGGAACGCACTTTCTACCAGTTCATCCATGGACCGAGGACTAGCTGGCACGGTTGCACGGCAGTTTTTTGGACAGCTGCGCGGACAAGAGGCATTGTGGTCTGCATATTTCTGCAAATAGCGGTGCTTAAATTTAGTGGAATGCACAAGCATTTCAGCTGGTCAGTACACTGCATGGTTCAGTTCAGCATTCCAGCTGAGACCACAATTATAACTAGTTATTCTAGAATGAGAGAACCTAACCCTGGATGGTGGCAACAAGAAAAAACTAGAGTGAACTCCAGGAAATTTAAGCCTGTCGGGAGGCCCTTTGCTCAGAGAAGCCTTTTGCTTGTTTTTTCCTGATTTGTAAACCTTCTCACAACTTTGTCTTTTGCTGTGAACTAGTATATGTTTGTTATGTTCTATGAATCCTTCAGATGTATAAAATTGCTTAACTTATGCTTTTCAAGTTTTTATGAAGACGAGTTTAATGTGAGTGTTCCACATGAGCGCCGGACTAGCGTGTGAACGCTTGGAATTTATTACATTGTGGCCTTTAATTAATCGCATAACCACCGTAATAAGATACATAGTTGCTTATATGTCGTGCAGCAGATTGTTGATTGTTAGCTGGTCGATAGCCTAGTGTTGAAGCGAGTTGAGCCAATGTGCCGTGTTTTGCACAACTGCTACAAGTGGGGTAGCACCAACAGTGTTTACAAGTACTTATGTATACGCCGGCGATGGTTCTCGAACAGTGCTCTATTTCATAAAACACACACTTTCAGATGATAAACCGTGACAACTTATGTCTTACCATGCCATATTTATGAAAAAACTAGTGAGGACGATCTGTTTCGCAACAATTACGATGGTTCTCACATGATTCATGGGCACACAAAAGTAGCAGCAGCTCCTATAGACGGATTCAAACAGAGTACTAGCCCCAGAGGGGTCGATAATGAGCAAGGTTTGATAATTAGATACAATCCAAACTACTATTAAACACTAGCTGGGGCAACTATTTCATGCCTCGATCTAATTTGGGCTGGACACAAGACGGACCTTGCCATGAACATCATCGAGGATGTCCCACAGCAGCTCAATCTCGTGAACCTTCATGAAGACAACCTTGTGGCCTTTCCATCGATAAACTTGTTTATGAGGCATGCCACGCCATCTTCTGCGTAAGCTTGACAAGAACAGTATGCCTCACAAATGAAGGAGTAGCTTTGAACTTCTTGTGCTTCAGTACACCCTGGAAAACACGCCTGACAATAGTGAGGCTGGAATACAACTCTTCATTGGTATTACCGCAAATGGCTTCTAGGATCCAACAGCCTAAGAACTCTGTTTTCCCAGTGCGTATATTCAGGTCGTCCGCCTCATAGCGAGTGACATGTACAACCACACAATCCTTGTCTGCATCAGGGCTCTAATTGAAACGTAAACAAATTCTGAATTACTTTTCAAAGATAAGAAACACAAGTTATTTAAACCACTATGTATAGCATGGCATCGAAGCTAATAAAATTTTGCATTATTAATCACCACATACTTCCTTTTCTAAAAAATCACCAAATACTTAGATGAAAAACCACAATCGAGATCAGCAAAGAAGGAAATCACCTTGGGCAGCTCGGCGGGGGGCACATCCTCGAAGGGGAAAACTGCTCCAAAGGCCACGGGGCTGTAACCTCAAAACGGGCATTGACCATCCGTAGTAGTGGCCGTGAGCGATCTGGGGTCGGCTCGGTGGTTGCCTCCATCTTCTTGGAGCTCTCTGTCTCGTGGGGATCAGCCTCCGCGTCTGCCCAAAGATCGGCAGATCTTTGCCTGGTTCTCCTTGGTCCATCATGAAACCGACGAATACTAGGAGACCACCAAAAGGAAAACACAATCGCTATGACAATGAAACAAAAAGAGAGGAGGATCGTTATTGATTTGCAAAAGTTCTTTTTTTTCTTTGAACGAAAATATACCAACATCTTGGATCCGCTTACCTTCCCTTCGTTCGGAGAGAAGAACAGTGGCAGATGCGAGTGTTGCCTTTCTTGAAGATGGTGAGGGAGAAGGGGATTCAATGAAGAGTGAAATGATGGTTGCTTCGTCCACAAACTTAGACTGCGGGAGGTGGGGTTTTGTGATACGACGGCTGGTTATTGCCAAGCCACGATCGGGTTACTCTCCGCCTGATATCGCCTTCTAATTTGGTGGATGGCATTTGGACCCACTGCTGCATGGCCCGCATGTCGGTGAACAAAAGTATAACGGCATTCAGAGAGGGAGTCGTTTCAATGACCTAGGAGGAGCGAAGCGGTAGAGTGTCTCCACTGTACTAGTAGTAATTGTTTTTCTGGGTAGCTGAGAGTGTCTCCACTGCACTAGTAGTAATTGTTTCTCTAGGGCCAAGACAAAATAGCCCATCCACACTAGTAAATAGTAAAATCAATTCAAAAGCCCATATATTTACTGAATGAGAGGCGCTACCCACACCCAAAGACACCGCCCCCAAAAAAAACCTGGTGCTCTTCTTCCTCCTTGCTCCCACCCACCTCACGACAGCTCGCTCCACTCGTACCCCCAAATTCCTCACCTCACTCCTACAGAAAACCCCAGATCCCCTTCTTCCTCACTCCTACAGAAAACCCCCAGCTCCCCTTCTTCTTCGCAGACTACAACTAGGCTCGCTATTCACACTCGCTCAAACCGTGAGCGTGACGCGACGCCTCAAGGAAAATGGAGTCGGCTGACCCCAGCGCCAAGAAGATGAGACTCCCACCAGCGGCGACGTCACAGATCCCGCACCCGCAGCTGGGAGAAGCGGCGACCCCGCCCCACCGGATCCTGTGAACCCATAGAATCTCGGTGGACCGTGATCAGCGATCTCCGGACGCCATCCTTGGGGAGATCGCCTCGCTTCTCCCCACCAAGGATTGCTGCCGCACCCAAGTCCTCTCAATTCGGTGGCGCCCTCTATGGCGCGCGTGCCCTTAATCTCGATCGTCAGAGCTATCTCTCTTCAATGATTTTGAAATCCCAGAGCCATCATCTCCTCCCACCAGGCTCCGCTCAAAGCCTCGCATCCCGTCATGCTACTCGAGCAAGCATACCATGCCCTGCACGTGGACGCTCGGCTGAAATCCTCTCAATTCACAGAACTACAGTTTCTTGAGTTCTACTATTCCCCTGGAAATACATACCACATACCGAACGCCATGAACTTGTGCCCTCAAAGACCGATGTCCATCTCGCGGTTTTCCTCCTCTCTCCACACCACCACCTTTATGTTGTGCTACCTACTGCATAATCTGTACTAAACCTTCGACTCCCATTTCTCAAGAAACTTTCACTTGTGTGGGTTCAGATATCGAGGCCTCATTGCACAAGATCATCCACTCCAGCTTGCCTGCACTGGAGTGCTTGGTGCTAGTTTTCACAGTTAGAATCGGTTGTCTCCACGCCTAACCTTGTAAGAATTGGAATTTCTTTTGACGGAAGGCAGCTCATCATCCAAGATGCCCCTTCACTTCAAAGGTTGATCCTTGATTCTAGTTATTCACCGTTGCAAATAACCATCCTCTCTGCACCTAAACTGGAGACCTTGGGTGTAATACATGATCTCTATGCTCATTTCAATATGGTGTTTGGCTCCACAGTTCTTCAGGTACTTTATATTATCATCTACTCTTGTAACCATAAGCTGCATTTTAAATTTCTGCGCGTAATTTATATATCATCTTGGAGTACACATTTTGTACTAATATTATGTTCTATGCTCAATGTAGAGTTTCTCCATGGATGGCCTATCAATGGTGCTGGATTCTGTCAAGATATTATATATCCAAATGAATAGTTTTGATCTGAACAAGATTATTGGCTTGCTGCAATGCTTTCCATGTCTGGAGAAGTTGTATATAAAGGTGATAATTTCACGCACATTGGAAGCCCGCATATAGTGTACAAGAATTAACCGTTCAGTTGTTGCTCTTTCGACACTCTTCTTTTAGACCTTAACTATTTTCAATCTTCATGTATATTTAGGCAACAGGACGGGGTAAGAAAGTTATAACCAATCGGTGGATTCGTAAGCATTGGGATTTTCTCACTTCTCATGAGATTCGATTGAAGACAATAATGCTAGAACGATATGTAGCCAACCATGCAAACACAAGATTTGTCACATTCTTCCTGTTGAATGCGAGGTTACTATTGTCCATCAGGCTTAAGTTTATCAGCAGCATGGTTTTGACGGATGGGTATGTCGAAGAGCAAAAAAAGGAGTTTCAGGTGGGCAAAAGAGCTTCTGAACGTGCCAGGCTTCTATTTACAACATATTGTGGTCATGATCCAGTAAATTGTACGACCCAGGATGTTCATTCTATGGACCTGACCGATCCATTTGACTGTGACTACCGAAAATAGTGCTGGAGTTAGATGTTGTTGCCCTTTTCAATCTGGGTTTTTTGTAAACCTGATGAACAATTAATCCTCGTGCTTTTGTACAGTTTGTAAGCTGGAGTTAGATGTTCCTGCCCTTTTCAACTCGGCCATGACTATCATATTTTCTTTGAAACAAGGCAAATGGCTTGCCATTCGTTTAATTTATAGTGAAATGTTGTAACAAATCCCAACCAAGGGAAATAACATCACTCTCGCCGGCTGCTTGAGCTCACTGTGCATTAAAGAAGCCAAGTGATTAGCCCCCACCAGCACCCACAAACTTATTTCGAACTAGCACAACAAATGGGCTGTAAATTTTCATAGGAAAGGCTGCATGACCATGACAGATTTGGATTCGACAGCTTGAGACCCATGAGGAAATAGCCTATCCAAGGTGGTGTCGACTTACTAGCCACCAACAGACGATTTCGCTTACCACCGTTGGATTGACATCCAACATCTGTCGGTATCTTCTATATCTTGTCTTCTTCTTCCTCCACCGCCCAAACCAAACCACCACTGTCGGCTCCGCTGCTCCCGCCTCCCATGGTTGGTTGCGCCCGCCGCCCCACCGACGTATTCTCCAACATTGGCCAGTCCCTCCTCTATTCCCCACACATCCTGTTATTCTCCGGCGACGCCAGCCCCAAAGACGCACTCACGCCCGAACCAGCCAACCTCAGATTCTTCGCTCGCAATCGACCGGCGATGTTCAACGGCTCTGTTTGTTCCGTCCCGAGGCCTCACCATCGTCCCTCCGCCTTTGCGGCCTTGGTTCACTCGCCGTGTGCGGTCGCCGCCCTCTTGTGTTGTCAACGCTATCAACAACCGAGAGGAACAAGGAGATGATCAGACGTGGAGAGGATGACAGTAGGGACCCACCAGAGTCATGGCAGTACGCAAGCAAGTGCCTCTATGGTACAAGCCCACAAATATGGTTCCTCCTAATGGTTGGACATATGGGGCTCACGCCATTGTCAATGTAGTCAATAAACGAGAGAATTACACTACGAGCGGCTAACACTGTGGACCCAAAGAAGTCGCGCAGTTTTTTTTAGGAACAAGCAGTTGTTATTTATACTAGTTTTAGCGACGGATCAGGGTAACAATGGGGCTGTGCGGGGGCTGTGGCCCGTCTAGCCAGGGTTTTATTTATGTTTACCGCATCATGAGCCCAGTTGTGTTTTTTTCTTGCTGAAAATGGCTAGCCCAGTTCTATTTTTTTAAAGAAGTACCCAAACAAGGCCTACTTGTTTTATCGGCCTCTTGGGCTGCAAATCTTCCAAGACAAGGAGAGTTTCATTCGGTTTGCCCGTAAATGGGCTGTACATTTTAAAACACATCAAACCGGGAATTAGTTTCAATTTTTTTATTACAAGATCTTAAATTCCATTGATTTTATGCGTGGACAATTATTTGGATTTTATATTTATATAAATTATTTTTCAAAATAGTTTGAATGTGAATCGATATTTCGGATTAAAATAGTTGACCGCACCAAATATGCAAAATTTCGTATACTTTTTAACCGTGGCCACAATATGGGGTGTAATGCTAACAAAAGATGGGCTCCAAAAAATTCTTAAGAATTAGCAATGGGATGTACATTATTAGAAATAATGGCAGATGGGCTGTATGTTGTTTTCCACAGATTTGAGGCTGACTTGTGCACCTACTACAGGTTGACGCAGTATGCTTTCATAAAAAAGGTTGACGACACACAACGCCTCATCAACTTAGTGAACACACGAGAGCAAAGGATCGTTGGATGTCCATCCAACGGCCGTCGTCTTCTTCAATCTCTGCTCTTTATGCTCCAAATTACCAAACAAGCGCCGTGGGACTGCTCGCTCCCTCCTCCCGCTGCCGGCTATGTTGCCACAAGAGCCTCACGGCTCCACCGTATTCCCATCGCTGGCCTAGCCATCCTCTACTCACCCACATGTTGTCATTCTCCGGTGATGGCGATTTAACCAAGAAACCTCGTACTCCTCCGCGTGGGAAACAACTGCCGAGTATTCCCTGGCTCCGTGTCGTTCCCTTCCTAGGCCTTGCCGTCGTCCACCGCCCTGGTGCTCTCGGCGCGGCCTGGTCAACTTGGCCAATGAATGACATCCATCGGAAGTGGACTGTACGTGGAGAGGCTGACAACTGGGTCCACGGCCGCATGCAACGAAATGCCTCCTTATTAGGTGCAAAATAATGATTCCTCCACCTGACAGCTAGGACCCACAGGAAGGGCCTCTGTATTTCGTGAAAAAAACATTCCCCCCGCTGACAGGTCGGACCCACCAGCTATATCTTCGCACACAAGGAAGTGCCTCCTTATTACGCCCAGAAAAATAATACCCCCCTGCTAGCTGGGACCCACCATATTGTTGCGCTGACTTGTGGGCCTGTTGATGGGGCCGGAGGGCTTTGTCAACTTAGTCAGTACTCCAGTGACCGTATGATGACCATCCAACGGCCATAGTGCTTCTTCAACCTCTGGTCTTCTTGCTCCAGCCGCCCAAAGCAGCGCCGGTCGTGCCGCCTGCTCCTTCCTCCCATGGCCGGCTATGCTACCGCGGAGGCCTCACCTCCCCCATACTACTCCCACCACTAGCCAGGCCATCCCTCCACTCACCCACACCCCCTGTTATTCTGCGGCGACGACAGCCTCACACCGCAGCCGAACCAGTGAACGCTCGTACTCCTCTCCACGTGGGCATCCACTGCCGCGTCTTCCCCGGCTCCCCGTCTTCCCCTTCCTAGGCCTCGCCGTCGTCCACCGCCGTGGTGCTCTCGGCGCGGCGTGGTCAATGTGGTCAACGACCAACTTCCATCGGAAGAGTACTGTACGTGGAGAGGCTGACAGCTGGGTCCACGGCAGCCGCAAGGAAGTGCCTCCTTATTACACGGAAAATAATTATTCCTCCACCTGACAGCGGAGACCCACCGAACGGGCCACCAGTATTTTGTGAAAAAAATCGTTTCCACCTGATTGCTGGGACCCACCGGACGGGCCACCGTATTTCGCAAAAAAAATGTTCCCCCCGCTGTCAGCTTGGACCCACCGGAAGTGCCTCCTTATTACGCACAAAAAAATGAATATTCCCCCGGCTAGCTGGGACCCACCTTGGTGGGAGGATGACTTGTGGGCCTACTAAGTTGACGGGGACGAAGGGCTTTGTCAACTTAGTCAATATGAATGATTCTAGCTCCAGTGACCGTACGATGTCCATCCAACGGCCGTAGTGCTTCTTCAACCTCTGGTCTTCTTGCTCCAGCCGCCCAAAGCGGCGCTGGTCGTGTCGCATGCTCCTGCCTCACGTGGCCGGCTCTGCTGCCGCAGAGGCCTCATCGCCCCCTACTATTCCCACCGCTGGCCAGGCCCTGCGGCAACGGCAGCCTCACAGCGCAGCCGAACCAGTGAACCCTCGTACTCCTCTCCGCGCGGGCTTCCACTGTCGCGTCTTCCCCGGCTCCGCGTCGTCCCCTTCCTAGGCCTCGCCGTCGTCCATCGCTGTGGTGCTCTCCGCGCGGCGTGGTCAACATGGTCAAGGGACGACTTCCATCGGAAGAGTACTGTACGTGCAGAGGCCGACAGTTGGGTCCACGGCCACAACAAAGTTTTTTTGTGATTTGCCAAGTAAGTCGCTTTGTCAGGCCTGCTGGGCTGCAAATCTTTCAAGACGAGGAGAGCTTTCATTTGGCTGGCCGAGAAAATGGCCCATCAGTAATGAGAAATTGGCGGTACATTTTTGAAACACATCAAACCGGCAATTAGTTTCAAATATCTTTTTTTTCATTTCAAGATTTTAAATTACATTAATTTTTATGCGTGGAGAATTTGTTGGATTTTATATTAATATACATTTATTTTTAAAATCAGTTTGAATGTGAGTCGAAATTTCGGGATTAAAAACAGTTCAGACCGCACCGAAATATGCAAAATTTCGTATAATTTTTTAACCGTGGCCACAATATGGATTGTAATGCTAACAAAAAGAATATGGGCTCCAAGAAAACATTAAGAATTAGCAAATGGGCTGTAAATTATTAGAAATAATGGCGGATAGGCTGTATGTTGTTTTCCACAGATTTGAGGCTTTCCTAAAAAAAGGTTGACGCACAAGCAGTGACTGTTGGATGTCCATCCAGCGGCCGTCATGCTTCTTCAATCTCTGCTCTTCCTGCTCCAACCGCTCAAACAAGCGCCGGCAGGACTGCCTGCTCCGTCCTCCCCGCGGTCGGCTGTGCTACCGCGCATGCCTCACCGCCCCATCGTACTCCCATCGCTGGCCTAGCCATCCCTCTACTCACCCACACCTGTTGTTATTCTCCGGCGACGGCAGACGAACCAATAAACCCTCGTACAGTCGTACTCCCCTCCGCGTGGGAAACAACTGCCGAGTCTTCCCTGCCTCTGTGTCGTCCCCTTCCTAGGCATCGCCGTCGTCCACCGCCGTGGTGCTCTCGGCGCGGCGTGGTCAATGTGGTCAATGACCGACTTCCATCGGAGAGTATCAGGCGTGGAGACGCCGATACCGGGTCCATGGCCGCAGCAAGGAAGTGCCTCCTTATTACGCGCAAAATAATTATTCCTCCACCTGACAGCGGGGACCCACCGGACGGGCCACCGTATTTCACGAAAAAAAATGTTTCCCCCCTGACTGCTGGGACCCACCAGGTACACCTTCGCACACAAGGAAGTGCGTCCGGGAAAAAAATGATTCGCCCCCTGACTGCTGGAACCCACCAGCTACATCTTCGCACGCAAGGAAGTGCGTCCGGGTAAAAAAAGATTCGCCCCCTGACTGCTGGGACCCACCAGCTACATCTTCGCACGCAAGGAAGTGCCTGACAGTCGGCACCCACCTGGTCGAAGCGTATGTAGTGTTGTCACTCTGGTCGCGAACGTGTACGTACATACTGGTCGTTGTAGAGGCATGCACGTGTCGTAGTAGAGGCGCGCACGTAGCTGTACACGTACGTACAGCGGCCAGGGTGCAAGAAAGAAAATACGGCCACGTATGTGTACATACGGGCGGGGTCTCGAACGCCTACTCGCGCATACGTACGGCCAGGGCTCGTGTACATGGCTGGGTCGGAACGGAGAAACAGCGTCGTCGTCGTGTTCATGGGGAGGCAACGGAGTGCGTCTTGTTCATGGGGAGGCAACGGAATGTGTCATGTTCATCGGGAGGCAACGGAACGCGTGGGAGCCAACCGGCTGGGTCGGAACGGAATGTGTGGTCGTGTTCATCGGGAGGGCTTGGACGGAACAGGCGATGGAAATGAGGCCTGGCGTACCGCACAACGAAGGAAACGGACCTCCTACGTTCGGAACGGGGTCATGTTGATCAGGAGGGGTGTGACGTACCGCAAAACGGAGGAAACGGACCTCCTACGGTCGAAACGGGGGTCCTGTTGATCGGGAGGGGTGTGGCGTACCGCAAAACGGAGGAAACAGACCTCCTACGTTTGAAACGGGGGTGGAGGGGTGTGGCGTACCGCAAAATAGACGAAACAGACTTGTGTTGGAGCGCTACGGTCAAACGGGGTCCTGTTCATCGGGAGGGTCTTGCGTGCCGCAAAATGGGACTCCATGGGATACTGCTCATCTCCACCATCGACCTCCTCCGGCCTCCACGGGCTACCGTCGACCTCCTCCGGCCTCCACGGGCTCCTGCTCATCCAGCCTCCATCGCGCTACTCCACCGGCTACTTTTCAACCACCCTCCACCGCTCACTGCTCATCCAACCCTCCACACCACGGGTCCTGTTCAACCACCCCTCCACGGGCACCCCTCCACCGTCTACTATTCATCCAGCCCTCCACACAACGGGGTCCTGTTCAACCACCCCTCCACGGGCACCCCTCCACCGCTCATGCTCATCCAGCCCTCCACACCACGGGTCCTGTTCATCTAGAGGAAAACGCCACCGCCATCGCTCATCCAACCCCCCGCAACACTCACTATTCATCCCAGAGGCAGGCATCGATCGGCTTCATTAGCAGCATAGCGGCGAATCGCCGATCGGGTTCAGTTAATAGCCATCGATCGATCGCTCGGGTTCGATGAAGCGTAGCTGCAAAGGTAATCGCCGGGTTCGATTAGAGCCCAACGCCTCGCTCGGGTTCAATTAGAGCCAACGCCTCACACACACGCGCGTACGTGTACGAGAGAAACGTGCATCGCTCGGCCCCCAACCTCCCACCGTAACCGGGAACTCCCCAAAATTTTCCTCCCCCTCGCTTCTACCATGGTTTTTTCCGTCATGGGCGGCCCAAAGAATGTCATGCAGCTGCGTCTCCGGCCCGCCCAGGACGAAAAGCCCATTTTCTGTCATGATTTTTTGTCATAGAAGTAGGAGCCCACCACATCTATGATGATACCAGGTTTTGTCACAATTATCGTCATAGAAGTTTCATATGTATGACAGAAAAATTTCGTTCGGCCCAAAATGTCACGGATGTGTCTTTTTTTTGTAGTGTTATCACAAGCAAATACAACTGCTAAGAATTCTTTTTCAGTAGTAGCATAATTTCTTTGAGCATTGTCTAGAGTCTTACTAGCATAATGGATAACATTTAATTTCTTATCAACTCTTTGCCCTACAACAGCACGTACAGCATAATCACTAGCATCACACATAATTTCAAAGGGTAAATCCCAATCCGGTGACTGAACAATAGGTGCGAAACCAATGCTTTCTTAAGTATTTCAAATGCTTCTACACAATCATCATCAAAGATAAATGGTATATCTTTTTGTAATAAATTAGTCAGAGGCCGAGAAATTTTTGAGAAGTCCTTAATGAACCTCCTATAAAATCTGGCATGACCAAGGAAACTTCATATACCTTTAATGTCCTTGGGACATGGCATCTTTTCAATAGCATCAACCTTGGCTTTTATCAACTTCAATACCTCTTTCAGAAACTTTATGCCCGAAGACAATACCTTCATTAACCATAAAGTGGCACTTTTCCCAATTCAAGACAAGATTAGTTTCTTCACATCTCTGCAAAACTCGATCAAGATTGCTCAAGCAATCATCAAAAGAGGATCCATAGACGGAAAAGTCGTCCATGAAAACCTCACAAATCTTTTCACAGAAGTAAGAGAACATAGCCATCATGCATCTTTGAAAGGAAGCAAGTGCATTACATAAACCAAAAGGCATACGTCTATAAGCAAAAGTACCAAAAGGGCATGTAAAAGTAGTCTTTGATTGATCTTTAGCCGACACAGGTATTTCAGAGAAACCAGAATAACCATCTAGTAAGCAATAATGTGTATGTTTGCATAATCTTTCTAGCATTTGATCAATAAAAGGTAAAGGGTAATGATCTTTCTTAGTAGCTTTATTTAATTTGCTGAAATCAATTACTATCCTATAGCCTGTAATAATTGTTTGTGGAATCAATTCATCTTTATCATTAGGAACGACAGTAACACCTCCCTTCTTAGGGACACAATGAACAGGACTTACCCACTGACTATCAGCAACGGGATAAATTATACCTGCCTCCAGAAGCTTTAGTATTTCTTTCCTTACCACTTCTTTCATTTTAGGATTCAAACGTCGTTGAGGATCACAAACTGGTTTGGCATCTGCTACCAAATTTATTTTATGCTGACATAGAGTGGGACTAATGCCCTTAAGATCATCAAGTGTATATCCAATAGCAGCACGGTGCTTCTTCAGAGTTTTCAACAATCTTTCTTCTCCATGCTCTGAAAGGTTAGCACTAATAATAATAGGATATATCTTCTTTTCATCCAGATAAGCATATTTAAGATTATCAGGCAGCGGTTTAAGCTCAAACACGGGATCACCCTTGGGTGGAGGAGGATCCCCTAGGATTTCAACAAGCAGATTGTGTTTTAGAATAGGTTCCTATTTAAATAATACTTCATCTATTTTCCTTCTTTCATTCATAAACATATCATTTTCATGGTCTAGCAAATAATGTTCTAAAGGATCACTAGGAGGTACGGCAATAGAAGCAAGACC
The DNA here is from genome assembly GCA_021605205.1 of Aegilops longissima. Taxonomy (NCBI): domain Eukaryota; kingdom Viridiplantae; phylum Streptophyta; class Magnoliopsida; order Poales; family Poaceae; genus Aegilops; species Aegilops longissima. Next base: position 245,322,611 of record CM038681.1, read on the forward strand.
AATAATTTCATCCTTACTAGGCAATTCTTCTTGACGGTGTTGTTTACTAAACTTAGAGAAATTAAACTCATGAATCATATCAACCAAGCCAATAGTAACAACATTCTTTTCGCAGTCTATCTTAGTATTAACAGTATTCAAGAAGGGTCTACCAAATATAATGGGACAAAAGCTATCTTGTGGGGAACTGAGACCAAGAAATCAGCAGGATATTTAATTTTCCCACACAAGACTTCAACATCTCTAACAATTCCCATTGCTGATATAGTATCTCTATTGGCAAGTTTAATTGTGACATCAATATCTTCTAACTCAGCAGGTGCAATTTCATTCTTAATTTCTTTATACAAGTCATAAGGTATAACACTAGCACTAGCACCCATATCACATAAGCCATGACAACAATGATCTCCTATTTTAACAGAAATAACAGGCACGCCTACCACAGGTCTATGTTTATCTTTAGCACTAGGTTTGGCAATTCTGGCGGTTTCACCGCAGAATTGAATAACATGCCCATCAATATTATCATCCAAGAGATCTTTAACAATAGCAATATTAGGCTCAACTTTAACTTGCTCAGGAGGTGTATAAGTTCTAATACTCCCTCCGTTCCTAGATATAGGGTGTATAGTTTTTGGCACGGAAATTAAAGAACACACATGGAGGGAAGATTTCACAAGCTTCGAGTGAGATTACACATGACTAATTGACATGAGAAAATAGAGGAGCTTACATGATATAAGGAAATGTAATCAAATCCCTAAAAAAATTATCCAAACGAGTGGTGCAACGCAATACACCTTATATTTCGGACTTTTTCTCAAAAATCTATACACCTTATATCAAGGAACGGAGGGAGTATTACTTTTACGAACAACAGTTGAAGCTTTAGCATGATCCTTTATTCTAACAGGGAAAGGTGGTTTCTCAACATAAGTAGGAACAACATGATCATTATAAGTGACAATCTTTTCTTCAACTTCAATAGGTGCAGCTACTTTTACTTCTATGGGAGGATGATATTTAAACCACTTCTCTTTGGGGAGATCAACATAAGTAGCAAAAGATTCACAGAAAGAAGCTACTATCTCAGAGTCAAGTCCATATTTAGTGCTAAACTTACGAAAAATATCGGTATCCATGAAAGACTTAACACAATCAAACTTAGGTGTCATACCTGACTCCTTACCTTCGTCGAGATCCCAATCTTCAGAGTTGCGTTTAATTCTATCCAATAAATTCCATCTGATTTCAATAGTCTTCATCATAAAAGAGCCAGCACAAGAAGTATCGAGCATGGTGCGATTGTTTTCAGAAAGCCGAGCATAAAGATTTTGAATAATTGTTTCTCTTGGGAGCTCATGATGGGGCATGAATACAACATATATTTAAGCCTCCCCAAGCTTGAGCGATGCTTTCTCCTTCGCAAGGCCAAAAATTATATATATAATTGCGATCACGATGAACAAGATGCATAGGATAATACTTTTGATGAAATTCCAATTTGAATCTTCTATAGTTCCATGATCTCGTGTCATCACATAGCCTATACCATGTCAATGCATCTCCCTTCAAAGATAAAGGGAAGACCTTCTTATTAACAACATCATCGGGTATACCTGCAAGCTTAAATAGTCCACAAACTTCATCCACATATATTAAGTGCTCATCAGGATGCTTCGCTTCATCTCCTACAAAAGGATTAGCTAGCAGTTTTTCCATCATACCCGAAGGGAATTCAAAGGGAACATTTTTCATATTCATTTTCAGTAGGTTCATTAGGTTGAGGAGAAACTCTTTGCTCTACTGGTCGGGGTGAGGATACCCCGAACAAGCCCCTCAGAGGATTACTTTCCATAGTAACAAGTGACAGTAAATTTCAGCACACTATATAAATTTTTCCTTGCCAAATTCCACCTACCAAAGGCGCTTCACTCCCCGGCAACGGCGCCAGAAAAGAGTCTTGATGACCCACAAGTATAGGGGATCTATCGTAGTCCTTTCGATAAGTAAGAGTGTCGAACCCAATGAGGAGCAGAAGGAAATGATAAGCGGTTTTCAGCAAGGTATTCTCTGCAAGTACTGAAATAAGTGGTAACAGATAGTTTTGTGATAGGATAAATTGTAACGAGCAACAAGTAACAAAAGTAAATAAAGTGCAGCAAGGTGTCCCAATCCTTTTTGTAGCAAAGGACAAGCCTGGACGAACTCTTATAATAGGAAAAGCGCTCCCGAGGACACATAGGAATATCGTCAAGCTAGTTTTCATCGGGATCATATGATTCGCGTTCGGTAGTTTGATAATTTGATATGTGGGTGGACCGGTGCTTGGGTGCTGTTCTTACTTGAACAAACATCCCACTTATGATTAACCTCTATTGCAAGCATCCGCAACTACAACAAAAGTATTAAGGTAAACCTAACCATAGCATGAAACATATGGATCCAAATCAGCCCCTTACGAAGCAACGCATAAACTAGGGTTTAAGCTTCTGTCACTCTAGCAACCCATCATCTACTTATTACTTCCCAATGCCTTCCTCTAGGCACAAATAATTGTGAAGTGTTATGTAGTCGACGTTCACATAACACCACTAGAGGATAGACAACATACATCTCATCAAAATATTGAACGAATAGCAAATTCACATGACTACTAATAGCAAGACTTCTCCCATGTCCTCAGGAACAAACGTAACTACTCACAAAGCATATTCATGTTCATAATCAGAGGGGTATTAACATGAATATAGGATCTGAACATATGATCTTCCACCAAATAAACCAACTAGCATCAACTACAAGGAGTAATCAACACTACTAGCAAACTACTAGTACCAATCCCGGACTTGGAGACAAGAATTGGATACAAGAGATGAACTAGGGTTTTGAGAGGAGATGGTGCTGGTGAAGATGTTGATGGAGATTGCCCTCTCCCGATGATAGGAGCGTTGGTGATGATGATGGCGATGATTTCCCCCTCCCGGAGGGAAGTGTCCCCGGCAGAACAGCTCTGTCGGAGCCCTAGATTGGTTCCGCCAAGGTTCCTCCTCGTGACGGCGGAGTTTCGTCCCGAAAGGTTGCTTATGATTTTTTCCTCGACGAAAGACCTCATATAGCAGAAGATGGGCATCGGAGGGCCACCAGGGTGCCCATGAGGTAGGGGGCACGCCTAGGGGGGTAGGGCGCGCCCCCCACCCTCGTGGCCAGGTGGGGCCCTCTCTGGTGAACTTCTTCCGTTGGATATTTTTTATTATTTCCCAAAATGACTTTCGTGGAGTTTCAGGACTTTTGGAGTTGTGCAGAATAGGTCTCTAATATTTGCTCCTTTTCGAGCCAAGAATTCCAGCTGCCGGCATTCTCCCTCCTTATGTAAACCTTGTAAAATAAGAGAGAATAGGCATAAGTATTGTGACATAACGTATAATAACAGCCCATAATGCAATAAATATCGATATAAAAGCATGATGAAAAATGGACGTATCAAGGTGTCCGTGACCGTGGACTCGGCTATCGATAGAATATACACTCTGCAGAGGTTGCACACTGTATCCACAACACGGAACCCATGGCCTCGCACTCCCATTCGGGTGGACCAACGGCATTCCGACAAAACCCCTCCATTTCCACAGCACTCTCCCGGCCACTCCGACCCAAATCCCCAACGGGCTGGTCCTGGGTGGCCACTTGTCTACCAAAGACACCCCGACCACCGTCGTGGTCAAAACACTCCCACTCGGGGACTCGGTACCATAATCTCATCAACGATCACACAAAATTATGTCGGCTTACCGGGCCAGGGCAAGCACGACATAACCTTCCCTAGATGGAGGCACCGACCAGAGGTCGTGTCAATGGACCGAATCAAGGCCTTTCCATAAAGGCAAATGTGGTTGCACTGGAAAGAAACTCGATTCAGCGGCACCATGACCCAGTCAACGGTATATTCAAGTTGAGTTATATTCAGGTTCAACTTTAAACTAAAAATGACCGGTGTCATAGCATGCCATGAAATGCAAAACAACACATGCATCATATAATGATAAAAATGACCGATGTCATCCATATACACACCAAGCATAACCGTCAAAAACTCATATTACTCTACTAGCTCAAAATGACTCACAACTTAACCAAAATATTTTGCAACAAGTTTTATTAATTTCTTACGCAAGAAAGTAACTCCGATAACTTTTTCATATGCATAACAAAAGATTTCACTATCAACTACTCTTAATTTCTTTATCACTAAGTTGGGTTCAATCATTCTGTAAAACAAGTAATATGATTTAACAAGTATTTAACAGAATATTTTCTAACAAATTTTTATCAATTTATGAAGGCAAAAACATAGCTAAATAATTACTAACATGCATAACAAAATTATTTCTAACATCACCTCAAATAAATCTTATCTTGCTTTATCCACTAAACTAGTTTCAACCATTCTGTAAATCAAGCATAACAACTTAACCAACATTTAACAGAATACAAATAACTCAATAATTATTTAAATGCATGGATTAATTATTTCATTCAAGTAAGAAAAATCACAAGTATTGGAATGGCATCATGAAAATGTTGTTGTGGCTTGCCTTAGTGTAGTTGAGGTTTACAAGCCTCCTGGTGATCCTCAAGACAAGCCTCACCTGCTGAAAATAATTTTAAACACAAAAATAAAATATCAAGAACTCTTCTGAAAATCACCAGAAATTCTGAACAGCTCAGAAAAATCTCATCTTTGGTGAGCTGCTAGATTTATTTTCAAAGAACACAATGCAAAAAGAATCAATTCATTTGGACTTATGGTTAAAAAGTTATAACTGTTTGAAGTGTTCTGTAAATTCAAATGAATTTGAATAAAAAGAAATAGACTGGTGGGGGGTGACGTCGAAGGCGTAAAGCCTAGGGGCGCCACCACTCGTGCACTGCGTCTTGGCGTCTGAGTGGCTGACTAGCGGGCCCGCTAGTCGTGTGGGGAGAGGAGAGAAGCAGAGGCGGCACAGCACGCCGGGAGCTCTCACCGGCGACGAGAGCTCCTTGGCCAAAACAAGAGGGAGGGATGGCAAGAGGGGGTTGAGGCGCACCTGCCCATACCCGTAGCGTGGCTAGGGGTGTTCGGACGGCGTCGGAATCTAGCTCGCAAGCGGAGGCAGAACGAGGGGTCGCCGGAGTTGAGGAAGACGGCGAGCAGAAGCCACTCCAAAGGCTCCAAGCGGGCGAGACGGCCTCATCGGAGAGAGGCGGAGGCCCTGGAGGGGTCGCCCAGGCCTGGGAAGGGCCGGAGCTACTGCGGCGACCAGAGGGGATCGCCGGTGAGCTTGAGCTCGGGGACGGCGGCCCGAGGCCTGCCCGGCTGGGCTACGGCTTCCTACTCGATCGTGGAGTGTGTGTGAGTGCTGGATGATGCTTGAGGCGGCTGGGGGGCTCTATTTATAGGCGAGCGGCGAGGGTGCTTCGGGCTCCGCCGGTGGACACCTGTCCACGGTGCTCAGCGACGAGCGGCGTCAGTGAGAGGGGGAGAAGGCGACAGAGGTCACGCGGCCACTGTGGGCGAGCAGAGACGAGCACAGGATCAAGAGGGTGGCGACGAGCACAGTACGATCCACACTGTTGGGCTGGCCGGACCTTGCCTGTGCTCGCTGCGGCGAGCTCCGGCGTCGGCGAGTGCCAATGAGGAGTTAAGGGTGTCGAGACGATGATGGTGGCGAGTTTTGGCAAGGTTGGGTAGGCGTGGAAGCCAGCACGCGAGGAACAAAGGCTCGGGCGCGTCGCAGAGCGCGTCGGCCGCATGCCAGCATGCCTAGACGAACGCGGTCACCGCATGAACTATGACATCAGGTCGACCTAAGCAAAAACTTGATGTCTGGCATGTTGTTCGTGGTAGTTTTGAGTGTTACCACAATTTGGTTTGGATCCAGGTGCAGTAGAGAAGTTTTCACCCACCAAGTAAGTTTCTGGGCAATAACTTTGTGATGTTACTGTGATCAAATGGCTGGGAGTTTGAAGTTGTGCTTTGGAGGCTAGCTTAGACTTACTAAGGTAACTATGCACAAGAAAGATCAGGTCAAAATGGAGCAAGTAAAATGGTAGCTGCTGTAGAAACCACCATTTCTGTCCAGAACAGAAAAGATTTTCTGTAGCAAAAATATTCCAAAAAGTGATGAAATATTTTTGCTCAGGGAGGTGCCCTAGGGTTCCTAGAATATTTGTGAATTATCTCAGAATTTTCTGAGCCATAAAAATTGGGGTTGCTTTGAAGCAAACAGATTTGGCTTAGGGTTTTTGAGAGAAAATGAATATTTTTCATTTAAGAAAAATATTCCAAAGATTATTTTGGGGTGGATCAGAAGTGAAATGATGATTTGGGAGAGAAGTGAAGCACTTGGGTGAAAGCCAAGGATGCCCAAGTGTTTAAGTCCAAATGAAAAGATTTAGGAACTCCAAGTTTCAAAAAAAATCAAATGAAAAAATCAAGCAAATAAGAGAGGGCAAAAACCAGGCTGTCACAAACCTCCCCTACTTAGAATGAATCCCGTCCTCGAGATTTGGTTGCTTGGGAAAACCACTCTGGATACTGATCCTTAAGGAATTCTTCCTGCTCCCAAGTTGCTTCTGACTCTGTGTGATGCTCCCACTGAACCTTGTAAAATTTTCTGACTTTGCTGCGAGTGACCCTTTCCATCTGATCCAAAATTTTGAACGGTCTTTCTTCATAAGTCAAATCTTTTGCCAATTCTATCTCAGCCATTGCAGTCCTTTTCTCAGGCGGGGATATGCATCGTCCCAATTGCGAAACATGGAACACGTTGTGTATGTCTGCCAATTCCGGGGGTAGTTCAAGTTGATATGAAACCGTACCCACTCGAGACATAATCGGGAATGGACCAATGAATCTGGGTGCTAGCTTTCCATGAGTCTAAAATCTCTTAACTCCTTTCATAGGAGTGACTCGGAGGTATACGTGTTCTCTGGGTTCAAAACTGACCTGCCGATGCTTTGCATCATAATAACTCTTCTGACGGGACTTGGCCAAATGTAGTCTGTCTCTGATTTCCCTAACTTGTCTCTCAGCTTCCATCATGAGATATGTTCCGAAGATACGGCTATCTCCAGCTTGGGACCAATTTAGAGGAGTGCGGCACTTACGTCCATACAGAGCTTCGTATGGTGACATCTTTAAACTGATCTGGAAACTGTTGTTATAAGAGAACTCGACATATGGCAAGCAATCTTCCCATTTAGCTCCATTGGCTAGCACGCAGGCTCGCAACATATCTTCGAGTATTTGATTTACCCGCTCAGTCTGTCCATCGGTCTGAGGGTGATAAGCTGTACTATATTTCAGTGTTGTCCCCAAGGCTTGATGGAGACGGGACCAGAAAGTGGAGGTAAACAAAGAACCTTGATCGGAAGTGATAGTTCGGGGTACTCCATGCAGACTGCTGATTCTGGATACATATAGTTGTGCCAGTTCATCTGCTCTGTACCTGGTGCTGATCGGAATGAAATGAGCAACCTTGGTGAGGGTGTCTACTATAACCCAGATTGCATCCTTGCCTCGCTGAGTCCTAGGCAATCCTGTGATGAAATCCATGCAAACATCATCCCACTTCCACTGCGAAACTGGCAGAGGTTGGAGAAGTCCGGCTAGCTTCTGATGATCTTCTTTCACCTTGTTGCATATGTCGCAACATGCTACAAAATAGGCAATGTCTTTCTTCATTCCATCCCGCCAGAATATTTGTTTAAGGTCTTCATACATTTTTGTACCTCCCGGATGAATGGAATACGAGGATTCATGTGCTTCTGACAAGATTTTCTTCTTCAAGTCCGGTTGATTTGGTACACAAATTCGTCCACGGAATCGGAGAGTACCGAATTTGTCCTTGAAGAAATCTGGGGGCTGCCTTGCCATCTGGCCCTTGGCACATTTTTGTAGATCGACATCACCTGGCTGGGCTTTGCGGATTTCCATCTCAAGTGTGGGGGTAACTTCCAAAATATTAGCGAGTCCAGCATCCACGATGACCAAGTTGAGCTGAGCGATCTCCTCTTGAAGTTCGGTAGGCAATGATTTTAACATGACATCTAAGCTGATGGGCTTTCGACTGAGCGCATCTGCAACGACGTTGGCCTTGCCTGGATGGTAATTTATTCCAAGGTCATAATCCTTGACCAACTCTAGCCATCGTCGCTGACGTAGATTTAAATCTGGCTGAGTGAAAATGTACTTGAGACTTTTGTGGTCGGTAAAAATTTGGCACCTTTTTCCAATGAGGTAGTGTCTCCAAATTTTTAATGCATGAACCACTGCAGCCAATTCCAAATCATGAGTAGGATAATTTCCCTCATGGGGTCGTAGCTGTCGTGATGCATATGCTACTAGCACGCAACCAATACCTTGTCTGGAGGCATCACAGTATACATCAAATCTGCGATAAATGTCTGGATGAGTCAATATAGGTGCGGTTGTCAGACGTGTCTTTAGCTCATTAAAACTCTTCTCGGGTTGCGCAGTTTATGCAAACTTGATATTTGGTCAACCAATTCATACCCAATATAATATCCAACTGCTCAGACTCAATGATTATCAGAGATGTTGGAAAGTAGATTCCATTGATATTGATCTCCAGGTCACGCAGACTACATTGCTCTTGATTATAGATCCCGGGGTTTGTACCAGCATATTTTTGCCCAAAATTGTGCAAGGAAAATTGTTTTGGGCAGCAAAACTCCGAGAAATAAAAGAATGGGAAGCCCTAGAGTCAAATAAAATTATGGCAGGTATGTCATTAACAGAAAACCTACCAATGACGACTTCTGGCTTCTCTTGGGCTTCATCGGCGGAGATATGATGCACGTGCCCAGTGAAGTTTTGCTGGGTTGGTCCTGACTCCATAAAGTTGACTTGTGGTCTGCTTAGGGCATTCATCTTGTGGTTCTTGGGGCACTATTTGGGGCACTATTTGGCATAATGTTCGTGTTTCCCGCAAATGAAACAAGAATTATTGCGCTGGTGCTCCTCATGTGTTGGATTGGTCACAATATTCCTGACTTGAGTGGTGGTCCTGTTAACATGCTGCTGCCAATTTGGCCTGTATTCCACCTGAGTCTGCTGCCAGGTACGAGCCTTTTGCACAGGCTGCCCATCCTTCTTTGGCTCAAACTTGCGCTTGTTGTCGTTGTTAGCAGGCCTATTTTCTGATATAAGCTTTTGCTCCCATTTAGCAATGAACGCCTTGCCCACCAGAGTTTGGAAATCTGTGAAATCAAACATACTGAGAGCACACCGAAGTTGCGGATTTAAACCTCCAAGAAATCTGTCAATCTTCCTTTCTTCAGTGGCCACGTCATACAGAGAGTAACGGGCCAAATGATAGAATTTTTGCAGATATTCAGCCACAGACTGCTTTCCTTGGACGAGCGCGAGAAATTCACGCTGCTTGGCCTTCATAACTTCAGTAGGGATATGATACTTTCGGAACTTATACTTAAATTTTTCATAGGTGGTTTCCTCCTCAATCGGTCACATGGCCTTTGTATTTTCCCACCATATGGCAGTTGTGCCTTCGAGGTAGTGAGTTGCAAATGGAACTTTATCACTTCCTTCAGTACGAGCAATCTCAAGGTTTTTCTCCATGGTGCGCAACCAATCGTCTGCATCCAATGGATCAACAATCTGACTGAAACTGGGTGGATTGGTCCTCTGAAAATCTGACAGCTTGGAGTGATGACCATTCTGATTTCCATTCTGTCCAATCATAGCTTGCACACTTCTCAATATTTCAATCTAATCATTGTTCCTTTTTTCTTCAAACATACGCAGAACTTGCTCGGTGGAGGGAGGATTAGGCGGTGGAGGTGGCGGCGGAACGTACGGCTCGGGAGAATATCCTGCCTGTCGTGCGGAACGACGAACAGGAGTTCCCTCACGAACGTTGCTGTTGCTGCCTCCCCGCGTCATCCTATTGAGGATTTTTCCCAAGACAACGCAATCGAGATGAGAGACATCCAAGAATAAAATTGGGGAAAAGCCAGCAACAAATCTCGAAAAAGACAAAAGAGCAAAGAAAATACGGCGATTAAAGTCCCAACAAAATTATACATAGACTCATACAAGAAAAGTAAACAACATGACGGGTTCCACTACTCTCATACATGAAGCATCATGACTCGTACAACTACATCCGTACATCATCCAGACGACTGCGAATACTCAAAGACACTACTGCTCTGTTGGTGCTGCGGTGTCCTCCCCTGAAGCGGTCTCGGATCCCGAACTAACGTGGTTAACGGAAACCTCCGGGTTAAAGGTAACACGACGGTGCTGCCTCGAGGGCTCTCCCTCAGGGGCAGGGGTAGGATGAAGCATCGGGGCTGCAGGGGTAGCGAGAAGTGAGACCCACTCGGCAGGAGCACTGAGAGGGTTCACGGCCGAGACGCCCGTGCCACTCGGGGGAGTAACCGGCGAAATAGGGGAGCTAGAGCTAATTGGTACATAAGGGGTAAATCCCAATGAGGACGGAGTAGTGGCGGATCTAGAAGTGACCAAAGTAGTGGCTAAAGCAGTACGGGTACGAGTCAGCTCTCGAGCCAGCTCGTGGATCATTAGATAGCTAGCAGTGATATAGCGAGCAAGATGGCTAGCAACACTATCTGACTCCGGATAAATGAGAGGGAAACGGACACGACCGTTGTTGTGCAGAGATGGGTAGTAATAGAAACCTGGGTGGTGCTGCATTTGGACCTCGGTATAACGAAGCTCGACAAGGACCTCAAATGCGGCAAACTGGACAGCCTGAGAAGCGGTGGAGGCGTAACCGCTCCGAGAAGTGCAAGTGTAAGAGCCAGAATCGGAACTGGTGCGCAGAGTAACCACTGCGTGATACTCATACACTGAGTATGCTAGCTGCTCCCGGTACACACGGTAGACTGGTTCGTCTCCGTGAGGGTACAGCCAACGCCACACGTTGCGGAGAAGGTGCGGTGACGTGTACGGCATCAGCTGCAACTGGCACGGATACGGCACCGGTGCCATCTACACTCACAACCATTAGCAGGTTAGCATAAAAATAATACTCAAATGACTACAATGCAACAACCAGCTATAACTGCTACCGGCACTCAAATTTACTCGCGCCTAGCGTCCAGTTAACACATCGTAGTCTAGCGTGGCCTACAGTCAGCGCGGCTCTGATACCAATCATTGTGGCACCCCGGCTCAGAGCGACTGGTTTACCCTGCATTGCCAGCCCAGAGACCATGTCTTCTGGTAACACACAACATATTTGTACAGAAAACAACCGCTTTATTGATGCTAGCGGAACAAGGTTTACATTACAACAGCTGTCAAGGCCAAGCGGCACACTCGGTGCGGCTGAACAATATGTACATTATTTAGTGAACATAAAGGGGCCTCGATCCGAACAACTACGTGGCAGCGGAATAACGTCGTAGTGGAAGCTCCATATCACAGGGACACTAATGTGGACACGATCTAGACTTGAACAGCGCTCCTTTCCAACGAGACTTTCCTGAAATCTGGCATGACACGCCAGGTCAGTACATTGAATGTACTTGCAAGCTCACAACAGGCATAATCATAATGACAAAAAATATCATGATATTTAACCAATTATTAATAATGCAACACTATATGTCAACATGCTATGATCATGCTCGAACGTCCCTCAGGACAACTTACCAACCGTGATCATCCTTAGATCACAAACACACCACCTACGTGGTAAAACACACCACCAACATGGTCTTTAACAGAATGACTCATGATCCTTACGGCGATCACAACCACGATCAATATATGGTCCCAATTTCCTTGATGGCCTTTCTGCCATCCTCAACAATCCAAGGTTTACAGCTTAGTGTGCAATTTTTATTAGTCGTTGACTCATGGTGGGACCTACTACGAGGTGTCCGTGACCGTGGACTCGGCTATCGATAGATTATACACTCTGCAGAGGTAGCACACTGTACCCACACCATGGAACCCATGGCCTCACACTCCCATTCGGGTGGACCAACGGCATTCCGACAAAACCCCTCCATTGCCACAGCACTCTCCCGGCCACTCCGACCCAAATCCCCAATGGGCCGGTCCTGGGTGGCCCCGTGTTTACCAAAGACACCCCAACCACCGTCATGGTCAAAACACTCCCACTCGGGGACACTCCCACTCGAGGACTCGGTACCATAATCTCATCAACGAGCACACAAAATTATGCCTGCTTACCGGGCCAGGGCAAGCACGACATAACCTTCCCTAGATGGAGGCACCGACCAGAGGTCGTGCCAATGGATCGAATCAAGGCCTTCCCATAAAGGCAAATGTGGTTGCACTAGAAAGAAACTCGATTCAGCGGCACCATGACCCAGTCAACGATATATTCAAGTTGAGTTATATTCAGGTTCAACTTTAAACTAAAAATGACCGGTGTCATAGCATGCCATGAAATGCAAAACAACACATGCATCATATAATGATAAAAATGACCGATGTCATCCATATACACACCAAGCATAACCGTCAACAACTCATATTACTCTACTAACTCAAAATGACTCACAACTTAACCAAAATATTTTGCAACAACTTTTATTAATTTCTTACGCAAGAAAGTAACTCCGATAACTTTTTCATATGCATAATAAAATATTTCACTATCAACAACTCTTAATTTCTTTATCACTAAGTTGGGTTCAAACATTCTGTAAAAAAGTAATATGATTTAACAAGTATTTAACAGAATATTTTCTAACAAATTTTTATCAATTTATGAAGGCAAAACATAGCTAAATAATTACTAACATGCATAACAAAATTATTTCTAACATCACCTCAAATAAATCTTATCTTGCTTTATCAACTAAACTAGTTTCAACCATTCTGTAAATCAAGCATAACAACTTAACCAACATTTAACAGAATACAAATAACTCAATAATTATTTAAATGCATGGATTAATTATTTCATTCAAGTAAGAAAAATCACAAGTATTGAAATGGCATCATGAAAATGTTGTTGTGGCTTGCCTTAGTGCAGATGAGGTTCACAAGCCTCCTGATGATCCTCAAGACAAGCCTCACCTTCTGAAAATAATTTTAAACACAAAAAGAAAATATCAAGAACTCTTCTGAAAATCACCAGAAATTCTAAACAGCTCAGAAAAATCTCATCTTTGGTGAGCTGCTAGATTTCTTTTCAAATAACACAATGCAAAAAGAATCAATTCATTTTTGACTTATGGTTAAAAAGTTATAACTATTTGAAGTGTTCTGTAAATTCAAATGAATTTGAATAAAAAGAAACAGACTTGGGGGGTGGCGTCAAGGCGTAAAGCCCAGGTGCCACCACTCGTGCAGCCACAGAGAGAGTGGCTGACTAGCGGGCCCTGCTAGTCAGGTGGGGGAGGAGGAACAGAGACGGCCGCGGCTTCGCCGGAGCTCTCGCCGGCGACGAGGGCTACTTGGCCAAAACGAGAGGGAGGGATGGCAAGAGGGTGTTGAGGCGCACCTGCCCATACCCGTAGCGTGGCTAGGGGTGGTCGGACGGCGTCGGAATCTAGCTCGCAAGCGGAGGCAGAACGTGGGGGTCGCCGAAGTTGAGGAAGACGGTGAGCAGAAGCCACTCCAGAGGCTCCAAGCAGGCGAGACGGCCTCACCGGAGAGAGGTGGAGGCCCTGGAGGGGTCGCCCAGGCCTGGGAAGGGCCGGAGCTACTGCGGCGACCAGAGGGGATCGCCGGCGAGCTCGAGCTCGAGGACGGCGGCCCGAGGCCTGCCCGGCCGGGCTACGGCTTCCTACTCGATCGTGGAGTGTGTGTGAGTGCTGGATGATGCTCGAGGCGGCTGGGGGGGGGGCTCTATGTTGGGTTCTACGGTAGGGTGCGTCGACTGCAAATTAAAAATTCCTACGCGCAGAACATCCAGGAACATGCTACGGGAGATGGATCACAGTTCTTTACCACTAGATGCGCAGTGCCGTGCAGCAGAAGAAGAGTTGGGGCAGCGCGTCCGAGTGTATCGTCTTCTCCTCGTCCGATCTCCCTCGAGCGGCCGGTCGTCCGATCCCACGTACGAGTTCGCCAGAGCGGCGCAAGTGCATCGCCTCTAACGGTATCCGCGCGTGCGGGAGGAACGTCGTGCGGCGGACTGCTAGGTCCGATCACACAGTCGGCGGCGAGTGGAGGTGGCTATTCGCAACACATGCAAACCCTAGCCGCAACGCCGAAGCGATCAACCGCCTGAGTGTGCCGCACCTCCACTTTATATAGGTGTCCGTCGCGGGCTCAACACTTGGGCCTCGCCGGACCCTAAAGCCCAAAGTCTATTCGTTCACGTTCCTAGTCCAGTTCGGATCACATCCGACCAAAGGTCCACGAACTGACCTCGTGAGGTTCCTTCCCTTAAGCGCGCGACCCCTTAGGTTCAAGTCGGCTTGGTCACGATTCGGATCACCTCCGACATGCACGGTTGGTAGCGGCCTCTAGCAAGGCGTGCCGACCACCAAGCGGAACTATGAAGCTGGTTAGGCGAACACAGCATAACGTGTCACACTTCATTCCCTTTGCCGCACGATATATGTTGTCGGGCTCAAGGCGAGACTGTCATCCTTGTGCTAGCCCGACATCTTTCGTTCGGTGATACCGATCACTGTCCGGATTATCTCATAATCCTTGTCGCATGGCCATGCTGTTCTGGTCGATCACACAAGGCCCAGAGTATATCTCTCGATCGGAGGGGCAAATCCCATCTTGCTCGACCATGTCTCGCAGCATGGGACTGGACAAACCGAAACCTACCTTTGTAACTACCCGATCCACGGAGTAGCGTTTGGTCGGCCCAAAGCAAGTCTGTCACCATCCAGTACATGCGCCACTCAGGTCTTAGGACATAGAACGTATGTTGTACTAGAGACTCACAGATGACATATCGCTGCGTCTCATAGTTGGGTCTGTCCGACTCGGACCTTATCTCGACTCGGATCCGACTATGTCGAATCCGACCAGACCTTTCCAAGTCCATATTATCCGGTTAGCATCCAATGCTCCATGGCTAGCGAGACCGAGCCATCGACCGTGTCATATGCTAGTCTAGTCGGCTGCGAGTCCACACAGCCCTTTCGACTAGGGACCTTTTAGGACAGTCATCATACAATGCATAGTCCCACAAACAAGTCACGTACTTGCTGATACACATCATTGATAATGTCCAAGGACTATCTTTATTCATAAACACATAGGAAATATCATCATACATGATTGCCTCTAGGGCATATCTCCAACACTCTATTTATTGGCGAGCAGCGAGGGTGCTTCGGGCTCTGCCAGTGGACACCTGTCCACGGCGCCCGCGCAATGGCGTCGATGAAGGGGAGAAGGTGACGGAGGTCATGCGGCCACTGTGGGCGAGCGGAGACGAGCACAGGATCAAGAGGGTGGCGACGAGCACAGTACGCTCCGCACTGTTGGCCGGACCTTGCCCGTGCTCGCTGCGGCGAGCTCCGACGTCAACGAGTGCCAGGGAGGAGTTAAGGATGTCGAGACGATGATGGTGGCGAGTTTTGGCAAGGTTGGGCGGGCGGGGAAGCGAGCACGGGAGCAACAGAGGCTCGGGCACGTCGCAGAGCGCGTCGGCCGCATGCCAGCACGCCTGGACGAATGCGGTCACCGCGTGAACTATGACATCAGGTCGACCTAAGCAAAAACTTGATGTCTGGCATGTTGTTCATGGTAGTTTTGAGTGTTACCACGATTTGGTTTGGATCCAGGTGCAGTAGAGAAGTTTTCACCCACCAAGTAAGTTTCTGGCCAGTAACTTTGTGATGTTACTGTGATCAAATGGCTGGGAATTTGAAGTTGTGCTTTGGAGGCTAGCTTAGAGTTACTAAGGTAACTATGCACAAGAAAGATCAGGTCAAATGGAGCAAGTAAAATGGTAGTTGCTAGAAACCACCATTTCTGTCCAGAACAGAAAAGATTTTCTGTAGCAAAAATATTCCAAAAAGTGATGAAATATTTTTGCTCAGGGAGGTGCCCTAGGATTCCTAGAATATTTGTGAATTATCTCAGAATTTTCTGAGCCATAAAAATTGGGGTTGCTTTGAAGCAAACAGATTTGGCTTAGGGTTTTTGAGAGAAAATGAATATTTTTCATTTAAGGAAAATATTCCAAAGATTATTTTGGGGTGGATCAGAAGTGAAATGATGATTTGGGAGAGAAGTGAAGCACTTGGGTGAAAGCCAAGGATGCCCAAGTTTTTAAGTCCAAATGAAAAGATTCAGGAACTCCAAGTTTCAAAAAAAATTCAAATGAAAAAATCAAGCAAATAAGAGAGGGCAAAAACCAGGCTGTCACAAAATCTCCTCTAAACCGGACCGAAGACTTAAACCTATAGACAGAGGAGTAAAATCTTTTACTCCGATCCACATCCGAGGAGTAAATATACTCACCCATTATGGGCGAAAGAAGTCCACATAACCCCCTTCGCTAAAGTCTAAAACCGGGTAAATATCCCCCCGATCTTTCCCAAACCAGGCGAATCACCCCCTCACACCTATTAGACTGGTTTTTCAAGCTGTTTCGGTGGTTGGGCAAATTGCGGGTGCCAGGTCCTCACGGTTCTTGTCCTCTTGTGCTATCGCGTATCGCGCCGAAACCACTCATCGACCTCGCGGCACCACCAACCAGCAGCCAGCCACGAGGGAGCCAAGCCCAGCATGGTACATGAAGCACCTTGTGTCACATGATGTGCTACTGTTGCGCCCACTCCTTCTATTCTAAACCAAAAAAATTATACGACTTGATGAAAAAATATTTGAACCGCTCGCTCATGCAATTTGCTGCAAAACCATCTCTAATGAAATGCAATTTGCCATATTTTATAAAGTAGGGAAATTATTTTGCTCAGACAGGTGTAACTGAACAGGCCATCCCCACCCCGCTCACTCTCCATCAATCTTATCACAAAAACCACTAACTCGTGTTAAGTGAGCCAGTGATCGATGCCACTATGGCAGACCAGCATAAAGGGAGAAGGGCGACAACCACCTTCAGATGTTAGGCCTATAACAAATATTTTTAGATAAAAAGATATGGCTACCTCATCATGCACTCAATAAAAATGATTTATAGAATAACAAAAATCAAAAGAGACATTGCTCAAAACATCATTGAAATTTACAACTTGTACATTGCACAACTTAAGTGTGTGTTGAAGTAAAAAAATTATTTTTACAATAAAGACAATCGAGGTGACCTGATGCTAGCATGCATGCATGCATGTCATGATAAATTCTTGCTCGGCCATGGCGAAATTGGTCACTTGCCTCAACTTGATCATGCAAAATTTAAATAACAAATTATTTTGGAATTTTAATTATATTATTACAACTTGGGAAAAAGAAGTTCCAACTCTTTCAAGCAATATTTATATACAGCAAAGCAAGAGTTTATTGTAGAAGAAATGGAAACGATGGTACCAAATGAAGTATATTTTCATGAAGACACGATCTTATGACCTAATTTATTTAATTAATGGACAAACCACCCATTTAATAAAAAGTAGCATGGTCTTATTCAAATTCAAAGTGCTTCGCATTCTTTAACCAGCTATGTGCTTCTAGAGTAAGCGCTATAGTTTGTCTCCAATACTCGGAAACTTGATCAAATCATCTTGAACAGTTATGTGCTTCAATACAATTTCTGAAGTAAGAGTTATAGTTTTTCAATATTCAGCAACTTGATCGAATCATGCTTTCACGATTTTTTAATCGCCCTGTCGAATGGCATGTTCTCCTTAGCCGGAATAGGCAGCTCCTTCCCTTAAAACCGCGCTTGAGAGTTTTCTACCTCATACGTCTCAGAAATTTGCTATCCTAATTTTTCCTATCTTAAATGAATTCATTTTATAAATAATCGATCCATCTTGTTTTGGGGTTGAGCAGAAGAAATTAGTTATCTAAGTTTCAAACCATAGTTATTGGCATACTTTTCATGAAGTCTTCTTACCATGAGAAAGTGGTCCCTAAAAGGAAGATACGATGATTACCATGAGAAGTTAGTCCCTACAAAAGGTAGGGTTAAAAATGAACTTATATGATGAAAAGGAATGCCCACTTCTAGAAGTGAACGGGTACATTCGATCAGTGGATGCTACAAAAACTATGGAACGGCCAGATCTCATCTCCAGAACCATTTGAGACATAAGAGGTAATTTCTCAGCATCAAATCCAGGGCATGTCCTACAAATAGCATTCAGGTAAGAAACAAATGTTCCCTTCCTTGCCTTGCCACTTGCACTGAAACATATATATGCTTGTGTGACTTCTTACTTTCTATGATCTTCGATTTTTAGGTTCTACATCCACAAAGTGAAGAGAATAACTTGGTTTCATGTTTTTAATTGGGAGTTCATAACCATATAAAGATGTTCCGAGGATCACGCAACCAATTCGCACATAATCTGGTCCTTGAATGCCATTCAGAACTCTTAACTCAATCTGCAGTAAACACATACAGAGAAGCAACTGATCATTGTCACATAAATTTTCAGGGGATGATGGATTTTTCTAAGATTTGAGTTCCTAAGTAACATGGTGTGTCGCAGACTTTGTAGCGTACTAATAATTTATATCGACCATTGTTGCATTGGCTTTGCTTTCTTCCACTCAGCACATGAAGTATTTTTCTGTAGATGTTAAATACAGGTTTCACGACAATTAATAAGGCACCATACGCACATTTCTCCGTGACACAAATTAAAGGTCGTCTAAATGCAGATTTTGCAGAGTACTGAGTTATTTTTACATAGTACTTACATAACAGAGAAGCAAGAGTGTAAGGGATTCATCCTACCTGCTCGGAGGAGGTCGAGCCACAACATACTCTAGATATTTAGGACATTGCTGCTAGTTAACTGCGCTTGTGTTGCTACTGGTGAAATACACGAAAATGAATCAAACTAATGATTAAGTGACATGAGTGAAGTCATTTGAATATATATCACCTTTTATCAAATTCTTTAGTACATACCATGAGAGCAAATTATGTGCTCGTCGTCGTCTTCTTCCTCTTTCCATCCCCACGTCTTCTTCCTCTTCCCGTCCCCATGGACACTGGTCGCGGCTAGTGCCAATGTCGTGCACCTCCCTACACAAGCTGCCTTCTCCGTTGGTTCACCGTTTCCCCCAACCCACCCTCCGATAAGACGCTCTGACACTGGTCGCGGATGATTCGATGTCGCCCGAGCCACCTTCTTCGTTGGTCCACCATTGCCCTCGAGCCATCCTCTCACAATGGGCGCGACCTATGCCAATCCCGCATGCTGTCCTGCCCGAGCCACCTTCTTCATAGGTCCACCGTTGCCCTCGACCATTCCTCTACCCACCCCACCCCTTCTTCTAAAATTCCATGCTCGTTGTCGACTTCTTCCTCCTTCCATTCCCATCACGCACCTTTCGAAGGCGCTAGTGAGCATCCACACCGCATGATTGGTAAGGCTACATTTTTCTTGCCAAATTGGACATAACTAAAAAGGTCTGGAAAGGTCTCCAATGTAGTATTGTATTGATTTCACTACAGAAGGAAGGTCTGAAGAGGTAGCTGCTATCATTTTTCAGTTTATACAGCGATTTTTGTAGCATGAACAACTTTCATAAAATGGATTATACTTCCCCTAATTAACTTTGACTTACCGCTGTGTCTGCGATGATGCATACTGTATGTAAGATTTTGCAATCAAGATTTGATTTCCTAATTAATATGATGTGTTGCAGATTTTGTAGCGTACTAATAATTGTGCGATTAGCTGGAAACGTCTTGCCTGTTGAGGCCGACGGGTACGTGTTTATATAGCGGGGCGCACCTCCCGTACAGCGCATACAAGTTGTTTAGATTACAGGAGATATTGAGGGAGAAGAGATAGAACTTGAAGAAGAAGAAATAACTCAACTAAGTCTATCTATCTCTATCCTAACTACCTCCAAAGCGGTCGGGATGCGGTGCCAATGTTGTGCCAATGTCACGTACCATATGTGTTTGACACCCTCCCTTAATCACAACGTCATTAAGTTGAGATTACGCTTGAAGTTCTCAAAGCTCTTTGTAGGCAAGGGTTTTGTGAATCCATCTGCAATCTGATCCTTAGAATGTACAAACCGAATATCAAGTTGTCTTTGAGCAACTCTCTCTCTGACAAAATGAAAATCTATTTCTATATGCTTTGTTACGGCATGGAACACGGATTAGCGAAAGATAAGTGGCACCAAGATTATCACACCACAAGCATGGGGCTTGTTTGCTCTTTACACCAAGCTCTTTCAACATAGATCGAACCCAAATGATTTCAGTTGTGGCATTTGCTAGTGCCTTGTACTCTGCCTCGATGCTTGACCTAGAGGCAGTGGCCTGCTTTCGTGCACACCATGATATTAGGTTAGGTCCAAAAATACTGCAAAGCCTCCGTGGAGCATACATCATCCAGCAGCCTGCCCAATCCGAGTCGGAGAATGCACCGACAAGATTAGAGGATGACTTGCTGAAATTCAGGCCTATACTGTGGTATGTTTAACATATCGAATGATACGTTTTGCAGCTGTTAAGTGAGCAGTGGTAGGTGCATGCAGAAATTGGCAAACTTTGTTGACACAAATGAAAGATCAGGCCTAGTAAGAGTCAAGTCTTGAAGAGCTCCTACTAGACTTCTATATTTTGTGCTATCTTCGGACTCAAAAGTTTACCTTCCATAAGTGATAATTTTTCTGAGCTTGATAGTGGTGTGAGAGAGAGTTTACAACCTTGCAATCCTGCCTTTCTGACCAAATCAGCAGCATACTTAGCTTGAGAGAGATGAAGTCCATTTGAATGCTTCTTTACCTCAATCCCAAGAAAGTAGTGCAGGTCTCCAAGATCCTTTAATGCAAAGTCTGCACTTAAGTCTCTTAACAGTCCTCTAATTGCTTCATCAGATGAACTGGTTACAATTATATCATCAACATAGATGAGAACAAATATGCATGTATTGGATTTGTTATAAATGAACAATGATGTGTCCGACTTAGAGGGAATAAACCCAAGTGTTTGCATCTTATGACAAAGACGTGAGTACCACGCCCTTGGAGCTTGCTTCAATCCATATAGAGCTTTATCAAGTTTGCACACATAGGAGGGAGTTTTCTTACTTTCAAACCCAGGAGGTTGTTTCATATACACTTCCTCTTCCAGAACACCATGGAGAAACGCGTTCTGTACGTCAAGCTGCCTGAGACTCCATCCCCTGGAAACAGCAATGGACAAAACGAGACGAATAGTGGCTGCTTTGACAACAGGACTAAACGTATCTTCATAGTCTATACCATACCGCTGTTTGAAGCCTTTTGCAACTAGTCTAGCCTTGTAGCGATCAATAGTTCCATCAGATCTCCTCTTGATCCTGAAAACCCACTTGCAATCAATCAAGTTTTTACCTTGCTGTGGGGGAACCAAGTGCCAAGTCTTGTTTTTCTTTAACGCCATGTACTCTTCATTCATTGCCTTTTTCCACTTGTCATCACGGCGTCTGCATCAAAGGTTCTTTGGCTCACCGGTTCTCTGTAGAACAGACCAAACCATATTTGGTTACATGTTTATAATTTAAAGGTTGAATTAGCCCTTGTTGAAGTCGTGTTAAATCCGTGGTGGTGGTGCAGCGAGAATCCGCAGCCGCAGAAGATCCAGAGGGCTGCTGGTCGATCAGCAACAGATCCCAAGGGGATCTGCCGCAACCCGATGGCAGCTGTCTCGGCCGCTCCGGCGCCGCAAACCAGCCGGATCTTCTGTGGTCGCTGGCTGAGATGCCTCTTCAAAAACTGGCGCAGAAGATCCCGTGGCAGGGGCCCGCTCATCATGGCGCAATGATGATGCAGTGGAGCGGGTCGGCGCGCCGGTTGGCTGATCCACGCCAGCGGGACCGGCTACGGGACCGACTTCGGGTCCCACGTCCGCACTGGCCCGCCCTGATTGGCGCCGCTGATACGTGACAGGACGAGCGCCGTACCGCGTGCCGCCTGGAGGGACCCGCATGTCGGGGCTGGCCCGCACGTCGGTTGTGGAGGCGCGCGTGCCGCCTGGAGGGACCCGCATGTCGGGGCTGGCCCGCACGTCGGTTGTGGAGGCGCGCGAATCGGGTGGAGCGGCGCACTCGCCTGCGCCTGGCGGCTCTGCGCCACCGAATTCCGAGGCGGAGCTGGTCCGCTGCTGTGCTGCCGATCCCGAGGCGGATCTGATCTGCTGCTGTGCTGCCGATCCCGAGGCGGATCTGGTTCCTGGTGCATGGTCTCCTGCCACGGGACACATGAGATATGGCCCAAAATTTTCCCTGTTTTGAGTATTCTCTTCACAACCTGCTCCTGTTTCATCAACACAAGGCTCATGCAAGGCGTTAGATGAGTTAGTCAGTGAATGATCATCAATATTTTGTCCCCCTCGATCAAAACTAATGAGATGAGGAGGTAGGAGAAGAATTTCTTCGCGAAGTAGTGCACCAGCATTGGGGTGAAGATCGGCAAAAGGAAACTTGGTTTCATCAAAAACGACATCACGGGAGATGTACACTCGTCCGGTGGAAACATCTAGGCACTTGACCCCTTTGTGCTGAGCACTATAACCAAGAAAGACACACTGTTTTGATCGAAACATGAGCTTTCGGTTGTTGTAGGGACGAAGGTTGGGCCAACATGCACACCCAAATACACGAAGGGACTTATAGTCTGGTTTGGTGTGGAGAAGTCTTTCTATTGGAGTTTCATTGTGAATGACACGACTAGGGAGCATGTTGATAATATGAACTGCAGTTAAAAATGCTTCATCCCAGAACTTTAGTGGCATGGAGGCACCAGCAAGAAGTGCAAGACCAACTTCGACAATGTGTCGATGCTTGCGTTCAATGACCCGTTTGTTGGTGAGCATGAGGACAGGACACTTGATGGGAGACACCAAGTGTTTGAAAGAAGGAGTTTAACTTTTCGATTCCCTCCCGGTCACCGACCGACAGCGATGATTTTGTTGTCAAATTTTAAACTCAACGAGTGCTTGAAAATTTTGAATACTTGAAACACATCGGATCGTTTCTTTAAAAGATAGATCCAAGAGAATTTGCTAAAATCGTCAATGAAGCTAACATAGTAGGAGTGTCTACCAACGAAGTAGGAGCAGGACCCCAAACATTAGAAAAATTAATTGTAATGGTTTGGTAGAAACACTTTATTGGAAATAGGGTAAGGCAGCTGATGACTTTTAGCTTTCTGACATGAATCACAAATTGTCTCATTATGACGCTCACCAACAAACGGGAGCTTATTTTTCCTAAGCAATTTTTCAACTAAAGAAAAGGATGCATGTCCTAAACGATCATGCCATCGTGTGGATGAAAGCTTGATAGCACCACAAGCATATTTATTTGGTCTTCTAAACTCCGGGATCAACGGATAGAGGCCACCAACGCATCTACCTCGATAGAGAACCTTCCTCGTTGCCTGATCCTTGATCAAAAAGAAGTAAGGGTGAAATTCAAGGAATACATGATTATCAAGGGCTATTCTATGGACAGAAAGAAGACTTTTGTTGGCGCTAGGAACATGTAGAATTCTTCTAAGATGGATGTTGCGATGAGGGGTACGAAATATTGAATGACCAAGGTGACTTATACTCATACCTTCTCCATCGGCGGTGTGGATTTGATCCTTGCCACGGTACCTCTCCTTCATGGTCACTTTCTCGAGCTCGTTGGTAATGTGGTTGGTAGCACCACTGTCGACGTACCAGTTCGTGTCGACACCATATGAGCCATCAGCCGCCGCAGCGACTTTTTCTTCATCTTGTGAATCATAGTCATCCTCCTCATACCTGTACCAGCTGTCCTTTGCTGTATGCCCGATCTTGCCGCAGATCTGGCACTTGGGGGTGTCCGGACGGTTTCTGCCGCCGCCACCAGCACCACGTCCGCGACGTCCTCGGCCACCAGATTGGGGTGGCGCTGCGCCACGGTTGCTGCCGCCGGACCTGCCCTTGTTGTGAGAGGAGCCACGGGAGCGAGAGCCACCGCCGCCGCCACGCCCGCGAGTGGCCGCGTTCGCAGATGATTTGAAGCCGCCGCCACCGGTCCCCTGGAAGTGAGCCATGCGCTGATCGAAATTGGATAACATGGCAAAGAGTTCATCAAGGGTTACCCCGGTCACGCGAGCGTCAAGGGCAGACACCAATGGCTGATAGTCGGCGTCGAGCCCATGGATGATGTAGGAGGCGAGTTCGTCGTCGGGGATCGCCTTACTGCGGCGGCCTTCGTCGGCGTAACCCGCGCATGGCGGCGGCAAGTAGGAGGCGACGGAGAGGTTCCCTTCTGCGCGTTGATGAGGGACGTGCGTATGTTGTTGATGCGATCCGCAGATTGGGGCGAGAACATCCCAGCGAAGTCGTCCGAGCGCCCCGCGGTGGTGACCGTGGTCACCGTGAGCAACACCTCACGCGTCAAGTTATTCAGCGGTACCCAAAACCTGCTGATCCTCCGGACCAGATTGGGTGGAGAGGGTTGGGCGATGATGAGACCTCCTTACCGTCCTTGGTGGTGACGAGGAGTTTCTCCGGCTCGGCTGAGTGCCGTCGGCGTAGCCGTGAGCGCCGGGCGCCCTTGGCTGAGGATGACTTATGTGCGCCATAGCACATAGTTTGTCGGGTTAACTTCTCGGTAACTTGGCCGCTGAGGTTGGTTTGGGATGCACCGGAGGTGGAAGACATGGCTAGGGCTAGATGGAGTTTGCAGGGAGCTTACGATGGGAAAAGGATAGCTCTGACTACCATGTGCGATTAGCTGGAAACGTCTTGCCTGTTGAGGCCGACGGGTACGTGTTTATATAGCGGGGCGCACCTCCCGTACAGCGCATACAAGTTGTTTAGATTACAGGAGATATTGAGGGAGAAGAGATAGAACTTGAAGAAGAAGAAATAACTCAACTAAGTCTATCTATCTCTATCCTAACTACCTCCAGGTGCGGTCAGGATGCGGTGCCAATGTTGTGCCAATGTCACGTACCATATGTGTTTGACAATAATTAGTATGATGTGTTGCAGATTGTGCAATCAAGATACTGACTTACTATTGCATGTCTACCATTCACTCAATACCTATGAGGGAGTTGGACGTAATGGATTTTTCTTTCCTAGACGGTCCATTAGTAAGCATCTAGCCTCACTTAGAGAATTGTTATTGATGATGTAGTGATCACAATCAAGCTTCAACAAGTACTACCCATTAGTAAGGACAGCCGATGCACATACCTGTACAAAACATTCAACTTCGATTACATCTGGATAATCGAAGTATATATGCCAACTTTCTATTTCAGTGACATGTAATTACTCACAAATGCAGGCATGACACTATCAAGGCCTCCCCGGCTGTCACTATCAAGGCCTCCACTGGCATATCCGGATATATATATCTTAATAAAGTAACCATTGCTAGAAGATGAGGTACACCTGAATCATTCGAGGATGCATGGACCCTAGCCAAGGTGTGTCATCTTGCATGGTCCGTGATCTTCCTGTGTGACTTGATTCAATCCCACAACTTCTTATTATCTTATATGGTGGTGATATCAATCGTTGTCCAGATGTTAGTTTCTTGATCAAAAATAAGAAGAATACAAAAGAACACATTGATGAAAAGAACAAAAATGAACAGAAGTGTTTACAGCTATCTCTCAAAGTTACACAAGTAAAACTTAGAATACCAAAAAATTAGTTGCAAACTGCAAATAAAAAATTGACAGCCAGAACTTCAGCTGCAACATCCTAACAATGAAAATTTTATTTGATGCATCATCCTAGTTAGCGAAGACGAAATTAGGAGCACACTGATACGTCTCCAATGTATCTATAATTTTTTATTGTTCCATGCTGTTATATTATCAATCTTGGATGTTTTATAATCATTTTATAGTCATTTTATATCATTTTCTGGTACTAATCTATTGACATAGTGCCAAGTGCCAGTTGCTGTTTTTTTTTCATGTTTTTTACATCGCAGAAAATCAATATCACACGGATTCCAAATGCCCCGAAACTTTACGGAGAATTTTTATATGCCAGAAGGAACAGAACGGGCCCTGGCTGCACCTGGGGGGTGCCCTGAGGGAGTCACAGCCAACCAGGGCACGCCAGGAGGCCCAGGCACGCCCTGGTGGGTTGTGCTCACCTCGAGTGCCCCCCGGACCGCCTCTTTGCTCTATAAATACCCCAATATTTCCAGAACCCTAGAGGCATCGACGAAATATTCATCCAGCCGCTGTAGAGTCCAGAACCACCAGATCCAATCTAGACACCATCTCGGATGGGGTTCATCACCTCCATTGGTGCCTCTTCGATGATGCGTGAGTAGTTCTTTGTAGACCTTCAGGTCCGTAGTTAGTAGCTAGATGGCTTCATCTCTCTCTATCAATTCTCAATACAATGGTCTCTTGGAGATCCATATGATGTAACTCTTTTGCGGTGTGTTTGTTGGGATCAATGAACTTTGAGTTTATGATCAGATCTATCTTTTTATATCCATGAAAGTATTTGAGTTTCTTTGATCTCTTTTATGCATGATCTCTTATAGCCTCGTATTTCTCCTCCGATATTTGGGTTTTGTTTGGCCAACTTGATCTATTTATCTTGCAACGGGAAGAGGTGCTTTGTAGTGGGTTCGATCTTACGGTGCTTGATCCCAGTGATAGAAAGGGAATCGACACGTATGTATCGTTACTACTAAGGATAAAACAATGGGTCTATCTCTACATAGATACATCTTGTCTACATCATGTCATCGTTCTTATTGCATTACTCCATTTTTCCATGAACTTAATACACTAGATGCACGCTGGATAGTGGTCGATGTGTGGAGTAATAGTAATAGAAGCAGGCAGGAGTCGGTCTACTAATCTTGGACGCGATGCCTATATAATGATCATTGCCTGGATATCGTCATGAGTATTTGAAGTTCTATCAATTGCCCAACAGTAATTTGTTCACCCACCATTTGCTATTTTTCTTGAGAGAAGCCACTAGTTTAGCCTACGGCCCCCGGGTCTCTTTCTCATATATTTGCCTTTCTGATCTACTTTTTCCTTGCATTTATTTTCAGATATATTAAACCAAAAATACAAAAATACCTTGCTAGGATTTATTCTTATTTATTTTATTTGGTGTTCGATCTATCAATTTACTACAAATTTATCTCACGTCTGTTTGCCTACTTGAGGCGTCGTATCTCGAAAGGGATTGACAACCCCTTTAACACATTGGGTTGCGAGGATTTGTTATCTGTGTGCATGGGTTTTTTACATTGTGTTGCTTGGTTCTCCTACTGGTTCGATAACCTTGGTTTCATATCTGAGGGAAATACCTACCGCCGCTGAGCTGCATCATCCCTTCCTCTTTGGGGAAATACTGACGTAGCTTCAAGCGACATCAGAAGGAATTTCTGGCGCCGTTGCCGGGGAGGATCTTCAACACATACCAGGTTCCTAATAACAAATCTCATCTCCTTGCAATTTACATTATTTGTCATTTGCCTCTCGTTTTCCTCTCCCCCACTTCACAAAAATTTGCTGTTTTATTCGCCTCTCTCTTTCCCGTTCGCCGTTTTCTTGTCGGATCTATCCTTTGCTTTCAATCATGAGTGATTTCGTTATGGCACCAACAGATGATGGCCTGACTCCTAATATTGGACGTACGTGCAATCTGATTGCTAAAACTTTTATCTTGGGGCAAGGGAACGTTATGTGAAAAGAACGTATCCAAGAATTTTTCAATTGTGTGGGAAATTTGAGTCTTGATGATGCTCCTATACTTAAAACTACTAGATCTTATGTGGATGCTATTTCAGCACTAGTTCTGAAACTTGAAAGTAAATTTATTCGTACCCATCCTACTTTGCAAAGATTGTTTTTTGAGCTTCCCGTTATAAAGAATCCTAGGGCCAAAAAGTTACCACTCTCGTTCTTATGAATGATTTGACTACATAATACGGGAAGCTAGGGAAATCTTTATCTTTTATGGTATGAATCGTGAAAAACCTATGATAGATGAAATTCTTTACAATAGTGACTATGCTTTAAGACATTTTCTTGGGGATAATAAAATCTTTGATGAGAATCTTAAAAAGGAAGTCCCCGTTTTAGATATAATCCAACATGTTTTCAATAATGTTAATCAACATTATTCTTGGATTGTTGCGGGGAATCAAAAATGTTATGATGAACACCAACTTAGGAACGCTAAGGTTTCCATGGATAATATGTTTTATGTTGTGTTCACAAAACCCCATGATGAAAGTACCTCTAATAAAATTAAGAAGAAACATGACAAAACTTAGCTCCTTGCCTTATGCCTAGCTAAGGGCGTAAAACTATAGCTCTTGTTGGGAGGCAACCCAATGAATAAAATTTATTTTTGCTTTTTGCTTTCTGTTCTTGAGTGTTTACACAATTATGCTACTGTTATGATTATGTTTTTTTTGTGTTTTAATTAGTGTTTGTGCCAAGTAAAGCCTTTAGGATCTTCTTGGGTGATAGTTGTTTGATCTTGCTGAAAAACAGAAACTTTTGCGCTCACGAAAACAATTCTTATTTTTTACCAGAGCATGATAAAATACCAATTCCAATTGCAGTAGATCGATATACAAATTGCTCAGGTCGTCCGAATTTTTCAGAAATTTTGGAGTTCCAGAAGTTTTTGAAATAGTCAGATTGCTACAGGCTATTCTGTTTTGACAGATTCTGTTTTCTTTGTGTTGTGTGCTTATTTTGATGGCTCTATGGTTTTCTTTGATGAGTTTTTGCCATATAAAAGTTGGAATGCAGTAGATATAATGCAAAAACAAAATATGAATTGGTTTGGTACAGTACTTATAGTAGTGATTTGCTTTCTTACACTAACGGATCTCATGAAGGTTTTGTTGAGTTTTGTGTGATTGAAGTTTTCAAGTTTTGGGTTATCTTACGATGGACGAAGGAATAAAGGATAGAAGAGCCTAAGTTTGGGGATGCCCCGGCATCCCAAAGTATTATCCAAATATGAGCAACCAACTAAGCTTGGGGATGCCCCCGAGTGCATCCCCTCTTTCTTCTAACGACCATCGGTATTTTACTCGAAGCTATATTTTTATTTGTCACATAATATGTCTTTTGCTTGGAGCGTCTTGTATGATATGGGTCTTTGCTTGTTTTATTTTGTGTTTTAAGTTTTGATCCCTTGCTGGACACACCTCTTTGAGAGAGCCAAAATTATGTCATGACTTGTTAGAATTGCTCTCTATGCTTCACTTAAATTTTTATGAGCAATGGACTTGCTCTAGTGCTTCACTTATATCTTTTTTAGCATGGTGTGCTTAATTTTTTTTAAGAAATGCTCTCTTGCTTCACTTAGATTTATTTGAGAGTTAGTAAAATTTTCAAGAAATTCTCTCTTGCTTCACTTAAATTAATTTGAGAGAAAGAAAGAAAAATTATGCTCATGATCTTCATTATATTTGTTTGAGCTTATGAAAAGCAACACATGAAAATTAGTCCCAAAGTGATAGATATCCAAGAAGGATATAATAAAAACTTTCATGAAGATCATTGGACAAAATAAACTTGATTCTTAGTAATAGTTTTGAGATATGATGATGTGATATGTGAGTTATGTTGATGAGTAATTATGCTTTAGGAAGAATATTGGTGTTAAGATTTGTGATTCCCTATGCAAGTACGAAAGTCAATAATCATGCAATGAAATTATATCCTACTTCTGGTGCACTATTCGGTGTTATTTATGCTTAATGCTTGCTTATGAGATTATTCGTTTCTTGGTTGGTCGCTTCTCAATCTTTTGCTAGCCTTCATTTTGCACTAAGGATGATCTCTACTTGTGCATCCAAAAACCCTTTAACCAGTTTTGCCACATGAGTCCACTATATCTACCTATATGCGGTATTCTTTTGTCGTTCTAAGCAAATTTGTATGTGCCATCTCTAATTTTCAAAAAAAACTTCTCTTTTGTGTGTTTGTTTCGCTCGCGGAGCGGTGAGGGGTGGCTAATATTTTTCATGCTAGATGTGTTATTCTCAAGATGAGTGTTTATTCACTTGTCATTGCACGAGAGTAAGGAAAAGGTATTAGGGATGCCCACTCCCAAAATGAAAAATGAATTTACTTTATGTTGTCAAATAATAAATTCCTTGGAAAGTGTTGGTATGGAGGGTAACTGTGGATACGGCTAGCCATGGAAAGTGAAAGTATGGTTGAAAAAGGAATAAACTTTATTTTCTGTTTGGGAACTGCCTATGATATATCTAGCATGGAAAGTGTTGGGAACTCTAAGTCGTTTTCGCTGGTGGGATGGATACACCTCCCAAAATGTTTTTATCTCTAAGTTTTTCACTTTGAGCTCTGGCACCTCTATAAATCCCTACCTCCCTCTGCGAAGGGCCTCTCTTTTACCTTATGCATTTCTTATTTTGAATTTGAGTCTCCATCTTCTCTTACAAAAGCACCAACTAGGAGGCAATATGATCGTACTTAAGTATTGGGTGTAACTAATATTCGAGTGTGTTTCATGAATGGATCAACGGTTGAGCATAATGGGCTAGGGATAACTTATTTTAGCGTTGATATTTTGAAAGACTTGGTTGCTTGTTGATATGCGTGAGTATTTAAATTATCATGTCAAAACTAGACTATTTCTTTGAACAATATAAAAGTCCAGAAAGACTTGGTTGCTTGTTGATATTTCATCAACGCATATTGCCTCCTAGCCGCCGCAGAGTCGAGAACCACAGATCCAATCTAGACACCATCTCGGATGGGGTTCACCACCTCCATTGGTGCCTCTCCGATGATGCGTGAGTAGTTCTTTGTAGACCTTCGGGTCCATAGTAATAGCTAGATGGCTTCATCTCTCTCTTTGAATTCTCAATACAATGGTCTCTTGGAGATCCATATGATGTAACTCTTTTGCGGTGTGTTTGTTGGGATCGACGAACTTTGAGTTTATGATCAAATCTATCTTTTTATATCCATGAAAGTATTTTAATTTCTTTGATCTCTTTTATGCATGATCTCTTATAGCCTCGTATTTCTTCTCTGATATTTGGGTTTTGTTTGGCCAACTTGATCTATTTATCTTGCAATGGGAAGAGGTGCTTTGTAGTGGGTTCGATCTTACGGTGCTTGATCCCAGTTACAGAAAGGGAACCGACACGTATGTATCATTGCTACTAAGGATAAAACGGTGGGGTCTATCTCTACATAGATAGATCTTATCTACATCATGTCATCGTTCTTATTGCATTACTCCGTTTTTCCATGAACTTAATACACTAGATGCATGTTGGATAGCGATCGATGTGTGGAGTAATAGTAGTAGATGCAGGCAGGAGTCGGTTACTAATCTTGGACGTGATTCCTATATAATGATCACTGTCTGGATATTATCATGAGTATTTGAAGTTCTATCAATTTCCCAACAGTAATTTGTTCACCCACCGTTTGCTATTTTTCTCGAGAGAAGCCACTAGTGAAACCTACGGCCCCTGGGTCTCTTTCTCATATATTTGCCTTTGCGATCTACTTTTTCCTTGCATTTATTTTCAGATATATTAAACCAAAAATACAAAAATACCTTGCTGCAATATATTCTTATTTATTTTATTTGGCGTTCGATCTATCAATTTACTACAATTTTATCTCACGTCCGTTTGCCTACTTGAGGCGCCGTACCCCGAAAGGGATTGACAACTCCTTTAACACGTCGGGTTGTGAGGATTTGTTATCTATGTGCAGGGGTTGTTTACGTTGTGTTGCTTGGTTCTCCTACTGGTTCGATAACCTTGGTTTCATATATGAGGGAAATACCTACCGCCGTTGTGCTACATCATCCCTTACTCTTTGGGGATGTACCGACGTAGCTTCAAGCGACATCACACACATGTGGCATAACTTTGTAATAATCTCTGCTTGGAAATAACACAAACATATCAACTATAGTAAATAGAAGCAATTGTTAACTAATACAGAGGATGACAAGGACCTTCTTTAGGTGTTCAGCTTGCAATAGGTAGCACGGTTCGTCGCCAGCATCTGGGGTGTGCCATGGGATCCGCAAGCTGCAGCTGCTGTGTCGGTGATATCATCGTTGAAGAGAACTATCTGATCCTCACCATTGGAGCAACCATGAAACACCGATCAAGTCGATCATCAGCATTATCTTACAATCATCATTGCGCTACTTCCACCTCTTGGGGATAAATGTTCACTGGTCTGGCGTAGTTGCTGGACTGGGCACCCAGTGATATATATGATATGGAAACTTAGGTGTTAGCAACCAGGGGCACCTAAGGATAGCCACATCAGGGTTTGATAATAATCTACTCAGCCCTGCTATCATCAAGCACAAGAAAATAAACTTTGAAATTGCACAAAAACCTACTATCGTCAAGCACAAAAAACAAAGCTTGAAGCTGCATAAATATCAAGTACCATCATTTGGAACAGCGGCCAGAAAAAAATTATGTATTCAATTCATCAAGCAAGCGCACAAAGAAAATAGTACTCACTTCCAGAGTTAGGTACCTTAACAACATCAAGCTAACCTAAAGAGCCTAAGCTCAACTGTCCTTGTCATTAAAGAAAAGAGTGGATCAGAAAATTGCATCCTCGAATCATGTCCCATGAAAGTAAATCCATCCCCCAAGATTAATTCCCCATTTTGGAGTTCATACAAAAAATTGTAGGGGCGAACATCAAACTGTACACTGTCCAAACTAGGGAATGAATGGGAAGTTAAGAACACATATGGCATCAAATGGAGAGGGAAGCTCACTTGAGGGAACCCATAGATAACTCTATTTTGGTGCTTTACATAGAACCACAATTTGAGCCGAAACCCGACTCAGGTAATACACTGTCTGTATACGGGCAAGGTAATGATGATGGCAGCTACGGTCGCAGACACACAGGAAATATAAGTATTTTGATGAAACGACAGAACTGAATTTAGCTAGTCACAGACACATAGTAACCTCGATTATCTTAAACCCAATGGAGTACAACTGCGTCATAAACTCTGAAATGGCTGCCTTCTTGTTCTTCCCGAACTTCTTCACCTGTAGATAAGAAAAAAATGGTAGTCTGAAGGCAGTAACTCCATGGTCTAGACTCACATTCCAATTGCATACTACTACGTCAAAAAAAAATAGTCCCACAATTTACAGACCATGAGTCAGAAATAATCATGCTACTTGAACTAATTGACATGGCATGAAACACTTCTCGCGCAACTAACAGTAACCGGTGGGATTTTGATGTGAGGGAAGACACATACCTCCTGTCGGCATGGGGAAATGAAAACAGTACGTGAACATGCATGCTTGACAAGCTGAGGCTGTATAGGTATTCATGTGTTCCCTCTTTCTACATTGCGGTCGTAGAAGTTACTGTCAACCACATCATCTGAAAGGCACAACATCATATATAGCCACACTCTTGGGTGACGTGCTATAACAGTCAAACCAGTTCATTTAAAGATTATGAATTTAGATTTGTTGAGACTCCGGTTACTCACAAAATGTCAACTGGTTAAATATTTTCACAAAAAATAGAACATCTATAGTTCAGTAACCAAAAATACTATACAGACTTCACCCAAGGAAAAAAATATATTTCAATTTGCCACAGAAAAATATATGTCTGCACATAATTTTGCTTCTGAGCCCTTAGTTTCCTGGCTTCTAACTCCATGCAGGAGGAAGCTGTTTTGTGCCTAAATAGTATCTCACTGATGGACTCTCTTTGAATGCATCATAAGGAAAACATAGATAAACTTCTACTAATGTAGTTTGAGAGGATGAGTTTGACGATGGGCAATTCAGAGTAATCTAGAGTGACTATCCCTGCCATAAATTGTTTAGTAGACCACACTATACCCTTGTCACCTAAAGTTTGACAACTGAGAATCCCCACCAACTCGTCAAAATCCCACATCACTTCCCGTACCTTGTTGTTTCATAAAAAAAATCCTAGAACACGAATGTTGAAACTACCATAAAGATTGGATCCAATAAAATCGAGAGTAGGATCCTTTACCCTCGTGAGAGGTTATCGATGTAGCTGATGAGCATCTTGAGCTTTTGTGTGGATGTCTCTACGCAGGCTGCGATCCAGCTCAAGGAGCGCTCCAGAGATGTTCCGATGGCATGTCGAACGTGCCCTCCACCTCCTCAACCATCGCCGCCGCCTTCGTTAGAAGCAATGGGACCACACTTGCAGTACATGCCAAGAAGAGAGGTGTCAACCTTGACGTCTTGCTCTAGCCAATACCCTTGCATCAACGCCTGTTTGAGGAAGCAAGCGTCAAGGGCGGCGGATGATCCCGAATCTGGCATGCCGCACCTCGTGCATCACCCTAAAGCAGTACAGGCCATTGCCCTGAGAGCTCTACTTATACTGAATGGCAGAGCAAAAAAATTGAAGCAAGCATGCCTGAACCAAACAGAGGTGGACTCCATCGATCGACCAGACAATTATCGCAATGATCGGATGGATTGACTGTAGAGATGGATGGATGGACGCAAGATATACCTCGAGCATGCGCCAGATGGAGGGATCGACGACCTTGATGATACCGTTGATCCACTCAGAGCGGCGCTCCTCGACGTCAAGGAACTTCATGCGCACCTGCATGCTGGGCGCCCAGGCGCCGACCAGCGCGTCCTCCACTTCGAACTCCCCGGCGCCCTGGCGCGGGTAGTGGGTGACGATGAAGGGCGCGCCCTCTGCCACGAGCCGCACGGCCTCGTTGAAATGATCGATATAGTTGACTAGAGGGGGTGAATAGGCAACTAACAATTTTTAACTTTTCTTTACCAATTTAAACTTTGCATCAAAGTAGGTTGTCTAGATATGCAACTAGGTGAGCAACCTATATGATGCAACAACAACAAGCACGCAAGCAAGAAAGGGATACAACACAATATAAGTTTGCACAAGTAAAGGTAAGAGATAACCAAGAGTGGAGCCGATGGAGACGAGGATGTGTTACTGAAGTTCCTTCCCTTTGAGAGAAAGTACGTCTCCGTTGGAGCGGTGTGGAGGCACAATGCTCCCCAAGAAGCCACTAGGGCCACCGTATTCTCCTCACGCCCTCACACAATGCGACATGCCGTGATTCCACTATTGGTGCCCTTGGAGGCGGCAACCGAACCTTTACAAACAAGGTTGGGGCAATCTCCAACTTAATTGAAGGCTCCCAACGACACCATGAAGCTTCACCACAATGGAATATGGCTCCGCGGTGACCTCAACTGTCTAGGGTGCTCAAACACCCAAGAGTAACAAGATCCGCAAGGGATTAGAGGGGGGAATAGAATTTCTCTTGGTGGAAGTGTAGATCGGGGCCTTCTCAACCAATCCCTAGAAAATCAACAAGTTTGATTGGCTAGGGAGAGAGATCAGGCGAAAATGAAGCTTTGAGCAACAATGGAGCTTGGGAAGGGAAGAGGTGGTCAACTTGGGGAAGAAGACCCCCTTATATAGTGAGAGTACAAATCCAACCATTACCCACCTACTCAGCCCGCGCCATGCGGTACTACCGCACCGACCAACGGTACTACCGCACAACCTTGCAGTACTACCGCTGGAAAGTGCGGTACTACCGCTCGCGCGGCAGGAGCCAGGTGAGGCCCTGTTGCACAAGGCAACGAGCGGTAGAACCGCCGGAGCGGTACTACCGCGCGCCCTTGCGATACTACCGCAAGGCAGGGCTCATCCTGGGCTGGGAAGGCACGGACTAATAAAATTACATATGTGGCTACTTCTGCTGAGTTTCGGTCAGTGCAAAAATCCGGCACGGTACTACAGCTCACAAGGAGCGGTACTACCGCGTAGGTGCGGAAGTAAAAAAATCACTTCCGCCCCTACATCCACTCATGCCACGGTACTGGGCCAGAGGCCACGGTACTACCGCGGGCCAGGAGTGGTACTATCGCGCTTGCGGTACTACCGCTGCTACGGGCGGTACTACCGTGGGAAGCTACGGTACTACTGCTCACTTGAGCAGTACTACCGCACGCCACAGACCAGTAGCACTAGGAGGCCTTCATCTTCGCACCGACAAGGGGAACAACCGGTGCTCCAAAGAAGCAAGGAAAGGTGGTGCAAAAGAACAGATGTGTACGTGTTGATTCCACCCTAACCTCTCCGACGCGGACCCCCTCTTAATAGTACGGCTTTCCTACGACTCAATTCCACCGCAAAGAAACATAGAGAAACGCTGTCTTCGATAGGCTCCGAGGGGCACGAATCGTCTTGTGCCTAAACATGAGATATCTAAAATGCTCAATGCACATGATTAGTCCGCAAAGCATTGTCATCAATCACCAAAACCACTTAGGAAGAACTATGCCCTTACACTCGTCCACCTCCTCGGGCGGGACCCTCGGACGCCTGCTGGGAGACGGCGGGGTACCTGGGCGCACGGCGGATCCCGGCGAGAAGCTCCCCGTCGGTGCGGTTCATGAAGACGACGGCGTCCCCGGTGACGAGTAGCTTGACGTTGACTAAAATGACATGATTTGGAACGAGCCGCTGGTTTTTTCCTTACTTTGACGGCGGCTCGAGGGGTTCGTGCGAGGGGATGAAACAAGGTACGTTTGGTGGGAGGGGCATCGATGGGGCATCAACGAGGTACATGGGAAAGATAAGAATGCATGCATTAGGAAAGTTAGGATTTAAAATTGATTGTCATGAAACTGAATTTATTAATTGATAACATGATATCGTTTCTTGCCCGTTTGTAACATGTCTAGTTAGGAAATTCTAAAAAGGTTAGGAAAGTTTTTATTATGAGGCAAAAAAAACCAACGTGAGGAGATACGGTGGTGGGATGTGAGACAAAAATAAACTAGATAAAATATAATCAGACGAAAAAACCGTGGACGCAATCCTACCAATTCAGACATTAGAAGTAGAGATACCTTGGGTATTGCCACGAGAAAAGCGAAAAACCGATGGGAGGGGGGTGATGGGAGGTGGGATGAAGAAAAACGAGATGAAAAAAAGTCAGACGAAAATAAACATGGAGGCTACTCACCAACTCAGACATTAAGAGTAGAGATGGTGGCACGTACTTCCTGTGTGTACGTGTGTGCTTGTCGAGGAGAGAATCGATCCAACAGCAGTATGTACGTGTGTATTGTCTCCCGTGGAGCTTGATTTCACGTGCGGGACCTCGTGCCTACGTCCACAAGTGCACGTGCCTCGCCAGCTCCTCGTCGCTTCCGGCGCTCATGTCCTGCTCGTAACCGTTCGCCTCGGAGAGCATGAGTAAGACTGTACCAGCCACTGGCCACGCGGGACGCAGCAGGAGCGCTATGGCGCAGACGGCCATAAGGAACCTCAAACCTTGGGCGCATGCAAAGGGCCGGAGAGCAGGTTCAACGACGTTGGCCTGCCTGGTCGAGGGGATGCCTTTCGATGCAAGACACTGCTGGCTTCGTGCACGCTGCACGACCTAGAGCTTGGAGGCTCACCGCTAAGAAGCTCACAAAGTTAGAAGTATGGGACTCGACGAGCTACATGTTGATGTCCTGCGCCGCGAGTGGCACGACAATGGATCGTGCTCGGAGTAGGATGGACGAGGCCAGGTGCATGTCATGAACGAGGAGCACCTCACCACGTCATCAAAACCACCTACAAAACCACTCTAACCAGGGTTAGGAGGGTGACTAACATGGTTTGGAAAAGATCAGGGGGCTATTTACCCGGTTTTAAACTTCAGGGGGTAAATTGGCCGGTTCATGCAAACCGGGGGGTTATGTGGACTCGCAAAGTCATTTTTACCGGAGCCGGGAGCTACCAGTGGTCTTGCCACCAATCATGTACTGACATATGTAAAGTTGTGGGACCATATATAAATAAATATATATATATATATATATATATATATATATATATATATATATATATATATATATATGAAAGTATTTGATGAAGAACGTCTCTTGTATTTCTGATTTTAGTCAAATGAATGTCAGGATAGTGTAGTACCTTTTTACAGAGGTGGTACGCATGCATGCATGCAACATTTCTCTCCAACATATCCATGCATTTTTCTCTTTGTTTAAAATTTTAGACGCCCAATATCTTCAATAGTAATGATCTATCAATGAAATTTTTTATATATTCAAATTCCTGAACACATAATCTTTAGAACAGGACTAATCTTGAATATATTTAAACTAGTTCATTTTTTGCTATTTCAATCATATCAAATTTTCTATTTTACTCATTCCAAATTTACTTACTCGAAATAATTGTAATCAGTATTGAAATGATTGAAACCGTTTTCTGAAGAAAAACAATCATGCATATGAAATATATTTCAACGTGAACTTGTTATTTCAGAGACGCGACACTAGTGAAATATATATTTTGAAATGAGTGTAATCAGGTTTCTTGAAACCAATGTTTTGAAATAAGTGAAATTGTATTTCAATAAATGAGCGAAATCTGTTTTCAAGAACTCATTTTCACAGTTTCACACATTGAAATTGCAAACTTCACACATTGAAACAGATTTCGGTTATTCCAAATCTAGTGACGTATTTCACAATAAGTGAAACTAAATATTTTAAACTGTCAAAGAACTGATTTCAATTCTTCAAAAAGAAGATTTCACTCATTGTGAAAGCTATTTCACTGTCATATTGTACAAAAGACTGAAACTTACTATTTCAAAAGAGTGGCATAAACAATTTTAATTTTTTACAATGTTATTTTTCAATTCCATTTTCATTTTTCACAATGATTGAAACTGATTATGTCAACCGTCAAAGAACTAATTTCAACCTTCAAAAGAAGATTTCAATTTTTACAATATCGTTTCACTTATTCCAGTTCTAAATTCATATTTCGCAATGAGTGAACTGATTATTTCAACTGTCAAAGAACTGATTTCAATTCTTCATAAATAAGATTTCAATCCTTTCTAAAACATATTTCACTATAATATTTTACAAAAGACTGAAACTTAGTATTTCCAAAATTGAATGAAGCGACCGAAGTTAGTTTTTGAGTGAAATCATATTCTTAAAGTGAGTGAAATCAGTTTTTAAACATCCGTGTTTTTTAAAACCAAGTGAAATCTATTATATGAAACACGTAAATCAGTTTTTTAAAGGAATGAAATCAGTTTAAAAATGTGGGTGAAACATATGCATGAAATCTGTCAATTGAAATGAATGAATTACTATTTTGAATCGTCTGAAATGATTTTTTGAGACGAGTGAAATTTGTTTTTCAATTTGAGTGAAATATGTTTTGAAATCAGCGAAACTGAGAGTAGTTCAAATGTATCCATAATTGATCTTATTCAGAAGGTCATATCGCTATGAATTCAAATATATATAAAAATTCAAAATTAAAGATTTCATTCAAAAGATATCTATCATCCAAAATTTCACAATGAAATTAAATGGAAGTCTTTTGATGAGGAGAGAGGGAATATTTTAACATGCATACAACCGGTTTTCTATGGACATTTTCTCTCTCTCCTGACAAAAGCTGACAGTAACATGCAAAGGACCCCACATGTATTTCTGTGTATTTCAATTTTGTCTGTTATACGTCAAAAATGACTCGAATCTCCAAAACAACGTCAACGACGGATGTCTCACCGGTAGGTACCCGTTCCGGTAAAAAAAAAGGTTATTCGTACGTGGGCTTCCTTCGGAGGAAAATTTCTGCCTCCCACTCGCCGCGGCGGCACCAGCCGCGCTGCTCGCAAAGGGCGCACTCCTCCACGGCCTCGGCCGCTACGCGCTCGCTGCCGGATGCTTCCGCGCGGCGCTCCCCGCGGGCGCCTGCGTCGCCGACGAGGCGCGAGAGATGCTCGAGCAGTGCAGGCGCCTCGAGGCGCAGGCCAGGAGCGGGGCGGTGGACCTGTCGGACTGGGTCCTCGCCGGGTTCTCCGGGAAGTGCCCGGACCTCGCGGAGTACGTCGGGCGGGTGAGATGCGCCGGTCCACGCACGGCGGCCGAGGGCTCTTTGCAGTGAAGAGCTTTGAGGCGGGGTCACTCTGATGACTGCCAAGGCGGTGGCCACCGGACCGGGAGGGGGGTGATCCCTAATGCGGCAGACAACGACGAGTCGAGGAGGTGGTGGAGGAACAAGGCCACCGGCGCGGCGATAGCCGTGGTAGACCAGAGCTCCAGGGCCAGCTCCAGCAGCTGTTCCACCTCCAAGACGCCGGCGTCGACCAAGTCTTCATCGACGCGCTCCCAATCTTCGTCTACCGCGCTATCTTCCGCGCCGGTGCCGGCCACCGCAAGGGCCGCGGTGACCCCTTCGACTGCGCTATGTGCCTGTGCGAGACCTCCATGGACGACGCGCTCCGGCTGCTGCCCACCAGCGGCCACACCTTCCACATGCCCTGCATCGACGCCTGGCCGATGGCCACGCCGACACGGCCACGGAAGCGCCCGGTACAAGGGATGACAATGAGGATGAGGCGTCCCCGAAGGCAGAGGAGGTCGTCGAGGTGAAGCTTGGCAAGCTCTGGTGCATAGACGACAATGGCGGTTCAGGCCATCTCGCCGCATGACAAGTGTTCCATGAATGCAGAAACCAAATGTAAATTTTACTTCGTTATATATAGAGGATCGGCTAGGTCCGGCCAAAACATAGTGGAGTAAATATACTCCATTAAGGTTTACTCTGCCGTTTACTCCTCTATTTTTCAGGGGATCGGCTAGAGATGCTATAATAGACTCAAAAACTGTACCAGGCAATGCTTCTCTTACAAGATTATAAGGAACTTCGGTAGAAGACCACAGTCCATTAACACAATAGACTTGACTGCTTTGGTCTGTGGACTGTGGACATGTACTGAACGTGGCAACTTACTTCTGTTAATTTGTACGCTGGGGCTGATGTGGATATGGATAATTGCTCGGACTAGCTATGCAGAACTATCCGTGGACAGTGCGACAGTATGAGCTTTCATGATCTTCTCTCTTTCTATAAGAAAACTAGTCGTGTACTGAAAAAAGGAACGCCTATCAAAATATTGATGAATAAGCTCTTATCTGAACGTGCAGCATCTGAACCTATATATGTTTCTCTTTTCAAAACAAAGATTATATGTATGTTTCAATGACTGAAGTTTGCAGCATAATGCTACTTGTTTCTCCTGCTACTGCTGGCTCCTTTTGTGCCTTCAGAAACGCAGACCTCCACAGAAGCAACTAGACTCGTCTCCAGATCATGCCCTCTCACCGCCGATCTCACTTTCCTCAAAATATGCTGCTTCATCACTGCTCTCTCAGCAGACTGGATATTCTCGCACATGTTCAATCCGTGGATATATCTTGACACTGACCCGCTGAAAGACCCACCTGCTTTCTCAAGGGAAACAAGTTTCTCGATGACTTGGGAAGAGAGCATTCTTTGTATGCAGGGTTTGGTTCCGACCGCCGCAATGTCCACCAGAAGTTGCACCGTGAGATCCTTTGTCTTGACGCACTTACGGTCGAGCAGATTGACCAATTTTTCTATAGTCCCTAGTTGTAAAAACCTCTGCAAGACTAATGATCCTCCCTTTGCATACACAATCTGATGGAGAGCATGGTATGCTGAATCCTGGAGGTCATTGGTAGAGGACTGCATCATGGCAATGAGCTCGTGCACAATATTAAGCTCCAAGAACCTACGGATGTATGGCTCTGCTCCGGTGCAGGCCAATTTCATTACCAGAAAGGCAATCTGAGACCTCACTTGGTTGTTTTCGGGTTCTCTGCGCTGCAGCAGAAATGCCAACCTATCACACAGATTGCTTCCCAAAAGAAGATCTTGCACCCTAGGATCGTTAGCCCTCTCAGCAAGAGGTAATAAACCTTGGATAGCTTCAATGAAATCTTTGCTGTCTGTCTGTAGAATCCTGTGAAGAAGCACCTCAAAATATTGAGGCTTCGGTGATGGGGCTACATTTTGGTCAGATAAAACAAACCTCTCCAAGGCAAGCCGAGCATGCCATGGCAAATGAATCAACAGTCCAGGCCCCATGCACTCTTTAAGTGGTGCACCAAGCTCACAGAAAGTTTTCAGCATGATAATTGCATGGTGCTGTGAGATCTCAGAACCGCAACCTAAAAGTACAAGGAGCTTCTTGTCAACTCCTGCTTCGATCATTATCTCGACAGCCTTTAAATTTCCCACTTTTATCAGTGATGCTAGAGTTGTGAACACAATTTCATGCCACTCCTCATTTTCTGGAGACAGTAGTTCTGCAATTCTGTCCATGGGAATGCTT
This sequence comes from Aegilops longissima, assembly GCA_021605205.1. Lineage (NCBI taxonomy): Eukaryota > Viridiplantae > Streptophyta > Magnoliopsida > Poales > Poaceae > Aegilops > Aegilops longissima. The sequence continues at coordinate 245,364,991 of CM038681.1, forward strand.
GCCAAAATTTCGTCGGCAGTTTTGGCACTAACATGCTCAGATACCTTGGCAAGAACAGCAGAAACGTTGGCTAGAGATGAAGAATCCTCATAGCCACGAAGAACACAAATTAATTTATCAACAGAACCTGCTGTTTCAATAGATTGGGCGAGATTTGCATAGTCTCCTTGGAAAAAGACGACTGTAATAGCTTTGGTGACAGCAACGATAAGAGCTTGTGACCCAACAGAAATTAGCTCCGCTATTCGAGGTCCAAGCAGTTTGCTAAAGCCAAGTCTGCTACCCTCAAATTCAGATATTGATTTGCATGCCATGAGAGCTTGGGTAGTGCTTCCCAGTAAAATTTCAATCTCCATGAACTCTAGCAAAGAAAAGAATGATCTCATCTTCTGCTCAGCTGGCCCTTTCACGGTCTCTTTGCCAAAAATAAAAAGCCAAGGAGCCACCAATGCAGCATACTCAGGAAATGAATCAGTCAGAAGAGTATGAGCAGCATCATTTGCTTTGTTCTCAAGGTAGAGAGAAACCATGTCATGCATATGATACATCGACTGGTATTCCAGTTTGATGACAAGTGAGCCTTCTACTAGTTTTGAAACTACAATAGGGAATAAACTGTCCTGAACAAGTGCTGACCAGACGGATTCAAGGCATGCCTCCGGAACAGGTTCTTCCCATGAAATAGCTGCGAGAACCATGAAAAACCTTCGTGAATTTTCAGGCATTGCTTCCAAGCTGAACTCAAAAGATCCAAATATGGTCAAGGTGGTCTCAACTTCTTTCTCGTTCACATATGAAACTGGACCTGGTGCACAAGTTGCATATGTGGAAAGGTTGGATATTGCTTTCTCCCATTTTTCCATTCTGGTCTCCTTCCTTAGGGCCTTACCCAAGACAGCAACTGTTAGGGGATGGTGCCCACAACTGTCCAGCAAGTCGTCTGCAACAGTCTGTAAAGTATCGAAAGGTAACCATCCAGGAACACATAAAAATAGTTTGTAGCAATTATAATTTCTAGATTGAGTATATCTTGCGTGGCAAAAATAAGCACAATTAATCCCTCTAAGTAGATTCACATGAATATAAGTATTTGTTGTTTGACCGGTCGTTGATACAATAAGTCAATCTTGAAACTCAGAAGATGAGCATATGAAAGAAAGGGATGAGACCTAGACTGCAGGATACCTCATGAAGGGAAGCGAACATTTTATAAATTAAATTTAACATAGAAAACTAAGAGGCATGGCAATATCGATAAATTCACTAAAGAATTATAAGGAAAATAACAAAGCATACCGGAAGCTCTTCAGCACTAAGCAGACTATGATAGAGAAGAATGCCCTTGCTGATTTTCTTGATGTCATCTTTGGATATTTCTACCTTTTCAGCCTCTGCTATCTCATAAACAGCTTCATCCCTTGTTGTCACAAGATACCGGCAATCATTATCATATAGCTTGGTGAAGCGATCAACTATGTCTTGCTCCCAGACGTCATCGAGTAGTATTAACATACTCTTTCCAACCAACACGGTCTGAAGCAAGCAACATACATCTTCAAGATCTTTGCTCCTGCCCTCGTTGACAGTCATGGAACCAACCTGCACTAGCAATTTGCTTATCTTCCTAACAAGACGTTTATGGTACTCAGTTCTGCTTCCATTACAAGCTGCTCTACTGCACCACCGGCCAAAACTAACCTCAATTGCGCCATCCACAAAATTACCAGGCGGCTGAGAAGCAATTTGTCGAGCGAGGCACGACTTGCCAATACCAGATAATCCAACAATCAGGACAACTCGATGACCATCATCTCTCTCCAAAATGTCCCTAACATAGTCACACTTCTCTGACACTGGATAGCCCTGCTCAGACTTGACTCTGACCAACGATGGTGTACCCTTAGCAGTAGACGCTATAGCATTGCTGACGTTATCTGTCAACCTCTGCAATTCCAGCCACCAGTTGAGGTCATCTCTGATCAGCTGAATGTACTTCATGAGGGGGTCTCCCACCACCGAGCTCCAAACCACCCTAGCCAAGCCCTTCCCTTTCCCTTTCTTCAAGGCTCGCCTCGCCTTGATGATATTGGCACGCAGCTGATCCATGAGCCTGCTCAAGCTCTGAAACTGACGCTCCAGCTGCGGGCCGTGCATCTTGTGCGCGTGATTCTGCTTAGCTTGCTGCACCAACCCCTCAAGGTCCGACACAAAATCCTGGAGCACCTGGAGCCTCCTCGGAGCCTCAGCGGCGTCCGCGGCCGCCTGCTCCAGCGCTCCCACCGCGGACACCATTGCAGACACCAGCTGCGCGGCCGAGGCGATTGTTTGCACGACGTCCATGGCTTCGCCTCAGGACACCAAAACAACTCCTGATAGAGTCGAATCACCACACCGACGAAGCCTTTTCTTGCAAGAATTCAAGAATCAGTTCCCTGCTGCCGCAATTCCACAAACAAATGGCATGCATGCTCCCGGTCGCAGGTACGGGTAGCAAAATCCCCCTTTCTATCAATCTGGGTATCAGACCTACCGATCATCCGCTTCAACCCAGAAATCACCCGTCCCAGGCCAAACCCCAAACATCAATCGGAAATTCCAAAACCGCAGCACGAATCAAGTGGTGACAAAACACGTGTGAAGTGCAGCAACCAAGAGCACAAGGTCGGAACGAACTTACTTATCAGTGGCAAAACCGATAAGTGGGGAGCGGTCCGAGAAATCCGGGAGCGTCGACAGAGTTATGAGGCAAAGGGTTTCAGACTTGGCAGCAATGATGATGAATTGATGATGGGATGGAGTTGGTGAGCTCCGCAGCTTCCGAAGGAGCCGTTCTTCTTCCGGTGCGCCTTCGCCGAAATAAGTCAACAATGGCAGGTGTGGATGGGTTCTTCTTCTGAGGAAGATGCCAACGCAACGCAACGCAACAAAAACTGCTGTGGGGACGGGTGAAAGCCAACCTGCTGTGTGTTTTCCGCTTTTTTTTCTTTTTTTTTTTTTTGAAGGGAGCAGATAAATAACAGAGAAGTAAATGAACAAAAAAAATAACAAGAATGTAGGTGGAATTTGTCGCGAAGTTAGTCTAGCTCACATGATTAGAGCAACTCCAACGCGCCGACGTAAACAAACGCACGTTTTGTCCCTTTGTCGTTCGTTTGGGTCAACGTTTTAGACGGCGTCCGCCCCATTCGTGTTTGGCTGGTCTGTGCCGCCAACGCGTCGCATTTTCGTCCGCATGGTCGGCATGTGGCTAGGTGTTTGCACAATTATTTACATAGATATCTACATTGCCCAAAGTTTAAATCACATAATTCACAACCAAATAAAAATCCCATAGTCTTATAAACAAGTAAAATCTTATAGTTCATAACCAAATGAAATATAAATTACAAAAAATACATCTAAAGAAAAGGAGCCGATACATCTAATGATTGCCAAGGTGAGTCTATATATGCTCAATCAAATCATCTTGAAGTTGAGTGTGAGCTGCGCAATCGGGCATTTCATGATGAAATTGGATGAACTGTGCAAGCACTGCCGCTCCTCCATGCGCAGGCACAACATTGAAACTCTTGATCGAAGATTTCATCCTCACGCTCATCATCTACGATCATGTTGTGTATTATCACACAAGCAGTCATCACCTCCCACAATTTCTTGGTGCTCCAAATTCTAGCAGGATATCAAATGATGCCCCATCGAGATTGAAGCACACCAATGCCACGCTCCATATCATTCCTAGCACTTCCTTGTGCTTGGGCAAATCTCTGCATCTTCTCTCCTACCGGGTTGGGGATTGTCTTCACAAGAGTTCTCCACTGAGGATAGATACCACCAGCAAGGTAGTATCACTTGTTGTAGTGGTGGTCATTGATCTCAACGTTGACCTCTGGGCAATTTCCTTCTGCAAGCCTTTAGAACACCAAAGAACATTGAAGCACGTTGATGTCATTGTGAGAGCCAGCCATGCCCAAAAAAGAATGTCAAATCCAAAGATCTTGTGAAGCCACGACCTCAAGTATGACAGTGCAAGCTTTGACATTGCCCCCCTATACTGCCCCTGCCAAGCAGACGGACAGTTCTTACACTTCCAGTGCATACAATCTATACTACCAACAACCAGGTTGTATCTGCAGCATTTGACTCTCTCAGGTACTTCGGGCCAAACGCTGCTACCATAGCCTTGCAAAACTTGTACATTGATGCAAGGCATGTGGATTCACTCATGCGGACATACTCATCAACAATATCACCGGGTATTCCGTATGCAAGTATTCGAATAGCTGCAATGCATTTCTCATAAGAGGAGAAGCCAACCTTTCCAAGGGTGTCCTCCTTCATAAGTAATAATCATCATATGCCATTAGCCCTCCCGAATACGATTGAACACATGTTTAGCCATCCGAAAGCGGTGCGAGAATAGCTTGGGTTTGTAGAGTCGGGACGTGCACTGAAAGTAGACAGACTAGTGTAGGCAATGGCCGCTCTCTCTGTTGCGATTTAATGGGAGCATGGCCCGGGATCGAGCCCCTAAACAATGGCCGCTGCCTAGCAATGTGGTCATTGATGACCAAAGTAGCAACCACAAATTCCTCACCGTCCGATGACAAATCGTCTGAATCACAAATGAAGTTGTTAAAAAAGAACTCATCTTCACTATCTATTTGTACATTGTAGGTGAAACGTTGGACACCTTGTGGGCATGGTGGAAGAAGCCAGCCGGTGAAGAGCCCCGTGCCTCTCCTAGGCCTGGCAGCGTACCTGTCAATGTGGAGGCAACCATGGAGCGAGGCCGCCGGGCATGGAGGGATGCCGGCGGCAACAAAGTGTTGGAGATCATTGCAAAAATTAAAAATTTCTACGCATCATGAAGATCAATCTATGGAGAGACTAGCAACGAGAGAGAGGGGAGTGGATCTTCATACCCTTGAGGTCGCGACACAGAAGCATTACAAGAACGCGGATGAAGGAGTCATACTCGTAGCGATTCAGATCGCGGTTGATTCCGATCTAAGTGCCGAACAACGGCGCCTCCGCGTTCAACACACGTGCAGCCCGGTGACATCTCCCACGCCTTGATCCAGCAAGGAGAGAGGGAGAGGTTGGGGAAGACAACTCCAGCAGCAGCACAACGGCATGGTGGTGTTGGAGCAGCGTGGTACTCCGGCAAGGCTTCGCCAAGCGCCGCGGGAGGAGGAGGTGTTGGAGGGGGGAGGGCTGCGCCTTGGATGTGGTGCGCCTGCGCTCCCACCTCCCCTCTATTTATAGGGGCAAGGGAGAGGGGGTCCGGCCCCCTCCAGATGTATCTACAGGGGGCGGCGGCCAAGGGGGAAGGCTTGCCCCCCAAGCCAAGGGGGGCGCCCCCTTTAGGGTTCCCCCCAACCCTAGGCGCATGGGCCCTACGGGGGTTTGGCGCCCAGCCCACCTAGGGGCTGGTTCCCCTCCATATTCAGCCCATAGGGCCCTCCGAGGCAGGTGGACCCTTCCGGTGGACCCCCGGAACCCTTTCGGTGGTCACGGTACAATACCGATAAACCCCCAAACACTTCCGCCGACCGAATAAGGACTTCCCATATATAAATCTTTATCTCCGGACCATTCCGGAACTCCTCGTGACGTCCGGGATCTCATCCGGGACTCCGAACAACATTCGGTAACCACGTACAAACTTTCCCTATAACCCTAGCGTCATCGAACCTTAAGTGTGTAGACCCTACGGGTTCGGGAATCATGCAGACATGACCGAGACATCTCTCCGACCAATAACCAACAGTGGGATCTGGATACCCATGTTGGCTCCCACATGTTCCACGATGATCTCATCGGATGAACCACGATGTCGAGGATTCAATCAATCCCGTATACAATTCCCTTTGTCAATCGGTACGTTACTTGCCCGAGATTCGATCGTCGGTATCCCAATACCTCGTTCAATCTCGTTACCGGCAAGTCACTTTACTCGTTCCGTAATGCATGATCCCATGACTAACTACTTAGACACATTGAGCTCATTGTGATGATGCATTACCGAGTGGGCCCAGAGATACCTCTCCGTCATATGGAGTGACAAATCCCAGTCTCGATTCGTGCCAACCCAACAGACAATTTTGGAGACACCTGTAGTGTACCTTTATAGCCACCCAGTTACGTTGTGATGTTTGGTACACCCAAAGCATTCCTACGGTATCTGAGAGTTGCACAATCTCATGGTCTAAGGAAATGATACTTGACATTAGAAAAGCTTTAGCAGACGAACTACATGATCTTGTGCTATGCTTAGGATTGGGTCTTGTCCATCACATCATTCTCCTAATGATGTGATCCCATTATCAATGACATCCGATGTCCATGGTCAGGAAACCGTAACCATCTATCACTACTAGAAAAAGGGCTATAGATGGGATTGACACTAATGGCGCACCAGACAAGAGGTGCGCCATTAGTATATACTAATGGCGCACCACCTTCCGACACGCCATTAGAGTTGAAACTACTAATGGCGCACTGGCCCAAGGTGCGCCATTAGTATCAAAACATTTTTTTGAACTAGTGCTTTGTCCAAACATACTAATGGCGCATCCAGACTCGATCGCCATTACTAGTTGTAACTAGTAATGGCGCACTATCGGAGAGTGCGCCACTAATGTTGTTTTTTATTATACTTTTATTCCTTTTTTTGCAAAACTACTAATGGCGCACTGTTCCACCGTGCGCCATTACTAGTTTGCCATTAGTATGTTTTTTTTTGCAAAACTACTAATGGCGCACCACCAGAAGGTGCGCCATTAGTAACCTGGATTACTAATGGCGCATTTAGATTTGGTGCGCCATTAGTAAGTGGGCAGCAACAATATATTTTGGACAGCCTCTCCTACCCACACTCACTTTCTCCCCACTTCATTCTCTCCACCTCCTCCTTGTCTCGGGTGCCTCCTCTTTTTCACCTCATTTCCACCATAGATTCATTCAAATTAAGTGGTTAAATTACCTTGTTTTGATAGGTAAGTAAGGGGAGGAAGCTATATTTATGTTGTTCTCCCTACAACAATGTGCACATGCACTTTTTATGGCCTAGCTAGATCTATGTATGTTCGTGGTGTTGCATATGTTTGTGGTGTTGCATATGTGTTTGTGTTTGGAGGTGTACCGTATTTGAAATGCGATAGTTGCCAATATTTTGCGGAATGTTGATTCATTTCCGTTTAAGCAGAATTTTGGCATTAAGCATTCTTTTGGTCCTATTTTAGGAAAGTCATGCCAAAATTTTCTTGGTTCTAAAATATCGCTTTTGCTCTACCCATGAGCGACCATGGTCCGCACGATGACCGAAGGCATCGTGAATAGGTTTTTGAGGTCCGCGAAGGCCGAGATGCTTCAAAAGAACGAGACGGAGATAAGATGTCCGTGTCGAAGATGCAAGTGAAGAGCCTTATTGCGGACCGGATTCGGCAGGTCTTGGGACCACCTGCTCTTGCTTGGTTTCATGGATGGCTATCGGTGGCAAGGTGATGAATATGACTACGAAGTCGCCCATGGGGGCCGGGCAAGAAATGAGGAAGGGCAGCAAGACAACCACCGCGGCTCGGGCGGGCGAGAAGACGAAGAATCCCGTGAGATGATCACGGCGGTGATCTTTGTACACATCATCATGTAGAAGATGCAGGACATGATGATGAGGAAGATGCTTGGCGGAGCATTTACGGGCATGATCATGAAGATGATGATGCCGGCGGAGCGCATTTACTGGACCATCGATGGGCTGGGTGCAGGACCCTCATATTCAAGAGCTGCTTCTCAAGCGCACGGATAACGCAAGAGCTGCCGCCCGAGAGAAAGCCAAGATGGATCAACTTGAGTTAGACGCGGTTACTCCATTGTATGAAGGATGCAGGCCCGAGGGTACTTTCCGATCACTCCTCGTCTGCAGCGGTATTTCGCGGACCCTAAGGTAGCAAAGCTCCTTCATTGGCACGCGGATAGGGAGGAGAAGAAGCGAGAAGATGACGCAAATGATCCGGAGATAGATAAAAAAGACAAGATGCTGAGTCACCCTAAGGATGCGAGCCAGTGGCAAGCGTTGAACTTTGAAGACCCAGAATTTGGGAACGATCCAAGGAACATCGTGCTGGGCGCGAGCACCGATGGAGTCAATCCGCTTGGCAGCCGAGAGAAGCACACATAGCACCGGCCTGTGTTTGTGTGGATGTACAACCTTCCCCTGGTTGTGCATGAAGAGGAAGTACATTCACATGAGTATGCTAATTGAAGGGCCAAACAACCAGGAACGACATCAATCAGATCCGGGGCTGCTGAAAGAGGAGCTTGATACGCTGTGGAAAACGCCACCAATACGTGGGGCCGCAGAAAGAATATTTCCCTATGAGAGCCGCACTTTGCTCACGACGGTGCACGACTATCTCGATTACGGATATCTCATGCGGGCGGGTAGTCCACGGATTTTCTAGATGTGTAAGGTGCATGGATGACACAACGATCGCCAACTAGATAAAGATCCCGGGTCTTGAAAACCGTGTTCATGGGACATCGAAGGTGGCTTCGCGACGATGACCCATGGAGGAAACACAAGGATCTGTTCGATGGTGAAACCGAACCCAAAAACGCCTGTACGAGGAGCGGCGAGGAAATAGACAAGCTGTTGAAAATTGGAAAGACCGCCCACCGCCGAAAGAAGCAAAAGGCGCCAGAGCCGAAAGAAGCGAAGGCGCCAGAGCAGCTGCTGAAGGTATGGAAAACGAGGTCTGTTTTCGGGACTTGCCGTCGAAGATCCACCGTGTGCCTCACAGCCTTGATGTCATGCATATCAGGAAGAACGTGTGCGAGAGTCTGCTTGGTACCCTGCTCAACATGCCAGAGAGGACCAAAGATGGGCCAAAGCAAGGGCGACTTGAAATCAATGGGCATCGTGCGGGAGCTTCACGCTAATGATGATGATGATGATGATGATGATGATGATGATGATGATGATGATAATGATGATGATGATGATGATGATGATGATGATGAGGCGAAGCAGGACACGATGAAGTCGTCGCAAAGGCAAAAGGCCAAAAGACCGGAAATGACTACCCTCCGCGTGCTTCACTCTAAGTCGAGGAGATCGAGCAGTTTTTCACCGCCTCCTAGGAGTAAAACTTCCTTACTGATTCGCTGGGAAGATAAGCGGATACCTAGACCCAATGAAGCGAAGTTCGATGGGATGAAGTCTCACGACCGTCACGTCTTGATGACGCAGATACTTCCGCCAGCAATCCGAGGATCATGGACGCCAGCACGTCCGTGAAACGCTATTTGGCCTATGCAACTTTTTCGACGCCATCTCTCGAAGTCGATTGGCGTGAGGCAACTCGAAGGCTACAGGAAGAGATCGTGGTGATACTATGCGAGCTTGAGATGTACTTCCGCCCGCATTCTTGACGTTATGGTGCATCTGCTGGTCCATATAGTGGAGGATATCATCCAACTCGGGCGGCGTTCCTGCACAAAGATGATGCCGTTCGAAAGGATGAATGGTGTCATCAAAGGATACGTTACGCAACATGTCACGTCCGGAGGGAAGTATAGCCGGGGCTTTCGACGAAGAGTGCATCTCCCTGCGCATCGAATTATCTAGGCATCGAGAACCCGCTGGTCTGCCCGTCAACAGCACCTCGGCAGGCTCGCTGGATGGGGTCACCGTGAGGGTCGCCGCGAAATGCATGTCGACTTAGAGGGTCGACTCGCCGACTTTGAAAGAGCAAACCTAGTCGCGCTACAACACATAGGCGTGGTCGATCCTTGGGTGGTAGAGCATAAAACCTTTATTAAGAAGGCGTACAATGACCGAGGCCAACAGAGGACGGACGGAGATATAATCAAAGAGCACAACTCATGTTTCACGTGTTGGTTCAAGCGAAGCTTCTGTCGTACCCTTTACATGAGGATTCTTCGCGGAAGAACAACTCATATTCGCCTTGTCACGGCGCGAGAGCACAACCTGATGACCTATGAGGCGTACGATATCAACGGCTACACATTCTACACCGAGGCCAAGGACATGAAGAGCGATGGTTATCAGAACTCCGGGGTAACGATGGAATCCTACACCGGTAATGACAAGGACAGATACTACGGAAGGATCGAGGAGATCTGGGAGCTGAGCTACGCTGGAGAGAAGGTCCCGATGTTCCGTGTCAGATGGGCGAAGAGCGTCCTAAAAGAAGACCGGTATTTCACCACCATGGTTATACCCGAAGCCAAATCAAGACCATGGCATAAGCGTCACCGCAAAAAATGAGCCATGGGTACTGGCTTCCCAAGTTGACCAATGCTTCTTCATTACCGACCCGTCAAAGCCCAGTCGTGTTGTCGTGAGGAGAGGCAAAAGGAAGATCATCGGAATGGATGGAGTAGCCAATGAGCAAGACTTCGACAAGTACGGCGACCCGAGGATCGAACATGACGACGATGATGAAGTAGCAGCATACACCACAAGAAGAAGCAGGACCACCCTACCTAAAGGCGTCCGTTCCACAGAAGAACTCCATTTGCGAAAAAGAAGGGCAAGAAGATTGTGAATAGATAGCTAGCTAAGATCGATTGTATTTAAATCGTAGCCTTCATTTCTCGATTGTATTTCATGGGAACTTTTGAACTATCATGAATATTTTTAAATTTCATGGACACTCGATCTCGATCCCCTCCATCTCGATCGCTATCCCACCTCGCCAGATTCGCTCCCCTACATGAGCACCCCAGCACCCCCGTCCACCCTCGATTCTCCTACTCAACCCGCCGCCGACCCCCGCACCCTCGATTCCCCTACTCAACCGCCGCCCCGACCCCCGCACCCCCCCTACTCACCCTCCCCGCTCCACCGGCATTACTGTTTGATGATATTTTTAAAAAATTATTACTGTCTTATAAAAAATATTACTGTTATGATTTAAACAAGTTTGAACATATTTAAACTCAAATAAGTATCAAACATCATTTTAAATGCATAAAAAATTGTGGAGCACAGGAATCGAACCCAGGACCTCTGGTGTGAGCGGCTGCTAACCGGTCGAGCTAGTAGAGGAACTTGATGTGGATCAGGTCGGTGGAAGATAACCTGTTGGCTCGAGCGAAATAAAAAAAATACTAATGGCGCACCAGGCGAGGTGCGCCATTAGTATGGATGTACTTATGGCGCACCGAGGGTGGTGCGCCATTAGTATTGTGCCGCCCCATCCATATTTCCTCCCCGCCGCCCAAACCTATTCCTCTCTCTCCCTCGCCCTGCCTCGATCCCTTCCCTCTCCTCTCCCGACGTCGCTGCCCGCCGCCTCGGCGCCGCCCATGATGCTGCTGCACCAGCGCGCGCCGTCGATCTGATCCATGAGCGACCATCCTCGAGGTCGGCAGCAGCCACGAAACCCTAGCTAGCCAGCAGCGACCTCAACCTCCAGGGCCGCGCCCGGCTGCTCTCGGCGCTCGGCGGGGAGCACCTCGACGCCGGCGACGGCCTGCAGCACCTACACCCCGGCCAAAGGTAGGTAGGTACGTACGTAAGCCATCTTCCTCCCAAATCCCCTCCCCTCCCCTCCCCTCATCTTTTCCTCTTATGGATTTGTTATCTGATTTGCGTTTTTTGTTTGCTTGTTTGTGCAAAAAGCCATCACCATCACCATTGAACAAGCTGCTACTACCTGCGTGTGAGGAGGCCACATCGCCATCACCATCACCATCACCGGAGAAGGAGGAGAAGGAAGCAGCGACGGGGAAGGAGAAGAAGGAAGCGACGAAGCTCTGCGTGGGCGACGGACGCCCCGGAGACGCGAGATCCTGCTGATTCAACGCCCCGAGGTCAGTTTAACCTACGCCCCCCTCGTCCGCACATCTCGTGGTTGCTGCTATTGTACGTTAACCTCTGTTTTTTGTTGGTTATTTTGCTATGTAGGTAATGTCAAAACAAAAGATCATTTGCGTCACAAATCATAGTTTCTTATTATCCTTTTGAGGCACTCCTTGCCTACATAATGGATTGTCTGGCCTACATAACTAAATGTCATCTTTTTTGTGCGTTCTCTATGTGAAAATAGCCTACAATTTCCCACAATCTATGATGCAACCCTTAACAATATGTTTATCTACCCAGCTGGGAGTTTGAGCTTGTACATATTTGCTAGGCAGATGATAGAAACATGTGCATTTCTCTTATACCCTCCTGGCAGTTTCATTCAAGTGCGATAACTAGGAAACACATCTCTGCCCTACTAGTTGGAGTTTCAGTTGAGCCTACAGCCCTACACTAGGTAGTGTTGCTTGTTGCTAATGGGCTACTTTTTAGATCAAATGCCATGTTCATCTCTATCCAGTTATTTGTTTACACAAGAATCTGACACCTATGAAATTGATGTGTGTTTTTCTAGCCAATTGGTCTCACTGATGCTACTGTATACCTTGTGCTTTTCTTTTTGTTTATTTAGCTAAATAGGTAATGCGAAGAAGAAAATCGTTGGCATCACAACTCTTTGTTTCTTATCATCATTTTCCTGCATATTGGATTGTCTGGTCTAGTAGATAACTAAATGCCCATCTCTTTTATGTTATCCATGTGAAGCTAATTAAGCTTCAACTTCTCGCAACTTATCATGCAATTCTAAAAGGTAGCATATGTCTATCTACCCTGCTGGGAATTTTTAGTCTATATACAAATTTGAGAGGCAAGTGTTGAGAGTTTCAGTCTTGTCTGATGGCTAGGAACTCAACTCTGCTTCTTGTTGTTGGAGTTTCAGGCTTGTTGCATAGTTTGTAACATCAAGTGTACTCTGGCTTCTAGCCACAGTGCACTACAAATTATTATAGAATTACAAAGTGTACACAACATTGCACCTTACATGCCTGAGCATTCTTTTCTTGTGACATCAAATGCCTTGACTGAGCATTCTTTTATCAACTTGCTATACACTTGCTCTGCTTGAGGCTACTGTATAACTTGTGCTTTTTAATTTGGTCTGTTGTAAAAATAAATCTTTTGGGTCACAACTCTTCTTTTTAATCATTTACATGATTGGATTTCCTGGCCTAGATAACTAGTAAATGCCATGCCTTTTACAATCTGCATATGATGCAGTTCAGTTTATCTACCCTGCGGAGCTTCATCCTATACAAATTGGATAGGCAAATGATAGGAGTTTTACTCTAGTGTTATAACTAGGAAAGACAACTGTTCCCTGCTAGTTTGTTGGAGTTTCACTTCAGCCTACACTAGGAGTGTTGGCTTGTTGCTAATGGGCGCTTTTTTTTAATCAAATGCCATGATTATCTCTATTCAGTTATTTTCTTGCACTAGAATCTGATGCCAATGGACTTGTTGTACTGTTTTCTAGCCACTTGCTCTGGTTGAGGCTACTATACATTGTGCCTTTTTTTGGTATTTAGCTACATATGTAATGTAAAAAGAAAATATCATTTGTAGTTCCTCATTATCCTTTTGATGCACTCCTCTGGCCTACATAACTAAGTGCCATATCTTTTGTGTTATCTATGTGAAAATAGCCTACATTTTCTCACAATTTCTGATGCAATCCTTAACAATATGATTATGTACATATTTGCTATACCCTGCTGGGAATTTCATTCAAGTGTGATGACTAGGAAACACAACTATGCTACTTGTTGGAGTTTCAGTTCAGACTACACTAGGAGTTTGTGTCCTTTAATTTGTAAATCTGCAGTTCTAGCCACATTTAGGATAAGTTGTTGTATATAATGTCATAAAGTTCAGCAAGAACAGGGCATCAATAGTGCTACTCTAGTATCTAGTTGGGGAGGGACAAATGGGCAGGGCATCCTTTGTAGGATTAAGCTGTTTCTTTCTTTGTAACATATTGTATATCGCTCCACAATGAAATACAGTACATATTGATGTGCTTTGTAAAACTTGTTCATGTACTGAACTACTAATGCCTTGTGATGCTCTGAATTACTTGTGATGCCTCTGAATTACTTGTGATCACATTGAGAAAGACTTGTAAAGATGATGATCATCTTTTACAGAAAACAATTTCTGTAAACACGTCAGTAACTTTGCTAGTTTGCTGGGTTTTGTCTCCGACCATCGTGTCGTGATGATTTTGCAGGTACCCCGAGAGGCCCTTGAGTTTGCTGGAATGTCGATTAACTTCCGTTCCGGCAAATTCGGGTACTCCATATGTCCTATTTTCAGCAAAGGTCATGCTGAAATTTTCCGTGAATTTTAGCATGACTTTGCTAAAAATAGGACATATAAATACTTGTGACTAATGCATGGGCAGGGTACTTGTGACTAATGATGAAAGCTTAGGCTTTTAGGGTGCCTCGGCGTCGAAAAACCCTCAATGATAAAAGCTTAGCTTTTAGGATGCCTCGGTGTCGACAAACCCTAAATGATGAGACCATGATCTTGTTCCTTGACAATAACCAACTTTTGACCAAACTTTGTTCCTATTTAGAGAAAACATGGCCAACAATGATGAGGCCGGGGTTGAGGCGGCAAGGCATTCAGGAGCTGTCGGAGATGGAGGAACAACCTCACTTGTATGAGGGCGCCGCCTTCCCCACCGATCCCGAGACCACCGATGGTACCGCCGAGGATGACCCCATGATGCCACCACCGATGGTGCCGCCGAGGATGCCACCATCGATGATGGCGGTGCACGCACGATGGCAGCCAACCGAAGAGGCAGCGGAAGGACGGCGCCCGACCGTGCCCGCACCCTCAAGGAGGAAGTTCTTGAAGTGGACTCCGGCGGGAATCCAACGGCGCCCGAATGAATAGTCAAGGGTACTCGCTTCAGCTCGGGTGCATTCTCCGAGCACCGTCTCGATCAACACCGAGAACACGAGGCATCCTCGACCGAGGAATTTGCGCAACCTCCTCTTCACGAAGCTGCACGAGCGATACAAGTTCCCGCTGAATTTGAAAACACAAGCCTCAAAGGGAATAAAGTGAACAATGCTGCCCTCACGAAGATGAGCAAGGCCCTGTCTACTTGGAAAAGCAATGTGAAGAGAATGATCGAGAAAGGTGAGAGTTATGAGAAGATCAAGGAGAAAATCCTTGATCACCGAAGATGACTACTACGACTTCAAGATCAATTGTTCGAGCACCGCAAACTCCCAATCAAGTCGATGGGGAAAGAAATGCGGGAGCTGAACTTAGGGAACACACACTCGGTCCGGCGGTTCTGAGTGGCGGAGCCTATATGGGACAAGGAGGAGGCGGACCGTGCGAGCAAGGCCTACCGCCCTCTTCGATAAATCGGTGACAAGCGGACCAGGAACTTTGTCGGGGCCGGTACAAGAAGGACCCAAAACAAAGGAGCTTACCACGGATCCGAAGACCAGAGCGCTTGAGCTTGTTACGTAAGGAATACACCCCGCGTAATTAGCTCCATATGGTTGCATTCTAATTAATGAAGCCAAATTTCTAAATGGTTCACATTCCTTCCGCAGCGATTGAAAGCGATGGCGCTGGGTCGACTAAAGCAACCCTTGGGACACCACTCTAAATAGGGCGTTGAATGTAATGAAGAACAAGGATAAGCTCGATGGCCGGCGTCGGCTGGTCGTGTGGCGGCAAAGGCTTGTCGACAAAATGGTCGTCATACTATAACACCGGTGGGCGAAAGGAGAAAAGGACCAGCTCGGAAAGCCAGGCGCGAGGTTCAAGAACTCAAAGGCACAGGTGGCGCGGATTCGGAGATTGTCCAAGAGCAAGTGCAACAACAACTCGGGCGACGATCACCGCCATTGTGCCTACCTTGATCGAGGGTTGAGTCGTGGATTGCGGGCGGCCACCGAGGCCGCCCGATTCCTAGCTTCACGGCCAGCAACTCGCTGAACGCGATGGTGGGTCCATTGGTGTCTCCGGCGGGGCGGCATTGGTGTCTCCGGCGCCGCACGGAGCTTAATGCACCGGGTGTCGCCGCCGCCACCTCTGCAGCAAGCGGCCCCTCCGTCAATCTGCAGACGCCCGCCATTGGCGGTGCCTCGACATTAGCCGAGCTCGGCGCCATCATCACGGTAACTAATTAAGCCTCTCTCGGCCGAGGACTTCATCTCCTTGCCTTTGGTGGGCATCCTGACGCCCTACATGTTTTCGCGGGCGCCGCCGATGTTCCGCACTCTCCGCGCTTCGTGAACAACGAGTTGGTCGATGTCGCCAAGGGCAAAATCGTTCAACGGGCAGCCCCTTGTTCCACGGTACCCGGATGCCACCCAACTTGTTTAGGGTTCAACTGGTTGGTGCTGCCAGGCTGCGACGAGTTGTTACCTCGATTCGACCCGTCGGGGCCGGCGATGATGACGTGATGACCCTCGGCGCTGCCTGGCTGGCCCTGCTTTGGTGAAGAGCGGATTCGTTTGGGGCGGGGACACCACCCCAAAGACAACACCGCCCGGTCGTGCGGCGCCAAGTCGGCCCCATGGCAAGACCGCCGCACGGTGCGGACATCCCTATGCCATGGATCCAAACATGCATATGGCACAGGATCGAACGACGGCGACGACGATACATTTGGCAGCGTCGATCGAGACTTTGCCGATCATGGAGTGCGGTGGCGACTTCATGGGGCCTCCTTCTCAAGAACCCAACCCAACAAAAGGCGTGCGCGATCTAGCTGGTACCGCAGAGAAGCCAAGTTACAGCAGCGTCGTCTGCCGTTCAGCTCTCGAGGAGACGCCTCCACTGCCGACTTCACCGAGCCTCGAGATAGGCGAGGTGCGAAATATTATCAGCCCCAACACACTCAAGAAGGTGGTGCGTGAGCAGAACTCGGTCCCATTACAGGAGAAGAAGAAGGCACGCAAAAGAAAGACTAACAAGGGTGCGGGCCAGCCGCACACCGAAGTGCGATCCGTGCTCGGGGCGGGCCACCTTCACCGAGGATATCTCAAGGAGGGTGCATGTGGCGGGTAGGGCGATGCTACCGACAAATATGCTCAATGCTGCAACCGGTGCTATCGGAGTCTGCATGACGAGTTCTTTCTTTGGAGAAGCGGCGTCTCGAGAGAAGGATGTGGCATACCGGTTTCGCGGCCAAGGTGCGGAGGGCAAGGGCTTTGTGGATAACTCCATCGGGCGTCGATCGTCCTGCGGTTTGATGACATCCACGCTATGTTGAACCTTCATCCGCTGCACTACACCTTCGTTCGGCTATTTTCGCTGAGTATGGAATGCGGATCATTAGCGACAAGACCCGGACATCGTGATAGTCGACCCCTTCTACATGCGTGCCAAGATCTTGGGCAGCGCTGGGGACCGCAAGTCGCGAGTTCTTACCTCGAAGGCGTCATTCGGCAAACCAAGATAAGGATAACTTCCTCGTGCCTTACTTTCCGAGTAAGTCCTCCCTCAACCGCCCGTAACATATGAATTCTTAGATTTCGATCGTTTTCTTTTAACATTCCGTGTTTTCTGCGGTGACACACATTGCATGCTCATCCTCCTAAGCCCCAAATATTCCATGGCCACGTATTTCGACCGGACCGTCGATTGAGCGTAGACTACACAAATGTCAAGAAGGTTCTTGATGATGTTCTCCCGGCTCGCCAAATCTGGAGGCACCTTCACCAGGCCTATTCGTAAGTCGGCAAGCACGTGTTCTCCCACAATCTGACGTTACGCTGCGTCAAGCAGCCGCTTTGTGATCGAAGGGTGCCTACTATGCCATCCATCACATGCGGGCGATCGATGCGGGACCATCATCAACTTCTTCTACCGAGTAAACTCAAAGATTGGGCGCGGCGTGTCGGCAATCCAGGGCGCGACATCGGACAAGAATTCTTTCGCATCCATCGGAGTTTGCGGAAATCATCCATCAAGATGTCGCCGTACCTCGGGCAGTTCTACCTCGAAATCAACCGTCCAACGGTGACATCGACACAATGCTACAAATGCAGGCTGACAACGCCCGTTATTTCATGACTCCCACGATGAGCGGCGGCTTCATCCACGCTCCGGTCCCTTGAGTCGAGTCGAAAGCGGTGATCTTGTGTCTAGTTCTCGAAACATCGATTGGCTCATGTTGTAATTAAACTTTAATGAACTTGTAGTATGTCTCTTTGGTTTGAGAGTCGTTCAACTTAGATGTAATCGATGCTATTAATGTCTTGCTTTTCTCTTCGATCGTTCGATGCATACTTATATATTGCTTATGTATTGTCTGTGAATTGGTACTAACGTTTCGTTTGGCTAGTGCATAGCGATGCCGTCGTATGTAGTGTACAAGGGTAAGGTTCCCGAGTCTCGACGATCGGGAGGAGTGTCGGAGACAGGTTCACCGATTCAGCGGTAACAGTTACAAAGGTACACCACTAGGGCGAGGCGAATCTAGATCGCCCGCTATCTAGCGGGAGAGGAGGGCGTTGGAGGAACCGGATGAAGACAAGTTTCATCGTGATGATGCTCATCGTGATGACCGCAGCTCTCTTCTATGTGATGGTAGTTTAGATGATCGATATCGACTTGTAATGTGAAGACAAACTCGCTACTCGCGGTCTCGAGACTTGTAATATAATGTTCTATCTTTGTTCGGTCTTTTCAATTCGGAGACTAATATGATGAATTGTATTCGGAGACTAATATGATGAATTGTATTCAAAGACTAATCTTCTATTGTATTCGATGAATCTGTTGTTGATGTGTGCTGTCTATATTTTGTCCAATTATACATTTTGTAACCTGTGCAAAAAACAGAAAATAAAAAATTAAAAAACCTAATATTCATACTAATGGCGCATCACATCACGAGGCGCCATTAGTATGCCAAAGGATACTAATGGCGCATCATTAAACAGTGCGCCATTAGTATGCGAAATTACTAATGGCGCATCTTGTTGTTGTTGCGCCATTAGTATGCCAAAGCACTGGTATACATGGCCCCGGGAGGCATACTAATGGCGCCTTGTTGTATATACTAATGGCGCATCGAGGTCCGCCATTAGTATACCGAGATACTAATGGCGCACGGTGGTGCGCCATTAGTAAAATATACTAATGGCGTGGCACTACTGGCGCACCACTAATGCGCCATTAATGGCCAAATTAGGTGCGCCATTAGTAGGCCTTTTCCTAGTAGTGTATTGATCAACGAGCTAGTCAACTAGAGGCTCACTAGGGACATGTTGCGATCTATGTATTCAAACATGCATTATGATTTCCAGATAACACAATTATAGCATGAATAATAGACAATTATCATGAACAAGGAAATATAGTAATAACCATTTTATTATTGCCTCTAGGGCATATTTCCAATAGTCTCCCACTTGCACTAGAGTCAATAATCTAGTTACATTGTGATGAATCGAACACCCATAGAGTTCTGGTGTTGATCATGTTTTGCTCGTGGAAGAGGTTTAGTCAACGGATCTGTGACATTCAGGTCTGTATGCACTTTACAAATATCTATGTCTCCATCTTGAACATTTTCACGAATGGAGTTGAAGCGACGCTTGATATGCCTGGTCTTCTTGTGAAACCTGGGCTCCTTGGCAAGGGCAATAGCTCCAGTGTTGTCACATAAGAGAGTCATCGGGCCCGACGCATTGGGAATAACTCCTAGGTCGGTAATGAACTCCTTCATCCAGATTGCTTCATGTGCTGCCTCCGAGGCTGCCATGTACTCCACTTCATATGTAGATCCCGCCATGACGCTTTGCTTGCAACTGCACCAGCTGACTGCCCCATCATTCAAAATATACACGTATCCGTTCTGCGACTTGGAGTCATCCAGATCTGTGTCGAAGCTAGCATCGACGTAACCCTTTACGACGAGCTCTTCGTCACCTCCATAAACGAGAAACATATCCTTAGTCCTTTTTAGGTACTTCAGGATATTCTTGACCGCTGTTCAATGGTCCATGCCGGGATTACTTTGGTACCTTCCTACCAAACTTATGGCAAGGTTCACATCAGGTCTGGTACACAGCATGGCATACATAATAGACCCTATGGCCGAGGCATAGGGGATGACACTCATCTTTTCTCTATCTTCTGCCGTGGTCGGGCATTGAGCCGTGCTCAATCTCACACCTTGCAATACAGGCAAGAACCCCTTCTTGGACTGATCCATATTGAACTTCTTCAATATCTTGTCAAGGTATGTGCTTTGTGAAAGACCAATGAGGCGTCTCGATCTATCTCTATAGATCTTGATGCCTAATATGTAAGAAGCTTCTCCAAGGTCCTTCGTTGAAAAACACTTATTCAAGTAGGCCTTTATGCTTTCCAAGAATTCTATACCATTTCCCATCACTAGTATGTCATCCACATATAATATGAGAAATGCTACAGAGCTCCCTCTCACTTTCTTGTAAACACAGGCTTCTCCATAAGTCTATGTAAACTCAAACGCTTTGATCATCTCATCAAAGCGAATGTTCCAACTCCGAGATGCTTGCACCAGCCCATAGATTGAGCGCTGTAGCTTGCATACCTTGTCATCATTCTTAGGATCGACAAAACCTTCTGGCTGCATCATATACAATTCTTCCTTAAGAAACCATTAAGGAATGCTGTTTTGACGTCCATTTTCCATATCTCATAATCATAGATTGCGGCAATTGCTAACATGATTCGGACGGACTTCAGCTTCGCTACGGGTGAGAAAGTATCATCGTAGTCAACCCCTTGAACTTATCGATAACCCTTAGCGACAAGTCAAGCCATATAGATAGTCACATTACCATCCGCGTTTGTCTTCGTCTTAAAGATCCATTTATTTTCTATGGCTCGCTGATCATCGGGCAAGTCAGTCAAAGTCCATACTTCGTTTTCATACATGGATCCTATCTCGGATTTCAAGGCTTCAAGCCATTTGTCGGAATCCGGGGCCCGCCGTCACTTCTTCATAGTTCGAAGGTTCACCATTGTCTAACAACATGATTTCCAGGACAGGGTTGCCGTACCACTCTGGTGCGGAACATGTCCTTGTGGACCTACGAAGTTCAGTAGCAACTTGATCCGAAGTTTCATGATCATCATCATTAACTTCCTCTCTAGTCGGTGCAGGCACCACAGAAACATCTTCCTGAGCTGCGCTACTCTCCGGTTCAAGAGGCAATACCTCATCAAGTTCTACTTTCCTCCCACTTACTTCTTTCGAGAGAAACTCTTTCTCCAGAAAGGATCCATTCTTGGCAACAAAGACCTTGCCTTCGGATATGAGGTAGAAGGTATACCCTATAGTTTCCTTAGGGTATCCTATGAAGACGCATTTTTCTGATTTGGGTTCGAGCTTTTCAGGTTGAAGTTTCTTGACATAAGCATCGCATCCCCAAACTTTCAGAAACGGCAGCTTAGGTTTCTTCCCAAACCAAAATTCATACGGTGTCGTCTCAACGGATTTCGACGGAGCCCTATTTAAAGTGAATGCGGCAGTCTCTAAAGCATAACCCCAAAATGATAGCGGTAGGTCGGTAAGAGACATCATAGATCGCACCATGTCCAACAGAGTACGATTACGACGTTTGGACACACCATTACGCTGAGGTGTTCTAGGCGGCATGAGTTGTGAAACTATTCCACATTTCCGTAAGTGTGTGCCAAATTCGTGACTCAAATATTCCCCTCCACGATCTGATCGTAAGAACTTTATTTTTCTGTCACATTGATTCTCAACCTCACTCTGAAATTCCTTGAACTTTTCAAAGGTCTCAGACTTGTGTTTCTTTAAGTAGACATACCCATATCTACTTAAGTCATCAGTGAGTGTGAGAACATAACAATAACCACCGCGAGCCTCAACGCTCATTGGACCGCGCGCATCAGTATGTATGATTTCCAATAAGTTGGTTGCTCGCTCCATTGTTCTGGAAAACGGAGTCTTGGTCATTTTGCCATGAGGCATGGTTCGCACGTGTCAAATGATTCATAATCAAGAGACTCCAAAAGTCCATCTGCATGGAGTTTCTTCATGCGTTTGACACCAATGTGACCAAGGCGGCAGTGCCACAAGTATGTGGGACTATCATTATCAACCTTACATCTTTTGGCATTCACACTATGAATATGTGTAACATCACGTTCGAGATTCAATAATAATAAACCATTGACCAACGGGGCATGACCATAAAACATATCTCTCATATAAATAGAACAACCATTATTCTCAGATTTAAATGAGTAGCCATCTCACATTAAACGAGATCCAGATACAATGTTCATGCTCAAAGCTGGCACTAAATAACAATTATTGAGGTTTAAAACTATTCCTGTAGGTAAATGTAGAGGTAGCGTGCCGACGGCGATCACATCGACCTTGGAACCATTCCCGACGCGCATCGTCACCTCGTCCTTCGCCAGTCTCCGCTTATTCCGCAGCTCCTGTTTTGAGTTGCAAATATGAGCAACCGCACCGGTATCAAATACCCAGGAGCTACTACGAGTGTTGGTAAGGTACACATCAATAACATGTATATCATATATACCTTTGGTATTGCCGAGCTTCTTATCCGCTAAGTACTTGGGGCAGTTCCGCTTCGGTGGATCGCTTCCCTTGCAATAAAAGCACTCGATCTCGTGCTTGGGTCCATGCTTTGGCTTCTTCCAGGCAACTGGCTTACCGGGCGCGACAACTCCCTTGCCATCCTTCTCGAAGTTCTGCTTACCCTTGCCTTTCTTGAAACTAGTGGTTTTATTGACCATCAACACTTGATGTTCCTTTTTGATCTCCACCTCCGCTGATTTCGGCATTGAATATACCTCAGGAATGGTTTTCTCCATCCCCTGCATGTTGAAATTCATCACAAAGCTCTTGTAGCTAGGTGGGAGCGATCAAGGATTCTGTCAACGATCGCGTCATCCGGAGATTAACTCCCACCTGAGACAAGCGGTTGTGCAACCTGACATCTTGAGTATGTGCTCACGACGTAACTATTCTCCTCCATCTTACAACTGTAGAACTTGTCGGAGACTTCATATCTCTCGACTCGGGCATGAGCTTGGAAAACCATTTTCAGCTCTTGGAACATCTCATATGCTCTGTGTTGCTCAAAACGCTTTTGGAGCCCCGGTTCTAAGCTGTAAAGCATGCCGCACTGAACCAGGGAGTAATCATCACTAGGCGACTGCCAGGCGTTCATAACGTCTTGAGTTGCTGGGAAAACAGGTGCTTCACCTAGCAGTGCATGAAGGACATATGCTTTCTTGGCAGCTATGAGGATGATCCTCAAGTTACGGACCTAGTCCGTATACTTGCTACCATCGTCTTTCAGCTTGGTTTTCTCTAGGAACACGTTGAAGTTGAGGGCAACATTAGCGTGGGCCATTTGATCTACAAGACATATTGCAAAGATTCTTAGACTAAGTTCATGACAATTAAGTTCATCTAATCAAATTATTTAATGAACTCCCACTCAGATAGACATCTCTCTAGTCATCTAAGTGATACATGATCCGAATCAACTAGGTCGTGTCCGATCATCATGTGAGACGGACTAGTCATCAATTGTGAACATCTCCATGTTGATCGTACCTACTATACGACTCATGTTCGACCTTTCGGTCTCTTGCGTTCTGAGGCCATGTCTGCACATGCTAGGCTCGTCAAGTCAACCTAAGTGTTTTGCTTGTGTAAATCTGGCTTACACCCGTTGTATTCGAACATTAGAATCTATCACACCCGATCATCACGTGGTGCTTCGAAACAACGAACCTTCGCAACGGTGCATAGTTAGGGGGAACACTTTCTTGAAATTATAGCGAGGGATCATCTTATTTAAGCTACCGTCGTTCTAAGCAAATAAGATGTAAAACATGATAAACATCACATGCAATCAAATAGTGACATGATATGGCCAATATCATTTTGCTCCTTTTGATCTCCATCTTCGGGGCGCCATGATCATCATCGTCACCGGCATGACACCATGATCTCCATCATCGTGTCTTCATGAAGTTGTCTCGCCAACTATTACTTCTACTACTATGGCTAATGTTTAGCAATAAAGTAAAGTAATTACATGGCGTTTTCAATGACACGCAGGTCATACAATAAATTAAGACAACTCCTATGGCTCCTGCCGGTTGTCATACTCATCGACATGCAAGTCGTGATTCCTATTACAAGAACGTGATCAGTCTCATACATCACATATATCATTCATGACATCCTTTTGGCCATATCAAATCACACGGCATATGCTGCAAAAACAAGTTAGACATCCTCTAATTGTTGTTGTAAGTTTTTACGTGGCTGCTATAGGTTTCTAGCAAGAACGTTTCTTACCTACGCCAAAACCACAACGTGATATGCCAATTTCTATTTACCTTCATAAGGACCCTTTTCATCTAATCCGATCCGACTAAAGTGGGAGAGACAGACACCCGCTAGCCACCTTATGCAACTAGTGCATGTCAGTCGGTGGAACCTGTCTCACGTAAGCGTACGTGTAAGGTCGGTCCGGGCCGCTTCATCCCACGATGCAGCTGAATCAAGATAAGACTAGGCAAGTAAATTGACAAAATCGACGCCCACAACAACTTGTGTTCTACTCGTGCATAGAAACTACGCATAGACCTAGCTCATGATGCCACTGTTGGAGATCGTTGCAGAAATTAAAAAAATTCTACGCATCACCAAGATCAATCTATGGAGAGACTAGCAACGAGAGAGAAGGAAGTGCATCTTCATACCCTTGAAGATCGCGACACGGAAGCGTTACAAGAACGCGGATGAAGGAGCCGTAGTCATAGCGATTCAGATCGCGGTTGATTCCGATCTAAGCGCCGAACAATGGCGCCTCCACGTTCAACACACGTGCAGCCCGGTGACGTCTCCACGCCTTGATCCAGCAAGGAGAGAGGGAGAGGTTGGGGAAGACAACTCCAGCAGCAGCACGACGGCATGGTGGTGTTGGAGCGGCGTGGTACTCCGGCAGGGCTTCGCCAAGCGCCGCGGGAGGAGGAGGAGGTGTTGGAGGGGGGAGGGCTGCACCTTGGATGTGGTGTGGCTTCCCTCCCACCTCCCCTCTATTTATAGGGGCAAGGGAGAGGGGGGTCGGCCCCCTCCAGATGGATCTAGAGGGGGCGGCGGCCAAGGGGGAAAGCTTGCCCCCAAGCCAGGGGGGCGCCCCCTTTAGGGTTTCCCCCCAACCCTAGGCGCATGGGCCCTAGGGGGTTTGGCGCCCAGCCCACCCAGGGGCTGGTTCCCCTCCATATTCAGCCCATAGGGCCTTCTGGGGCAGGTGGACCCTCCCGGTGGACCCCCGGAACCCTTTCAGTGGTCCCGGTACAATACCGATAAACCCCCGAACACTTCCGGCGACCGAATAAGGACTTCCCATATATAAATCTTTATCTCCGGACCATTCCGGAACTCCTGGTGATGTAGGGGATCTCATCCGGGACTCCGAACAACATTCGGTAACCACGTACAAACTTTCCCTATAACCCTAGCGTCATCGAACCTTAAGTGTGTAGACTCTACGGGTTCAGGAATCATGCTGACATGACCGAGACATCTCTCCGGCCAATAACCAACAGCGGGATCTGGATACCCATGTTGGCTCCCACATGTTCCACGATGATCTCATCGGATGACCCACGATGTCGAGGATTCAATCAATCCCGTATACAATTCCCTTTGTCAATCAAGATGCGTTACTTGCCCGAGATTCGATCGTCGGTATCCCAATACCTCGCTCAATCTCGCTACGCAAGTCACTTTACTCGTTCTGTAATGCATGATCCCGTGACTAACTTCTTAGACACACTGAGCTCATTATGATGATGCATTACCGAGTGGGCCAAGAGATACCTCTCTGTCATACAGAGTGACAAATCCCAGCCTCGATTCGTGTCAACCCAATGACACTTTCGGAGACACCGTAGTGTACCTTTATAGCCACCCGATTCGCCAGGACGCTTGGTACACCCAAAGCATTCCTACAGTATCCGGGAGTTGCACAATCTCATGGTCTAAGGAAATGATACTTGACATTAGAAATGCTTTGGCAGAAGAACTACACGATCTTGTGCTATGCTTAGGATTGGGTCTTGTCCATCACATCATTCTCCTAATGATGTGATCCCGTTATCAATGACATCCAATGTCCATGGTCAGGAAACCGTAACCATCTATTGATCAATGAGCTATTCAACTAGAGGCTCACTAGGGACATGTTGTGGTCTATGTATTGACACATGCATTACGATTTCCGGATAACACAATTATAGCATGAACAATAGACAATTATCATGAACAAGGAAATATAATAATAATCATTTTATTATTGCCTCTAGAGCATATTTCCAACACAAAGGCCGTGGGGTGGCCTGGTCATGGAGGTGCTACGACGCCGGCGAAAACAGCCAACCAACCCCGACAAGAGCGGCCATCGGGTGTGGCATGTAGCTGGGAGAGGTGTGTGGGTGCAGGTGACCGTGTCCTGAACTAGGGGGTGCAAACCACGTCGGCCCCTTAATAGTGAGCTGGGCCGAGGACCCCCTGGATCATCAACAACTGGGACAAGACTACCATGCCCATCCATGTGTTCAAGATGGAATCCTCCGAAGACTAGGTGCATAGTCCAAGACACATTTGAATTATCGACATGTTTATCCCTAGATGTAATAGACCTCATGTAAACCCTAGGTACCCCCGATCCCTATATAAGCCGTTGGTTTTTAGCTTGTAGGGTAGGGAAAATCATACATTCACATACGATCTCGACGTAGATCATCCAGTACTTTGCACTCCAAGTATATCAATACAATAGAAGCAGGACGTAGGGTTTTACATCTTCTAGAGGCCCTGTGACGCCCTCGATTCAATCGTACACTAAACATGCACACAAATGTGTACGATCAAGACCAAGGACTCACGGGAAGATATCACAACACAACTCTACAAATAAAATAAGTCATACATGCATCATAATACAAGCCAGGGGCCTCGAGGGCTCGAATACAAGTGCTCGATCATAGACGAGTCAGCGGAAGCAACAATATATGAGTACAGACATAAGTTAAACAAGCTGGCCTTAAGAAGGCTAGCACAAACTGGGATACAGACGAAAGAGGAGCAGGCCTCCCGCTCGGATCCTCCTAGCTACTCACAGTCGTCGCCGTGGGCTGCACGTAGTAGTAGGCACCTCCAGTGTAGTAGTCGCCATCGACGGTGGCGTCTGCTCCCAGGCTCCAACGTCTGTTGCAGCAATCAAGTATAGATAGGGGAAAAGGAAACAAAGCAACCGTGAGTACTCATCCAAAGTACTGCAAGCAAGGAGCTACACTACATATGCATGGATATATGTAAAGGGCCATATCGATTGGACCGAATCTGCAGAATGCCGAAATAAGAGGGGATAGCTAGTCTTATCGAAGACTACGCTTCGGTCACCGCCTTGCAACAGGTAGAAGAGGGCAATCTGAAGTCCTCCAAGTAACATCACATAGCAATAATCCTACCCGCGATCCCTCCTCATATCCACGAGAGAGCGAGCACCGGTTGTATCCGCACTTGGAAGGTGTGTTTTATCAAGTATCCGGTTCTAGTTGTCATAAGCTCAAGGTACAACTCCAAGTCGCCCTGTTATCAAGATCGCGGCTATTCAAATAGATTAACTTCCCTGCAGGGTGCACCATCTTACCAAAGACGCTTGATCCCATTTGGCCGGACACACTTTTTCGGGTCATGCTCGTCCGCGGAAGATCAACACGCCGCAGCCCCACCTAGGCACAATAGAGAGGCCAGCACGCCGGTCTAAACCTAAGCGCCAGCAGGTCAGGCCCATCGCCTCGAGCACACCTGCGTTCGCTGGCGGGGCGGCGGAAGCGCACCCAGCCTAGCAGTGCGTTCGATCCAATCCGGCGACGCCGCTCCGTCACCGACGTCTCAAGTGCTTCGGTGATACCACGGCGGGATACCCATAACTACTCCCGCGTAGATGGTTAGTGCGTATAAGCTCAGAGCCAACTCAGATCAAATACCAAGACCTCGTTAAGCGTGTTAAGTATCCGCTGAACGCCGAACAGGCCAGGCCCACCTCTCTCCTAGGCGGTCTCAACCTGCCTGTCGATCCGCCACAAGGATCCACTCATGGGTGCTCCACCACCGACCCGACTTTAGTCTCCACATGTATCATGTATAAGTATATAGTATATACCCGTGATCACCTCCCGGTGATCACGGCCCGATAGTATAGCACGGCAGACGGACAAGAATGTAGGGCCACAGATGAAAGTACTAGCATCCTATACTAAGCATATAGGATTGTGTTGCGGAACGTTGCAGAAAATTAAAAATTTTCCTACGGTTTCACCAAGATCCATCTATGAGTTCATCAAAGCAACGAGTCATGGGAGATGCATCTACATACCACTTTGTAGATCGCGAGCGGAAGCGTTCAAAAGAACGGGGTTGAGGTAGTTGTACACGTCGTGATCCAATCACCGGAGATCCTAGCGCCGAACGGACGGCACCTCCGCGTTCAACACACGTACGGTCAGCGTGACGTCTCCTCCTTCTTGATCCAGCAAGGGAAAGGAGAGGTTGATGAAGATCCAGCAACGACGGCGTGGTGGTGGATGCAGCAGGATCCGGCAGGCTTCGCCAAGCGTCTGCGGAGGAGGAGGTGTAGCAAGGGGAAGGAGGTGCCAAGATGCGGGTCTTGCTGCCCTTCCTCCCTCCACTATATATATGGGCTAGGGGCGATGCCCCTTGGAGATCCCATCTAGATGGGGCGGCGGCCCCGGGCAACGGCCCTTAGGGTTTCCAACCAGGCGATGCCCCTCGAGGGGCAACGGCCCCTAGGGTTTCAACCAGAGGCGATGCCCCTGGGCAGCAACAGTCCCCTAGGGTTTCCAACCCTAGGCGCCTTGGGCCCTTGGGTGGGCGCACCAGCCCACCAGGCTGGTTCCCATGCCACTTCAGCCCATGGGGCCCTCCGGATAGGTGGCCCCACCGATGGACCCCGGACCCTTCCGGTGGTCCCAGACAATACCGGTGACCCCAAAACTTTCCGGTGTCAAACTGGACTTCCTATATATAATCTTCACCTCCGGACCATTCCGGAACTCCTCGTGACGTCCGGATCTCATCCGGACTCAACAACTTTCGGTTACTGCATACTAATATCTCTACAACCCTAGCGCCACCGAACCTTAAGTGTAGACCCTACGGGTTCGGAGATATCTGAACATGACCGAGATGCCTCCGGTCAATAACCAACAACGGATCTGGATACCCATGTTGGCTCCCACATACTCTCGATGATCTCATCGGATGAACCACGATGTCGAGGATTCAATCAAACCCGTATACAATTCCCTTTGTCAATCGGTATGCGTTACTTGCCCGAGACTCGATCGTCGGTATCCCAATACCTTGTTCAGTCTCGTTACGGCAAGTCACTTTACTCGCATCAGTAATGCATGATCCGTGACTAACCACTTAGTCACTTTGAGCTCATTATGATGATGCATTACCGAGTGGGCCCAGAGATACCTCTCCGTCATACGGAGTGACAAATCCCATCCTCGATCCATGTCAACTCAATGTACACTTTGGAGATACCGTAGTGCACCTTTATAGTCACCCGATTCGTTGTGACGTTTGGTACACCCAAAGCACTCTTACGGTATCCGGAGTTACACGATCTCATGGTCTAAGGAAGAGATACTTGACATTGGAAAAGCTCTAGCAAAACGAACTACACGATCTTGTGCTATGCTTAGGATTGGGTCTTGTCCATCACATCATTCTCCTAATGATGTGATCCCGTTGTCAATGACATCCAATGTCCATAGTCGAAACCATGACTATCTGTTGACCAACGAGCTAGTCAACTAGAGGCTCACTAGGGACATGTTATGGTCTATGTATTCACACGTATCACGATTTCCGGATAATACAGTTATAGCATGAATAAAAGACAATCATCATGAACAAAGAAATATAATAATAACACTTTTATTATTGCCTCTAGGGCATATTTCCAACAGTCTCCCACTTGCACTAGAGTCAATAATCTAGTTACATTGTGATGAATCGAACACCCATAGAGTTCTCGTGTTGATCATGTTTTGCTCATGAGAGAGTTTAGTCAACGGATCTGCGACATTCAGATCCGTATGTACTTTGCAAATTTCTATGTCTCCATCCTGAACGCTTTCACGGATGGAGTTGAAGCGACGCTTGATGTGCCTGGTCTTCTTGTGAAACCTGGGCTCCTTGGCAAGTGCAATAGCTCCAGTGTTGTCACGTAAGAGTTTGATCGGCCCGACGCATTGGGTATGACTCCTAGGTCGGTGATGAACTCCTTCACCCAAATTGCTTCATGTGCTGCCTCCGAGGCTGCCATGTACTCCGCTTCACATGTAGATCCCGCCACGACGCTTCGCTTGCAGCTGCACCAGCTTCTGCTCCACCATTCAACATATACACGTATCCGGTTTGTGACTTAGAGTCATCGGATCTGTGTCGAAGCTAGCGTCGGCGTAACCCATTACTGACGAGCTCTTCGTCACCTCCATAAACGAAAACATGTCCTTTGTCCTTTTCGTACTTCAGGATATTCTTGACCGCTGTCCAGTGTTCCTTGCGGGATTACTTTGGTACCTTCCTACCAAACTTACGGCAAGGTTTACATCAGTGTCAGTACACAGATGGCATACATAATAGATCCTATGGCTGAGGCATAGGGATGACACTCATCTCTTCTTTATCTTTTGCCGTGGTCGGGCATTGAGCTGAGCTCAATCTCACACCTTGCAACACTGGCAAGAACCCTTCTTGACTGATCCATTTTGAACTTCTTCAAAATCTTATCAAGGTATGTGCTTTGTGAAAGACCTATGAGGCGCCTCGATCTATCTCTATAGATCTTGATGCCTAATATATAAGCAGCTTCTCCAAGGTCCTTCATTGAAAAACACTTATTCAAGTAGGCCTTAATGCTGTCCAAGAATTCTATATCATTTCCCATCGAAGTATGTCATCTACATATAATATGAGAAATGCTCTGAGCTCCCACTCACTTTCTTGTAAACGCAGCTTCTCCATAAGTCTGCATAAACCCAAACGCTTTGATCATCTCATCAAAGCGAATGTTCCAACTCCGAGATGCTTGCACCAGCCCATAAATGGATCGTTGGAGCTTGCATACTTTGTTAGCGTTCTTAGGATCGACAAAACCCTCCGGCTGCATCATATACAGCTCTTCCTTAAGATATCCGTTAAGGAACGCTGTTTTGACGTCCATCTGCCATATCTCATAATCATAGTATGCGGCAATTGCTAACATGATTCGGACGGACTTAAGCTTCGCAACGGGAGAGAAAGTCTCATCGTAGTCAATCCCTTGAACTTGCCGATAACCCTTAGCGACAAGTCGAGCTTTATAGATGGTGACATTACCATCGCGTCCGTCTTCCTCTTAAAGATCCATTTGTTTTCTATCGCTCGCCGATCATCGGGCAAGTCACCAAAGTCCACACTTTGTTTTCATACATGGATTCTATCTCGGACTTCATGGCTTCTAGCCATTTGTTGGAATCTGGGCCCGCCATCGCTTCTTCATAGTTCAAGGTTCATTGTTGTCTAACAACATGATTTCCAAGACAGGGTTGCCGTACCACTCAGTGCGGAACGTGTCCTAGTGGACCTCTGAAGTTCAAGAGCAACTTGATCCAAGTACCTTGATCATCATCATGAATTTCCTCTTGCTTGGTGTAGGCATCACAGAACATTTTCCGAGCTGCACTACTATCCTGTTCAAGAGGTAGTACTTCATCGAGTTCTACTTTCCTCCCACTTACTTCTTTTGAGAGAAACTCTTTTCGAGAAAGGATCCGTTCTTGGCAATAAAGATCTTGCCCTCGGATCTTAAGTAGAAGGTATACCCTACGGTTTCCTTAGGGTATCCTATGAAGACGCATTTTTCCGACTTGGGTTCGAGCTTTTCAGGTTGAAGTTTCTTTACATAAGCATCGCATCCCCAAACTTTTAGAAACGATAGCTTAGGTTTCTTCCCAAACCATAATTCATACGGTGTCGTCTCAACGGACTTAGATGGTGCCCTATTTAAAGTGAATGTAGCTGTCTCTAGAGCGTATCCCCAAAATGATAGCGGTAAATCAGTAAGAGACATCATAGACCGCACCATATCCAATAGAGTGCGATTATGACGTTCGACACACCGTTACGTTGAGGTGTTCGGTAGCGGCGTTAGTTGTGAAACGATTCCACATTTTCTTAAGTGTGTACCAAATTCGTGACTTAAATATTCTCCTCCACGATCCGATCGCAAGAATTTTATCTTTCGTCACGTTGATTCTCTACTTCATTCTGAAATTCCTTGAACTTTTCAAAGGTCTCGGACTTGTGTTTCATCAAGTAGACATACCCATATCTACTCAAGTCATCTGTGAGAGTGAGAACATAACGATATCCTCCATGAGCCTCAACGCTCATTGGACCGCACACATCGGTATGTATGATTTCCAACAAGTTGGTTGCTCGCTCCATTGTTCCGAGAATGGAGTCTTGGTCATCTTGCCCATGAGGCATGGTTCTCATGTGTCAAATGATTCATAATCAAGAGACTCCAAAGTCCATCAAGATGGAGCTTCTTCATGCGCTTGACACCAATGTGACCAAGGCGGCGATGCCACAAGTATGTGGGACTATCGTTATCAACTTTACATCTTTTGGTATTCACGCTATGAACATGTGTAATACTACGCGAGATTCATTAAGAATAAACCATTGACCATCGGACATGACCATAAAACATATCTCTCATATAAATAGAACAACCATTATTCTCGGATTTAAATGAGTAGCCATCTCGCATTAAACGAGATCCGGATACAATATTCATGCTCAAACTTGGCACCAAATAACAATTATTAAGGTTTATAACTAATCCGTGGGTAAATGAAGAGGTAGCGTGCCGACGGTGATCACATCGACTCGGAACCATTCCCGACGCCAGCATCGTCACCTCGTCCCTTCGCCAGATCTCCGCTTATTCCGCAGCTCCTGCTGTGAGTTACAAATATGAGCAACGACACGGTATCAAATACCGGGAGTTACTACGAGTCTTGGTAAGGTACACATCAATTACATGTATATCAAATATACCTTTGGTGTTGCCGACCTTCTTGTCCGCTAAGTATTTGGGGCAGTTCCGCTTCGATGACCCTTCCCTTGCAATAAAAGCACTCGGTCTCGGGCTTGGGTCCATTCTTTGACTTCTTCCGGCAACTTGCTTATCGGCGCGGCAACCTCCTTGCCGTCCTTCTTGAAGTTCTTCTTGCCCTTGCCCTTCTTAAACTTAGTGGTCTTATTGACCATCAACACTTGATGTTCTTTCTTGATTTCAACCTCGGTGACTTCACATAGAGAATACTTCAGAATGGTCTTTACCATCCCCTGCATATTGTAGTTCATCACAAAGCTCTTGTAGCTTGGTGGAAGCGATCGAGGATTCTGCCAATGACCGCCTCATCGGGGAGGTTAATATTCAGTGGGTCATACGGTTGTGCAACCTGCACATCTTGAGAATGTGCTCACCGACGAACTATTTTCCTCCATCTTACAACTATAGAACTTGTCGGAGATGTCATATCTCTCGACCGGGCGTGAGCTTGGAAAACAAGTTTCAGCTCCTCGAACATCTCATATGCTCCGTGATGCTCAAAACGCTTTTGGAGCCCGGTTCTAAGTCTGTAAAGCATGCCGCCTTGAACGAGGGAGTAATCATCAACCGAGACTGCCAAGCATTCATAATGTCTTGGTTCTCTCGACGGAGCGTCACCTAGCGGTCCTTCTAGGACATATTGTTTCTGGCAGCTATGAGGATGATCTCAAGTTCCGGACCCAGTCCGTATAGTTGCTGCCGTCATCTTTCAGCTTGGTTTTCTAGGAACGCGTTGAAGTTCAAGTTGACATGGCGTTGGCCATTTGATCTACAAGACATATCATTCAAAAGTTTTAGACTAAGTTCATGATAATTAAGTTCATCTAATCAAATTATTACAATGAACTCCCACTCAGATTAGACATCCTCTAGTCATCTAAGTGATACACGATCCGAGTCGACTAGGCCGTGTCCGATCATCACGTGAGACGGACTAGTCATCGTCGGTGAACATTCTCATGTTGATCGATCTTCTATACGACTCGTGTTCGACCTTTCGGTCTCCGTGTTCCGAGGCCATGTCTGTACATGCTAGGCTCGTCAAGTTAACCCTAAGTGTTTTGCGTGTGTAAATCTGTCTTACACCGTTGTATGTGAACGTAAGAATCCATCACACCCGATCATCACGTGGTGCTTAGAAGCGACGAACTTTAGCAACGGTGCACAGTTAGGGGAGAACACTTCTTGAAATTGTTGTAAGGGATCATCTTATTTACTACCGTCGTTCTAAGTAAACAAGATGTATAAACATAATAAACATCACATGCAATTATATAGTAGTGACATGATATGGCCAATATCATAAAACTCCATTGATCTCCATCTTCGGGGCTCCATGATCATCTTGTCACCGCATGACACCATGATCTCCATCATCATGATCTCCATCATTGTGCCTCCATGAAGTTGTCACGCCAACGACTACTTCTACTTCTATGGCTAACGCGCTTAGCAATAAAGTAAAGTAAATTACATGGCGTTCTTCAATGACACGCAGGTCATACAAAAATAAAGACAACTCCTATGGCTCCTGCCGTTGTCATACTCATCGACATGCAAGTCGTGATTCCTATTACAAGAACATGATCTCATACATCACAATATGTCATTCATCATTCATCACAACTTGGCCATATCACATCACATGTCAATTGCTGCAAAAACAAGTTAGGCGTCCTCTAATTGTTGTTGCATCTTTTACGTGGCTGCAATTGGGTTCTAGCAAGAACGTTTTCTTACCTCGAATAACCACAACGTGATCTTGTCAACTTCTATTTACCCTTCATAAGGACCCTTTTCATCGAATCCGCTCCAACTAAAGTGGGAGAGATGACACCCGCCAGCCACCTTATGCAACTAGTGCATGTTAGTCGGTGGAACCGGTCTCACGTAAGCGTCGTGTAAGGTTGGTCCGGCCGCTTCATCCCACAATACCGCGGAAGCAAGATAAGACTAGTAGCGGCAAGTAAATTGACAAGATCCACGCCCACAACTAAATTGTGTTCTACTCGTGCAAAGAGAACTACGATAGACCTAGCTCATGATGCCACTTGTTAGGGAGCGTTGCAGAAAATTAAAAATTTCCTACGGTTTCACCAAGATCCATCTATGAGTTCATCTAAGCAACGAGTCATGGGAGATGCATCTACATACCACTTTGTAGATCGCGAGCGGAAGCGCTCAAAAGAACGGGGTTGAGGTAGTTGTACACGTCGTGATCCAATCACCGGAGATCCTAGCGCCGAACGGACGGCACCTCCGCTGCTCAACACACGTCGGGTCAGCGGACGTCTCCTCCTTCTTGATCCAGCAAGGGAAAGGAGAGGTTGATGAAGATCCAGCAGACGACGGCGCAGCGTGGTGGTGGATGCAGCAGGATCCGCAGGGCTTCGCCAAGCGTCTGGGAGGAGGAGGTGTAGCAAGGGGAAGGAGGTGCCAAGATGCGGGTCTTGCTGCCCTTCCTCCCTCCACTATATATAGGGGCTAGGGCGCATGCCCCTGGAGATCCCATCTAGATGGGGGCGGCCCCCGGGCAACGGCCCCTTAGGGTTTCCAACCGGGGCGCATGCCCCGGGGGCAACGGCCCCTAGGGTTTCCAACTGGGGCGCATGCCCCTGAAGCAACAGTCCCCTAGGGTTTCCAACCCTAGGCGCCTTGGGCCCTTGGGTGGGCGCACCAGCCCACCAGGCTGGTTCCCACGCCACTTCAGCCCATGGGGCCCTCCGGATAGGTGGCCCCACCGGTGGACCCGGGACCCTTCCGGTGGTCCCAGACAATACCGTGACCCCAAAACTTTCCCGATGGTCAAACTGGACTTCCTATATATAAATCTTCACCTCCGGACCATTCCGAACTCCTCGTGACGTCCGGATCTCATCCGGGACTCGAACAACTTTCGGGTTACTGCATACTAATATCTCTACAACCTAGCGTCCACCGAACCTTAAGTGTGTAGACCCTACGGTTCGGAGATATGCTGAACATGACCGAGATGCTTCTCCGGTCAATAACCAACAGCGGATCTGGATACCCATGTTGGCTCCCACATACTCCTCGATGATCTCATCGGATGAACCACGATGTCGAGGATTCAATCAAACCCGTATACAATTCCTTTGTCAATCGGTATCGTTACTTGCCGAGACTCGATCGTCGGTATCCCAATACCTTGTTCAGTCTCATTACCGGCAAGTCACTTTACTCGCATCAGTAATGCATGATCCCATGACTAACCACTTAGTCACTTTGAGCTCATTATGATGATGCATTACCGAGTGGGCCCAGAGATACCTCTCCGTCATACGGAGTGACAAATCCCAGCCTCGATCCATGTCAACCCAATGACACTTTCGGAGATACCTGTAGTGCACCTTTATAGTCACCCGATTCGTTGTGACGTTTGGTACACCCAAAGCACTCTTACGGTATCCGGAGTTACACGATCTCATGGTCTAAGGAAGAGATACTTGACATTGGAAAAGCTCTAGCAAAACGAACTACACGATCTTGTGCTATGCTTAGGATTGGGTCTTGTCCATCACATCATTCTCCTAATGATGTGATCCCGTTGTCAATGACATCCAATGTCCATAGTCAGGAAACCATGACTATCTGTTGACCAACGAGCTAGTCAACTAGAGGCTCACTAGGGACATGTTATGGTCTATGTATTCACACGTGTATCACGATTTCCGGATAATACAGTTATAGCATGAATAAAAGACAATCATCATGAACAAAGAAATATAATAATAACACTTTTATTATTGCCTCTAGGGCATATTTCCAACAGATTGCAGGTAAGGTAACAACAGTAGTAACAAGGACATGCTATGCAGCAGTATAGGAGTATCTGAAAGCAGTAACATGCTACACTACTCTAATGCAAGCAGTATAGAGAAGAGTAGGCGATATCCGGTGATCAAGGGGGGGGGCTTGCTGGTTGCTCAGGCAAGAGAGAGGGTCGTCAACACCGTAGTCGAACCGGGCAGCAACAGGCGTCGGTCTCGTAGTCTACCTGGAGAGAAGAGGGGAAGAAACAATGAATACCATGTAAACAGATGCATATTGATGCATGACATGACAAGTAACGATGCTAGGCGTGCCCTAACGTGGTATGAGGTGGTACCGGTTAAGGGGGGAAACATCCGGGAAAGTATTCCCGGTGTTTAGCGTTTTGAGCGAGAGGAGGGGAGAGGAAAGTTGCAGGTTCGATAGGTTAGGGGTGTGTGGCGACGAGCAATCGCGATCCGGATTCGCCTCGTCGTTCTAAGCAACTTTCATGTTGAAAATATTTTAATCCGAGTTACGGATTAAAAGATATGATTTTCTAAAGATTTTATTAATTTCTGGAATTTAATTAATTAATTAATTAATTCGAAAAATGGAATTATGACGTCAGCATGAGGTCATGCTGACGTCAGCAGTCAGCAGGGTTGACTTGGTCAACCTGTCATGTGGGTCCTGTTCGTTAGTGACTGTTAACTAATTAACAGTAGTTAATTAGGTTAATTAGCCATTAGGTTAATTAATCAGGATTAATTAAATTAATTATTTACTTAATTAATTAATTAATATTTTAATTATCATTTATTTTTATTTTAACGTTTTGGGGGTGGGACCCTGTGGTCAGTGGCATGGCAGTCCAGTCGGCAAAAGGGCCACCGGTCAACAGCCGGCCCGGGCCCCTAGGGCCCACGGGTCGATGACCTGTGGTGGCCCAGGCCGCCACGTCGATGCAAGGTTTGAGTTGGCTCCGGCGAGCCAAAACACGGCGGAGGGCGCCGACGAGCCTCGGGATTTCGCCACGGTGGCCCAAAACGGGTGTGGCTACTCCCGTTCGAAAGATAACGACGTCGCGCGTCACATGGAGCTATGGGTTGGTCCCGGGGATGACCGGAACCACGCCGGCGAGCAGCGGAGGCGGCGACTCGTTCGGTTGGATGTCGGAGACGGTGGAGCAGCGGCTACGGAGCAAAAGAAGGGCTAGGCGGGCTCTACGCGGCGCGGGCGAGCTAAACGGCACCGGAGCGGACCATTTGGTCGCCAGCTCTCGTCGGCGATGAGCTCCAGCGGTGATGGGCTCGAACACGCATCG
This sequence comes from Aegilops longissima, assembly GCA_021605205.1. Taxonomy (NCBI): domain Eukaryota; kingdom Viridiplantae; phylum Streptophyta; class Magnoliopsida; order Poales; family Poaceae; genus Aegilops; species Aegilops longissima. The sequence goes on from CM038681.1 coordinate 245,403,257, forward strand.
AGGCGGCGACTCTGAGCCCGTTGGGTCGAGGAGAAGAGAGCGGAGGGCCGGGCGGAACGGCCCGGCAAGCGGGGATGAGGCCCCGATCGAGCGGAGGAGGCGCGGAGGGGAGGGGTACGCGGGCGGCTGAACCAGCGATGGGAGCAGAGGGGAGGAGCGAGGGATCGATCCCGGGGGGATCGGGGGAGCGAAGGGGGAAGAGCTCATGGGGGGAACGCGAGGGTCTCGGTAGTGTGCTCGGGGCGGCCGGGACGACCGCGAGTAGGAGGGCGAGGCGCCAAGGCGACGGGCGGTCCGGCGAGGCGAGGTGCGTCCGGGCCGAATCCGAGGCGACGAGGGGGAGCCGTCTGCGGCCGGTCGGGGAGGAGGAGGAGGTGAGGACGGGCGGCGTCGGGTGGGGAGGAGCGCCAAGGCGTCGGGCCGACGGGATCGGGGCCAATCCGATCCGGATCGATGGGAGGAAGGAGAAGGGGATCGGGGGGGATGGTGGGTGTCGGCTAGGGTTTCCGCCGACTGGGGGGGGGGTATGGGAGTGAGGGGGTGGGCCGGATGGCCGTGGGCTGGCCGGCTGGGCCAGGTGGGCTTGGCCCAGTTTGGCCTGTGGGGTTTTTCCCCCCTCTTTTGTTTTATTTTTCTTTTCTTATTTTTCCTTTTCTGTTTTAATTTATTTTAAAATATTCAGACACTTTATAAAAATGTGTGCACCCCACCATAATTAACTTTGTCATATTTGACAACCCCCGAACATTTTAGTTTTAATTTTTGAAAACTTTTATTGTCCTCATATATTTGAATTAAATTTCAAAACAGTTTTGATTCAACCCGAGATTATCTACAGTGACAGAGGTGACGTGGCACCATCAACGTGAGATTACTGTAGCATGATTATCCGGGCGTTACAAATCTCCTCCACTACAAGAAATCTCGTCCCGAGATTTAGGAGGTAGAAGGAAAGAGTGCGGGGTATTCATCACGAAGACGATCCTCGCGTTCCCAGGTGGCTTCGTCTTCAGAGTGATTCGACCACTGGACTTTGAGGAACTTGATCGCCTTCTGACGCGTGCGCCGTTCAGCTTGGTCGAGAATGCGGACCTGATGCTCTTTATAGGAGAGATCCTGTTGCAATTCGAGCACTTCATGGTCCACTGCTCGGATTGGGTCCTTGAAACAGCGTCGGAGTTGTGACACGTGGAACACATCGTGAACCTGAGAAAGGTTCGACGAAGCTCCAGCTTGATATGCCACTTTTCCACGCCTTTCGTAATAGTGAATGGGCCAATATAGCGAGGAGCTAGCTTGCCCTTGATCCGGCGGTGAGCACCTTCATTGGTGTAACACGAAGATAGGCCTTTTCGCCAAAGTTGATAGACCATGTCCTTATGATGACGGTCATAATTACTCTTTTGTCGTGGATCGAAAGCGGTCTTGAGATTCTCGCGAATAATGCGGACTTGTTCTTGACATGTTGGATAATATCCGGACCAAGAGTGGACGTTCCCGCTTCGACCAGTTCAGAGGGGTTCGCACTTTCGTCCATATAACACTTCAAGGGGCCATCTTGAGACTAGCTTGATAGCTATTATTATAAGAGAACTCAGCATACGGGAGAGATTCCTCCCATTTCTTGCGAAGGAAATAACACAAGCTCAAGCATGTCTTCGAGAACTTGGTTGACACGCTCAACTTGCCCTTGTGATCATGGATGAAACGCAGATCTTGAAAGATAAGTGAGTCCCCATAGCTTCTTGGAAACTTGCCCGTAATCTTGAAGTGAATAAGCTGCCACGGTCCGAGCTGATAACCAAAGTGGAATACCGTGAAGTGAAACATTTCTGGACATATAGAGAGTTGCAAGCTGACTAGCGATGATCGTTTCTTTGACCGCGGAAAATGTGCAACTTTAGAAAGCCGGTCAATGACGACAAGAATTGCATCATTACCTTTCTGCGATTTGGGAAATCCAAAGGACGAAGTCCATTTCAACATGGTCCCATTTCCATTCAGAATAGAGATAGGTTGCAGAGTTCCAAAGAGGCCTTTGATGTTCTCGCTTTGATACGACGGCAAACGCCACACTCAAGAACATAGCGAGCAATGTCTTGCTTCATATTAGACCACCAGAATCTCTAACGAATGTCTTAATACATCTTTGTACTACCAGGATGGATACATAGAGGCGTATCATGAGCTTCTTTCATAACCTCCTGAGTCATATTCAGGTTTTCTTTCTTACACGGCTCCACTAGGCGGCCTTTGAAGCACAAGGCGCCATCATCAGCAATAGTGAAGAATGAGGGGTTTCCTTCTTTGAGGTCGCGCTTAATCTTGTAGACTTCAAAGTCATATCCCTGCATGGTCTTTATGGTGCCCACGAGATCGGGTTCAACAGCCAGGTATAGAGGGAACCACAGGGAACAACATGGAGATTCATCTTGCGAACTCCGGAGGAGGGGGAGCGAGTGCACTTGAGGAACAATATGGAGGTTCAGCTTTCAATTCTTCAACAAGTGAGGGCTGAACTTTGTGAACACAAGGTGGTTGCAATAAGACTTATGGCTCAAGGCATCAGCCATTACATTAGCCTTGCCCGGTATAGGAAATACCCAAATCGAATCTGCAATAGTCTCCATCCATCTCTGCGATGGAGGTTCAGGTCTGGCTGAGTAAAATGAGATACTTCAGACTTTGGTGGTCGGTGAAGATCTCGCAACGATTACCGAGTAGGTAATGTCGCCACCGCTTTAGCGCATGAATGACAGCAACAAGTTCGAGGTCGTGAACTGGTAGTTCTCTTCGTGAGGCGCAATTGTCGAGAGGCATAAGCAACCACTTTGCGCTCTTGCATTAGGACACCGCCTAATCCTCGACGGAAGCGTCGCGATAAATGATGAAGTCCTTCTTAGTATCGGGAGGAGCTAGTATCGGGGCAGAAGTCAACTTGTCCTTGAGTGCCCGGAAACTTTCCCGACATTTATCATCCATTGGAATTTGACGCCTTATGCAACAAAAGTTAGTCGAGGGCACAGCAATCTTGGAGAAGTTCTCGGCTAATCGACGGCAATAGTCAAGCGAGACCGAGAAACTTCGACTTGCTTAACGTTCTTCTGGAGGAGTCCAATCGAGAATAGCCCGAACTCTTTTCAGGTTGACGGCAATACCATCCTTAGAGATGACATGCCCAAGATAGGTTACTTGGGAAGCCGAACTCACATTTGGAGAACTTGGCATAGAGTTGATGCTCTCGTAGCTTTTCGGCAGACAAGACGAAGATGTTCAGATGTTCTTCTTCATTCTTGGAAAATATCGGATATCATCCGATAAACCACGATTAACTTGTCGAGGTAATCCATGAATATATAGTTCATCGGCGCGAGAGAAGGTGGCTGGAGCATTGGTTAAGCGAAAGACATGACGGTGTACTCGTATGAACCATAACGGGTCACAAATGCGGTCTTGAGGATATCCTCCTCACGAACACGGATCTGGTGGTAACCCAACCTCAAGTCGAGTTTCGAGAACACCGATTTAACCAGCCAGTTGATCATAAAGATCATTGATCCGAGGAAGAGGATACTTATTCGAATGGTAGCTTGATTTATAGGAAGGTAGTCTTGGACCAATCGGTTTGTCCCATCCTTTTCTTGACAAAGAGAGAAGGTGCTCCCCAAGGAGAGCAACTTGGGCGAATGAAACCACTTTGAAGAGATTTGTCGATTTCCTCCTTGAGCTCAAGGAGTTCATGCGCGCGACATCTTGTAGGGTCGCTTGGCTATAGGAGTGGTGCTGGTTTCAAGTCGATGACGAATTCGACAGCTCTAGCGAGGGGAATCCTGGAAGTTCTTCGAGAAAAACGTCTCGGAAGTCGCGAGCAGCGAGGAATGTTTTCAATACCCTCGAGGGTGCGGCGTTCAATGCATTCAATGCATAGAGCCTTGCCTCGGCATTTTGCACCGATGAGCTTGGTAAGTGACTATTTCATCTGAAGGGTGTAGCAGATGGACGGTCTTCGTGGCACAAACTATGGAAGCGGTATCGCCTTTAACCAATTCATTCCCGAATGAGGTCAATGCTACAAGACTTCAAAGACGATGGGTGAGACAAGGAATTCCAGTCCTTGATTTCAGCGGGGCGTCGTTGCAAATCATGGAGGTTCGACATTGGCCCGCAGGTGTGTACTAATAGTGAAGCATTCATGTCTTCACTTTTAATGCCATGCATGAATGCAAAATCTTGAGACATGAATGAATGCGATGCCCTCAGATCAAATAAAGCGATCTTGGTACTGAATTTACGAGAAGTGTACCCATCACGATGAGCAGTGTTGGTCTTGAGCTTCGTTCAGATCAACGTGGTTGGCCCGAACTTCGACCATAAGGCTTGGCGGTGGTGTTGCGGGGCTGGGTGTTTCCACGGCCGGTCGCCGGAAGGGCCAGACTGATTCTGGTTCGGTTGCATTCTCTAGCACGGTGCCTGGTTGTCCACACAAGCACAAACCATTATTGGGGGTGGGAACAGGAGCTTGGGGTGGTGGAGCTGGAAGCTTTGGCTGCTTAGTTGAAGTAGGCGGACGAGGTGCAAGATAGTTCTGCCTTGGAGCAGGTGCATTCGCTTGTACATGCTGTTGGGAATCCATATCTTACGCCATGAGGACGGGCCCGAAGATGAGCCCGTGTCACGGTTCGCTGTTAGAGCTCGGTATTCCTGCACCAGTTTCGACATTGATAGCTTTGTTCACCAAGGTGGCGAAATCAGCAAAGTCGTGCACTAGAAGTGCGAGCTTGATGTCAGCTTGAAGGCCGTCATGGAACTTCTCTTGTCTGCGTGCATCAGTTGCAATATCCTCTTTAGCATAGCGAGACAAGTCCAGGAACTCTCCGATAAGCTTCAACAGCTTGTTGCCTTGGGTGAGGTTGGAACTCTCGCTTCTTCGGTCCATGACCCCTTGAGGGATGAAGCGGCACGGAAAGCAGCTTGGAAGTCGGCCAGTGATGAGTGTTCCAATGGCGGAGTACGCTGTGGCTGTCCCATCATTGAGCTGCGGGTCCCTTGGGAAGAAGGAAGCAAAAGTGACATAGCCGGCGGGGCTACATCAGCAGACTCCAACTCATAGGTGATGTCACGGAGCCATCATCGACATCCGGTGGCTGGGTTGAGCTGCGGTACACGCTGGGTTGAGGCGTATGAAATCTTGCAGAGTTGTTGTGTTTGGCTGCTGGTTCATATTGGGGCGAGGAAACCGAGCCATCATGTTCTCCATGAACTGGTGATTCATCTCAAGCTGTTGGATCATACCAGCCATGTACTCGAGCGGTGGTGGAAGTTGCCACCACGACCACGACCAGCTGGTCTAACCATCCTGCTAATATATAACAGGGTAGTTCAGCATTTGAGAAATTATGCAAGGACAAGAATCAATCATGATGAAACATGCATAATGAAAGCAATGCGATAGAAACTACATAGTAGTCGGCATATCTTACAAAAGGGATCATGCATAGAGTTCGCATACACGAGTTCAAGACACGAGTTCAAGACATAGACTAAGACATCATAGGCGCACGCAGAGCTCGGCGAATGCATCTAACACTAACAAGCAAGCCTACATCAGGTCCCACGCGGCATCTGCTGGAGGTAGCCGAGCTGAAAGTCGGTAGTGCGGCAGCGGATAGTCCTCCACGTCGGTGACACAGGGCCGCGGATACTCGGTGCGAACCCGGCGTCCAAGTGGTAGAAGAGGGCCAAGTCGGAGAGTAGCCTCCCACGCTCGCCAACCGACACCACGGGGCATCACGGTCTGGCTGGGTAGATCGCGAACGCGCAGCTCTGGATCGGACAAAGGGTGCAGCAGCGTCGAAGCACGTAAAGGTGCCGACGGATGATGTACAACTTCGTGGCGAAAGAGCTCGGTTAGCTCCATCCAGCCCATCGCATGCGAACAAAGTTACGATGGTAGAAGGGCTCTCTGGTGACGATGGAGTAGGCAGCGGTGTAGTAACCCTCCTCACCAACATCGACGCGATAGCAATGTGCTCAAGGGGAGGAGTCCAACTCGATACTCTCCACGAAGGCGTGTCGAGCAGCATAAGCGAGCATCGTGGACTGCCATATCGATAGTCACCCCAACACCATGTGCGGTGTGCAGCCGAAGAGTGGAGTCATACTCCGAGAGTAGAGGTGGACGATGGCGCGTACTCCTCCCGGTTAAAGTCCCGGTACTCCTCAAAGACGGTGTACTCGGGGTGCCAGCGATAACCGGATAGGTCATCATCTCTGCTAGCACCGCAGTGATCCCGAGGCACCAATGGCCGTCGTGTGGCGCCACGACCGCCTCGTGGGTTCCATCTGAAAACAAAGATGTTTCAAAGGAGTCAAATGACGGTGTGGAAATTGATCAAAATACAATTCAAGAAACAACTATGGCTTTATCCAACTTTGGGGTGAATGTGGTCACGGGATCCTAGTGTTAGTTAGTAAAATTGTTTAACCCGAGTAGAAGAGAGTTCAGAGTCGAGTGCAGGTCGAGGAGTAAAAGATCCTAGTACCACCCGATGGCGGCGTGGGCCGTAAGGCACACAGCCAAGTTAGTAAAAGTTTTGCAATGTCTAGACTCAACTTCGCCAAGGAGTGTGGAAGGGGTTTCCTCGAGCGATCGGCTCGATACCAACTTGTGGCGCCCTCGATTCAATCGTACACTAAACATGCACGCAAATGTATGCGATCAAGATCAAGGACTCACGGGAAGATATCACAACACAACTCTACAAATAAAATAAGTCATACAAGCATCATAATACAAGCCGGGGCCTCGAGGGCTCGAATACAAGTGCTCGATCATAGACAAGTCGTGGAAGCAACAATATCTGAGTCACGACATAAGTTAAACAAGTTGGCCTTAAGAAGGCTAGCACAAATCGGGATATAGATCGAAGAGGAGCAGGCCTCTGCACAGGATCCTCCTAGCTACTCACGTCGTCGTCGGTGGGCTGCACGTAGTAGTAGGCACCTCCAGTGTAGTAGTCGTCATCGACGGTGGCGTCGCTCTGGGCTCCAACGTCAGTTGCAGCAATCGAGTATAGATAGGGGAAAAGGGGAAACAAAGCAACCGTGAGTACTCATCCAAAGTACTACAAGCAAGAGCTACACTACATATGCATGGATATATGTGTAAAGGCCATATCGGTGGACCGAATCGCGAATGCCGTAATAAGAGGGGATAGCTAGTCTTATCGAAGACTACGCTTACAGTCACTGTCTTGCAACAGTAGAAGAGGGCAATCTGAAGTCCTCCAAGTAACATCACATAGCAATAATCCTACCAGCGATCCCTCCTCATATCCACGAGAGAGCGACCACCGGTTATATCGGCACTTGGAAGGGTGTGTTTTATCAAGTATCCGGTTCTAGTTGTCATAAGCTCAAGGTACAACTCCAAGTCGTCCTGTTACAAGATCGCGGCTATTGAATAGATTAACTTCCTGCGGGGCACCATCTTACCCAAGCCGCTTGATCCCATTTGGCGGACACACTTTCTGGGTCATGCCCGGCAGCGGAAGATCAACACGTCGCAGCCCCACCTAGGCTGTGAGAGAGGCCAACCGCGGTCTAAACCTAAGCGGCAGGTGCAGGCCCATCGCCATGAGCACACCTGCGTTGCGGGGCGGCCGAAGCGGACCTAGCCTAGCGGCGTTCAGGTCCAATCCGGCTGCGCGCCGCTCCGTCGTGACGTCTCGAAGTGCTTGGTGATACCACGGCGGGATACCCATAACTACTCCGCGTAGATGGTTAGTGCGTATAAGCTCGTAGCCAACTCAGATCAAATACCAAGACCTCGTTAAGCGTGTTAAGTATCCATGACGCCCGAGCAGGCCAGGCCCACCTCTCTCCTAGGCGGTCTCAACCTGCCTGTCGCTCCGCCACAAGGATCCACTCATGGTGCTCCACCACCGACCCGACTTTAGTCTCCACATGTATCATGTATAAGTATATAGTATATACCGTGATCACCTCCCGAGTGATCACGGCCCGATAATATAGCACAGCGACGGACAAGAATGTAGGGCCACAGATGAAAGTACTAGCATCCTATACTAAGCATATAGGATTGCAGGTAAGGTAACAATAGTAGTAACAAGGACAGGCTATGCAGCAGTATAGGAGTATCTGAAAGCAGTAACATGCTACACTACTCTAATGCAAGCGGTATAGAGAAGAGTAAGCGATATCTGGTGATCAAGGGGGCTTGCTGGTTGCTCTGGCAAGAGAGAGTCGTCGCCACACCGTAGTCGAACTGAAGCAGCAAGCGTGTCGGTCTCGTAGTCTACGGAGAGAAGAGGAAGAAACAATGAATACCATGTAAAAGATGCATATTGATGCATGACATGACAAATAACGATGCTAGGCGTGCCCTAACGTGGTATGAGGTGGTACTGGTTAAGAAACATCAGGAAAGTATTCCGGTGTTTAGCGTTTTGAAGCGGAGGGGCGGAGGAAAGTTGCAGGTTCGATAGGTTAGGGGTGTGTGGCGGACGAGCGATTGCGTGTCCGGATTAAATCTCGTCGTTACGAGCACCTTTCATGTTGAAAATATTTTAATCAGAGTTACGGTTAAAAGATATGATTTTCTAAAGATTTTATTAATTTCGGAATTTAATTAATTAATTAATTAATTGAAAAATGGAATTATAGCGTCGACATGAGGTCATCTTGACGTCGGCGATCGGCGAGGTTGACTTGGTCAACTGTCATGTGGGTCTGTTAGTTGGTATTTGTTAACTAATTAACGATAGTTAATTAGGTTAATTAGCCATTAGGTTAATTAATCAGGATTAATTAAATTAATTATTTACTTAATTAATTAATTAATATTTTAATTATCATTTATTTTTATTTTAACGTTTTGGGGTGGGACCACGTGGTCGATGGCATGGCAGTCGGTCAGCAAAGTGGCCAGGGTCAACAGGCAGCCGGGCCCCTATATTGCCCATTCGATGACCGGGGTGGCCCAGTGCCGACCACGTCGAATCACGATCGCGGAGTTGGCTCGTGAGCCACTTCTGGCGGGGGCCAGCGAGCCTCGAGGATTTATGCCACGGTGGCCCAAAAGCGGGTGTGGCTACTCCGTTCGAAGCTAACGACGTCGCGTCACATGGAGCCTCTGGGTTGGTCCGGGGATGGCCGGAACCACGCCCGGCAGCAGCGGGGCGGCGACTTCGTTCGGTTGGATGTCGGAGGCGGTGGAAGCGGCGAGACTCTGAGCAAAAGAAGGGGCTAAGCGGGCTCTCGTGCGTGGGCGAGCTAAGCGAACCTGGAGGTGGGACCATTTGGTGGCCAAGCTTCGTCGGCGATGAGCTCCAGATGATGGGCTCGAACGCGTCTGGCGTAGCGACTCTGAGCCCGTTAGGCGAGGAAAGAAGCGGAGAGGGCAGGGTGGAAACGGCCTGGCGCGGAGATGAGGCCCGGCGGCGGAGGAGGCGAGGAGAAGTGTGGTACGCGGAACAGCGGACAGGGACGGAGGGGGGAGGCGGGGATCGATCCCGGGGGATCGGGGAAGCTCACGGGGGGCGTAGGGTCTCGGTAGTGTGCTTTCGGGCGGCCGGGGCGTCCGGCGAGGCGAGGGCGCTTCGGCGGTGGCGGCCAGGCGATCCGCCGAGCGAGGTCGTCGTCGTCAGGCGAATCCGAGGTGTGACAGGCGCGGCGTCTGTGACAGTCGAGGAGGAGGAGGAGGTGAGGTGAGGGGCGGCGTCGGGTGGGGAGGCCGCGTCGGGGCCCGGCAGGATCGGGGCGATCCGATCCGATTGGTGGGAGGGAAGGAGAAGGGGATCGAGGGAGTGGGTGTCGGCTAGGGTTTCCGCCGACCAGAGGGTATGGGAGTGAGGGGTGGGCGGATGGCCATGGGCTGGCATTTGGGCAGTGGGCAGCCCGATTTGGCTGTGGGGTTCCCCCCCCTCTTTTTGTTTTATTTTCTTTCTTATTTTTCCTTTTCTGTTTTAATTTATTTTAAAATATTGAGACACTTTATAAAAATGTGCACCCACCATAATTAACTTTGTAATATTTGACAACCCGAACATTTTAGTTTTAATTTTTGAAAACTTTTATTGTCCTCATATATTTGAATTAAATTTGAAACAGTTTTGATTCAACCCGAGATTATCTCTGATGTGAGGTGACGTGGCACCATCAACGTGAGATTACTGTAGCATGATTATCCGGGCGTTATAGGCCCCCAACTTGAGTAAACATCATTTCCCTTGTTCATCATGTTACCATCAAGCTAAGATCACCTGCTCGGGACCATCTGTCGGATTTAACCCCGACATTGGTGGCCCATATAGGTCCCGCACTGTGGTAAAAAAGCTCGATAGCTCATTGGATTGATGACAACATTGGCTATGGGAAGACCTTCTTCCTCGGCCAGCTCTTTGTATTTGCCAGCGTCATGCTCTACGCCGATACAACTGGCCACCTAGGTGTCGTGGTGATCTCACGACAAATGCCATGGGATGGCTAAAAGTGGGGGGCTACGTGAGGACGCCAGTGGGTTCCAGAGGCGAGGTTGGCACGCGCTAGTGTGTGATATGAGACATACCCAGGTTCGGGGCCCCCCGGAGGTGGTAACACCCCTATTCCTGCCGAATGGATGATATGCACTAGGTTACAGAGTTGCTCCTAGAGATGTTCGGGTGGAGGAGGAAGAGGGAACTGGTCCTCTGTCCTTCCTCGTATGTGTGTGTGTGTGTGTGTGTGTGTGTGTGTGTGTGTGTGTGTGGGAGTGTGTTCTACTGATCGGGCGACCGAGCTGAACCCCCTGCATGGATGGGCACCGGGGGGTCTTATAGGCTGCCCCCCGGGGCTACAATGGTAATGTTATAGGGGCGCGGGGCTCTAGTGTCATCGTCTGGGAGCCGGCGGTGGGGGCCGATGGGTCCATCGGGTGCGAGTCTTCTTGCAGGTCCATAGAACGCGCAGGTCTGCAAAGCCAGCGAGACCGGATATGACCGGCAGCCCGGCAATGTAACGTCGTGTCCCGTCGTGAGCGTGGCGCTGTAACTACTGAGGTTACATCGCTGGACACTTCACTTCGGTAGAAGCGCATAACGTCTTGTATGTACGCCGCTTGGGCCGGCGTAAAGGGAGGAGCGTTGTAGCCATTCTTGCTTGTCGTCACGAGTCGTCTTCTTGTGGTCAGCCAGCATGTGCTAGCTGGCTGAGCCGAATCATGACACTGGCAGGCTCATGTTGCAGGAGCCCAGCAGGTTAGCGAGCAGGTTGAGAAACCTAACTTGCTCCGATGTTTAAAAAGGATTCATGTTACATTGCCTGCGGGGTCACCCGGCAGTAGTCCCCAAAGTTGTGAAGGCTTGCCGTCTCCAAGCGGGGGGGTCCTTCACAGCATATCACCCTGGGCGGGAAACCGAAACTCAAGCCGAGCCCTGAATTGAGAGAGGGTTCGTGCCTACCGCGGCCCGACGCGCCACCACATGGTGAACACCAGCGGGCGAGGCCCTGCCAGGCCACGCGCGCAATGGGACTCGACGGCGGGTCGGGCTCCACCACGCCACACCCCCGGCCCGCACGCGGGGGATTGATTGCCGCAGCGGTGGATGGTTGCATTTCTCGATGTAGTTAAGGCACATGGGAAACGTGCCCGCACAGCGTGGGGAAGTGGGATCATGGGCGCAAACGGATCCTGCTCCCCCACGATCCTCTGCGGTTATAAACGAGGGGGAGGGGCGCGGCTGTAACGCCTACGCACACACCCCCGCTTCCCCTACATCTTCTTTCATTCGTCTCGTGGAGCCCGAGCGAGCCCCTGCCACATCTCACGGCTGCCGCCCGAGCGCCGACCCGCAGCACCCGACGACCGCCGCGCACACGCACGCGCTGCACTTTCCTCCTCATCGTCGCGCCCTTGCCCTTGGAGAACCCTGCTGATGGCACGACCGAATGGATCTTGGGAAGGCTCCGAGACCGACGAGGCCGACATACAATACGTACCTCCACGACACCAAGAGGTTGCTGCCGGCAACAGCGGTGGTGGCGCGCGTGCCTGGCGGGGAGAGGGTGTCGGAGCCACAGGAGGGCGAGGACATGGTGTTCTACTCCCACTTCTCGCACGGGTTCGGCCTCCCCGCGAGCCTCTTCTTCCACTTTTTTCTTGATTTCTTCGGGCTGTAGACGCACCACCCAGTGCCAACGTCGTGTTGTAGCTCACTGGCTACGCCATGCTTTGCGAGGGCTACTTGGGCCTGATGCCGGACACGGAGCTGTGGGCCAAACTCTTCTTCCTGAAGCAGCAAGGCCGGTAGCCAGCATCATGTCCGACTGCGGTGCCGCCGTGGTCACGAGCCAGCCGAACGGGCCGTTTCCCAAGATGCCCGTCGAGGATTCTGCCAAGAAGTCGCAGAACTCGTTCTTTTCCGTGCGCAACACCGACCCGAAGGCGGACTACATCAACTTGCCGCCATTCTCCAACGAGCCACCGCACGCCAAGGTGAACTGGGGCTACCAGCCAAGAGTCCACCACGGGAGATGTTGAACATCTACAGCCGGATCCCGAGATGATGGCGCGCGAGGGGCTTACTGGGACGGACCTCATCGCCGCCTTCACCACGCGCTGGGTGCTGCCGCTGCAGCGCCGGGCGCACAAGATAGCCGAGATGAGTGACCGGCATGACCCCTGCCGGATGTTGACCCGGGAGCTGACGTCGGACCAAGTCGTCGACCGGGTCAACGACATTTCCAATGTCGGGTTGAACGCAGGGATGTGGCGCTTCGGGAAGACGCCATACGATCGGCAGGACCCGGCACCGTCGGTGAGTCCATGGTCCTTGTTCTTTGCTATGTCTGGGTTGTTCCTGCATCTCGATGCGGCAGGAGAGCTGCAGTTGTTCGCATCTCAACAAGCCCATGACGGGCCGAGGGAGCAGATTCTGGTGGATGACTTGCCCGATTCGTATGGAGGCGAGTCAGTCGCCGAGAATGAGGGGGCGGCCAAAACGCAGCCGGCTGGCGCCGAGGCTGAGGCGACGCACCACGCGGGTAAGTCTCCGCCCCCAGATCTTCTACGCGACTAGCCAAACAACGATGAGGAGGGCCCGACGGGTGTTGGCGGTGCAGTGCCGCCACCGGGAGGAGATGGCAGCGTCGACCTCCCGAGGCGACTGAAGAAGACGGCTGGGATCGGGCCGTCCCGTGAGCCAGCGGCCGCACGCCGGCCGCACGGGAAGGAGGCGGTGGTGCCACGGCCGACCATGAAGCGCGTGGCAGAGGCGCAGCCGGCACGTGACAAGGGTGCCGCCAAGAGGACGCGTCGGGTTGCCCCGGCCGTGGCGCCGAGACGGGCCATCCCGACAACCATCAGGTAAGCATGACTTGTTGGTTTCTGTTTGCTGTTCGACTACATTCTTCTTACGTTGTCTTTGCGGCGCACAGATCAACCCTCGAGCTGGCGCTGGCGGCTACGGCAGTCGCATCTGGGAAAGAGGCCATCTGGAGGAAAACCCGGCGTAGTGCTATCGAGCGCGAGCAAGATCAGCCCTGGGAGGACGTCGGTCGGGACCCCGCCAACACGGAGTGCATCGCCTGGCAGGATCGGGCGGCGGCTGAGAGGGATGTGATGGAGACCTCGGCCCAGGCATAGGCGAGGGCCGCCGAGGTGAGGAGAAGGACCACCATGAACCCGGCCTGGCCGGAGTGGGAGGCGGGCTTGACGCTGATCTCCACGATCGTCGAGCCGCAGACGGAGGAGGGGCGCGACCCGAGCGAGCAGGCGGAGACAGCCGATGACAAGTCAGAGGCCGACGAGGATATCATCATGTACATGCCGCCCCAAAACGACCCGGTGGGCGGGAATTAGGAAGAGGGAGGCGGTCGCGGGCCGGAAGCCTCACTGGCCAGTGCGTCGCAAGCGACGCCGGTCAGCGCGCCGTGGGCAATGCCAGCCACGGAGGTGCCGGTCGAGGGAAGCAACGCCCGGGTGGTCGTGCCGCCGTGGGCCATCAAGAACCCAGAGCGGGGCTGGAGAGCGGACCCAGCACTGGTCCACGGCAACCTTGGGCGTGTTGACACCAGATTTTGCCACGGTCAATAACTTATTTAAGATGGCGTCAAATGGAGAAGTGATCTTCATGAAAGAGTTCCGTATTGTCGATATGAACATCTTTGAAGTTTGGGTCATCGCAGTCCGATTTCATCTCGAAGGCCGAAACTATGCTCAAAGTACTAAGATCTTATATTTAGAGTACAGTTTGGATGATTAAGCCCCCAAGACGACCTTAAATGGAAACATTATCTACATGGATTGTCTTCGTCTCGTCGAAACGGTCGATTTTGATATAAAAATCGTTCCAATCCGAATTCGTATGCAAAAGTTAGAGCCATCGGAATACAGCCCTGTCACGAGGCAAAAAACTGGCGCGCCCCACCAGACACCCTGTCTTATGGGTAGCGCGAGGATAGCCTGTTTTGCGCGGCCGATTTGACCCTCAAGATGACTTCTGATCAAAAAACGTTTAACATAAAAGTTGTTCGTCTCGTCGAAACGGTCAAGATTGCTTTTGGGCTCGTTTCCATCCAAAATCGTTTACCACCACAAAAAAGACCCGCAAGATGCAGCCAGTTTAAACCGAACAGTTTTGGAAAGTTTGGACAAAACCAATCTGAATTTGACTAGGGTTTTGGACGTGAATCCAAGCCTTTTCCTTGCACGGGAAGTCCAGCCGCCTCTTATATACCTAAGGGGTGACGGTCGATTGAACAACACATAATCGAACAATCAATCTACTTTTACCCTAGTTTTACATCTCTCCTATTCTTTCTCTCTCGTTCTTGTTCGTTCTTCGTTGAAGAACAGCGATCCTCGAGCTCTGAGGCTGGGCGAACCGACCTAGGGCAGCCCATAGCCGCCCTTGCGTCAGACAGGGTCCCTCCGAGCGCGTGGGGTTTGGAGTGCTCAAGCGCCCGCCGGATTGCTGCGTGCAGCGCTTCGGACGGAGTCTCCTTGGCCTTGCTGCGGTGCATCACCCTCGGCGTCGGAGGTACACGGTGATGTGTTCGTGTGCGAACAGGGCGGGCGCCAGCGAGGTCGTGGTCAAGCCGTGCACCCGAGAGACCGGCGACAGGCGCCTGCGCCCGGCAACCCGAGGGCGACGGCCGCCTCTGAGCCTTCGTCCGGGACGGCGAGGTGGGCGCGAGATCTGGGCGTTGTTGTGGTAATGTCTTCTTGTTTTGTTTGTTTTTGCGGCTGAACAGGTGAGGGCGGCGCCCTGCTTGGTGGAAACGAGAGACTTGACCCGGCTCTGAGTAGCGGTCGGGTCTCTATATGCGTCTTTGCTTTCTGCCGACACTTGTCCCCTCGCAGCATCTGTAAGACCCGCGGGCCGGTGCGCACAAGCGGCTCCTAGAGAAGTACCGCGCGGTCAAGGTCTAGCTCGCCGCCAAGGAGATGGAGCTGGCCCAGGCACGGGGTACAACTCGCTTGCTTCCAGTGGGGGCGCGATAGCGCACCCACTAGGTGTAGCCCCGAGATTAGGGCCGACTGCGGAGCAGCTGGGTCGAATCTTAAGGCGTTGTTGTCTCTTCTTTCCGGCGTCTGACTTGTGGTTTCTACATGTAACTACTGTGGCCGAGGTGCCAGGGATCCAGACCCGGCTCGCCGAAGCCGACTAGCAACGTGATCTGGACATCGCTGACCGCGACCGTCTTTGGGCCGAGGTGGGCCGGCTGGAGGCGCAGAGGACCAGGGTGGAGTCCGCCCACTAGGTGGAGCTGGATCGGCTAGCGGAGGAGCACGGCAAGGCGGCCGAGGAGCGGACGGCGGCTATCGAGAAAAGCGTCAGGCTTGAGAAGGACCTCGAGACCTGCAGCCGTGCGTGGGCCATGCAGGAGAACGAGATGTTGTTGGAGGCGCGGCATCTCGATGAGCTCTTCACCGTAAGCGTTTCTCCGATTGACCCGCCGGCTTGCGAGTTGACTGACTCTTTGCTTTGCTAACTGATTTCTTTCTTCATCTTGCCAGGGGTCTTCCCGGAGACGCAGGAGACGGCAGAGGCAGCTGTGTTTGCTCACCGGGCTACCCAGGTGGATGCGGGCACCGAGGTCGACCCGCACACTACCTAGACCTTCGCAGAGCTCATGCTTGCCGTCGAGGCCCGCCTGAATGCGGTAGATGGGAAGATGAAGAGGCCGTTCTCGGCCGGGTTGGGCATGACGGCCTACCTCTGGCCAGAGCGATGGCGCCCAACAGCGTTACGCGGCTGGCACGCTAGCTGGAGGTCGGAGTGCACCGACTCCATACATGGAGTGTAGACGTGGACTTGGCGCTGCGGTTCGTCATGTCCTGGTACCCGGGTATGGACCTGGACCATATGGCGGCCCAGCAGGCTGGTGCGGAGGCCGACTTGGGGGCGCGAGCACGCCGGATCGCTGGATGGGCCAGCTACCTCGCCTCGTTCGCTTCGCATGACGAGTTCAACGTGGAGCGGACGGAGGACGGCGCAGAGCTTCTAGCCGACGACTTCGGTCTGCAGCTCAACGACCCGGCTGACAGCTCTGGTAAGACGGGGGCCTACACGGACGATGAGGCCGCATTGGGCTACACCGCCGCTTCGGCGGATCTAGCGCAAACCGACGCTGGTGCATCGACCGCGGCCGACATGGAGCCGGTGCAACAACCATGACCGGCAGAGGAGCCAGCGGCCACGGGAACCGATGCGGCTGCCGCATGAAGCTGTCATGTCTTATCTTTTGATTGAATTTTGTTAAGTAGCAAGTCCACCGACTAAGGGTGTAGTTGTTGAGAAACGTTGCATGGAAAACAAAAAAATTTCTACGCACACGCAAGATCTATCAAGGAGATGCATAGCAACGAGAGGGGAGAGTGTGTCTACGTACCCTCGTAGACCGTAAATGGAAGCGTTTGACAATGCGGTTGATGTAGTCGAACTTCTTCGCGTTCCAACTGATCAAGCACCAAACGTACGACACCTCCGCATTCAGCACACATTCAGCTCGATGACGTCCTCCGCCTTCTTGATCCAGCAAGACAGCAAGGTAGTGGATGAGTTCCGTCAGCAAGACAGTGTGGTGACGGTGATGGTGAAGCTATCTCCGCAGGGCTTTGCCTAAGCACTACGAAAATATGACCGGGGGTGTAAACTGTGGAGGGGGATGCCGCACACGGTTAGGCAATTGTTTGGTGTGTGTGAGGCGCCCCCTCCCAAATATATATAGGTGGGAGGGAGGGAAGAGGAGCCAAGGGGGGCGCCCAAGTAGGAGGAATCCTACTTGGGGTCTCTTCCAAGCCGCGCCCCCTGCCTTATATAGGTGTGGGGGAAAGGCAGGGGAGGGTGGCGCCGCCCCCCTTTCCTTTCTTCCATGAGAGGGAAAGGCAAGAGGGGCTAGCCCTCCCCCTTTTCTTCACTAGGGCTGGCCGGCCAGGGAGAGGGGCGCACCAGCCCCCTGTGGGATAGTATTTCCCTCCCTTGGCCCATTAAGCCCATAACACCTACCGGGGGGGGGGAGGGGTGTCTGGAACCCCTTTTGGTGACCCGATGGCTACCCGATGCATCCTGTAACCCTTCCGGTGTCCGAATACCATCGTCCTATATATCAATCTTTACCTCCCAACCATTTTTAGACTCCTCGTCATGTCCGTGATCTCATCCAGGACTCCGAACAACATTCGGTCACCAAATCATGTAACTCATATAACACTATATCGTCAACGGACGTTAAGCGTGCGGACCCTACGGGTTCGAGAACTATGTAGACATGACCGAGACACCTCTCCTAGCAGAACCTGGATGCCCATATTGGCTCCTACATATTCTACGAAGATCTTTATCAGTCGAAATGACAACATATGTAATTCCTTTTGTTCATCGGTATGTTACTTGCCCGAGATTCAATCGTCGGTATCTTCATACCTAGTTCAATCTTGTTACCGGCAAGTCTCTTTACTCGTTCCATGATACATCATCTTGTAACTAACTCATTAGTCACTTTGCTTGCAAGGCTTCTTATGATGCGTATTACCAAGAGGGCCCAGAGATACCTCTTCGATACTCGGAGTGACAAATCCTAATCTTGATCTATGCCAGCTCAACAAACACCTTTGAAGATTCCTGTAGAGCATATTTATGATCACCCAGTTACGTTGTGACGTTTGATAGAACATAAGGTATTCCTCCGGTATCGGGGAGTTGCATAATCTCATAGTCGAAGGAATATGTATTTGACATGAAGAAAGCAATATAAATAAACTAAATGATCATTATGCTAATATAACGGATGGTTCTTGTCCATCATATCATTCTCCTAATGATGTGGTCCCGTTATCAAATGACAACACATGTCTATGGTTAGGAAACCTTAACCATCTTTAATCAGTGAGCTAGTCTAGTAGAGGCTTACTAGGGACACGGTATTTGTTTATGTATTCACACATGTATTTAAGTTTCCTATCAATACAATTCTAGCATGATTAATAAACGTTTATCATGAATAAGGAAATATAAAATAACAACTTTAATATTGGCTCTAGGGCATATTTCCTTCAGTAGTGTCATGTAATGAACTCCTGGCCGTGGGCCTTTGCCATATAAATATGTTTTGCTGGCATGTTTGCTTTTGCCATTCAGCCATAGGACTTTTCTTGTTTGCTCCTCTTTGGACTTCCTTCACCTAGTCAGACGACCGGGTGCAGTCTGTGGTAGGAATTTAACCTTGAGAAGCGTACATTATAGGCTTTTTGGACGATGAGCACGAGTGAAACACCTTTGGGATGGCTGGCGGTGGCTGGCCAAGCCGGTGTGTATTGACTAGTCGTCTGGCGACTTAACGGGGATGGCGAGGTGCGGATGGGCGGCGGTGCGGGTGGGCTGAGTCGGCCGCTTCTTCTTAGCACGTCTTTGCATGCCAGCGCTTTTGGCCTTTGGCTCTTGCCAGCCGGAGAACTGGGAGCCGGTCTATGCACTACAAAAAAGACACATCCGTGACATTTTGGGCCGAACGAATTTTTTTTCAGTCATACATATGACACTTCTATGGCGATAATTGTGACAAAACCGGTATCATCATAGATGTGGTGGGCTCCTACTTCTATGACAAAAATCATGATGAGAAAATGGGCTTTTCATCACAGGGCGGGCGGAGGCGCAGCTGCATGACATTCTTTGGGCCGTCCATGGCCGGAAAAAACCGTGGTAGAAGCGAGGGAGGAAAATTTGGGAGTTCCGGTTATGGTGGGAGGTCGGGGCGGCGATCGCGTTCTCTCGTACGTCTGGCGTGTGTGCGGCGTTGGCTCTAGCGAACCCGGCGGGCGTTGGGCTCTAGCGAACCCGGCGATTGCATTGGAGCTCTGGCGTTCTTGAACCGGCGATCGATCGATGGCTGTTGGCGAACCCGATCGGCGATTCGCCGCTCTTGCTGCTCACTGAAGCCAATCGATCTGCCTCTGGGATGAGCAGTGAGTGTTGCGGGGGTTTGGATGAGCGATGGCGGTGGCGTTGCCTCTAGATGAACAAGACCTCGTGGTGTGGTGGAGGCTGGATGAGCGATGAGCGGTGGAGGGTGCCCGTGCGAGGGTGGTTGAGCAGGACCCGTGGTGTGGAGGCTGGATGAGCAGGAGAGGCGGTGGAGGGTGGTTGAGCGATGGGCTGGTGGAGTAGGCGCATGGTGGAAGCTGGATGAGCGAGGAGCCCGTGGAGGCTGGAGGAGGTCGGCGGTAGCCGTGGAGGCTGGAGAAGGTCAGCGGTGGAGGCGAGCGGTATCGGTGGAGTCCCGTTTTGCGATGCGCCACACCCCTCCCGATGAACAGGACCCCGTTTGACCATGGCGCTCCAACACAAATCTGTTTAAATCCGTTTTGCGATCGCCACACCCCTCCACCCTGTTTGATCGTGGGAGGTCCGTTTAAATCCGTTTTGCGATGCGCCACACCCTCTCGATCAGCGGGACCCCGTTCGACCGTAGGAGGTCCGTTTCCTCCGTTTTGCGATCGCCACACCCTCTCGATCAACAGGACCCGTTTTGAGCGTAGGAGATCCGTTTCCTCCGTTGTGCGATGCGCGAGCCTCGTTTCCATCGCTGTTCGTCCAAGCCCTCCCGATGAACCGACCAAGCATTCGTTCGACCCGGCGGTTGGCTCCCGCGTTCCATTGCCTCCCGATGAACACGGCGCATTCGTTGCCTCCCCATGAGCGCGACACACTCCATTGCCTCCCCATGAACACGCAGCGGCGCTGTTTCTCCGTTCCGGCCCAGCCATGTACGAGCCACTGGCCGTGCGTGTCTTGCATAGGCGTTGAGACCCGCCCGTATGTACACATACGTGGCGTATTTTCTTTCTTGCACCCTGGTGCGATGTGCGTGCGTGTACATGCTACGTCTGGCGCCTCACTACGATCGTGCGGCGCCTCTACAACTACCGGTATGTGCGTACACATTCGCGACAAGAATGACAAGCGCTCGTCGCTTTGACCAGGTGGGTCCGGTATCGAGCACTTCCTTGCATGCGAAGATGTAGCTGGTGGGTCCCGGCGGTCGAGAAGCGAATCGTTTTTTGCGGGCGCACTTCCTTGCGTGCGAAGATGTAACCGGTGTGTCCCAACGATCGAGAGCGAATCATTTTTTGCGGGACGCACTTCCTTGCGTGTGAAGGTGTAGCTGGTGGGTCCTAGCGGTCGGTGAATCATTTTTTTCGGACGCACTTCCTTGCGTGCGAAGATGAAGTGGAGGGTCCTAGCGATCGGAAACATTTTTCCGTGAAATCTGATGGCCCTTCGGTGGGTCCCAGCTATCGGTAGAGGAATCATTATTTTCAGCGTAATAAGGAGGCACTTCCTTGCTGCGGCCGTGGACCCGGTATCGGCCTCTCCACGTCTGATCCACGTCCGATGGAAGCCATTCCTTGACCACGTTGACCACGCCCTTGAAAGAGCACCGGCGGTGGGCGGCGAGAGCCTAGGATGGGGACGGCGGAGCAGGGGAAAACAGCGGCGGTGGATGTCCGCAGCGTGAGGGTATGAGGTTCACTCGTTAATTGCGGTGTGAGGCTGCCGTCGCCCGAGAATAACGAGGGGTGTGGGTGTGTAGAGGAATGGCACGGCCAGCGGTGGGAGTAGTAGAGGCGGTGAGGCCTCGCGGCATCATAACCCGACCACGGGAGGTGGGTAAGCGGCACGACCGGGCGCTGCTTTGGTATTTGGAGCAAGAAGACCGAGGTTGAAGAAGCACTATGGCGTTGGATGGACATCGTCACGGTCCTTTGGAGCTAGAATAGTTCATATATTGACTAAAGTTGACAAAGGCATCCGTCCCGATCAACTTAGTAGCCCCTAAGTTAGCCTCCACCAAGGTGGGTCCCGGCTAGCGAGGGTATTCATTTTGTCGCGTAATAAGGAGGCACTTCCGATGGGTCATGGCCGGCAGGGAGGAGCGTATTTTTTAGCGTGTCGGTGGCCCGTCACATGGGTCCCGGTGTCGAGAACAAGCGTTTTTTGTGAAATCTTGGTGGCCCGTCCGGTGGGTCCTATTTGTCGGTGGAGGAATAATTATTTTCGGCGTAATAAGGAGGCACTTCCTTGCGGCTGCCATGGACCCGGTGTCGACCTCTCCACGTCTGATACTCTTGATGGAAGTCGGTCGTTGACCACATTCACCACCTTGCAAGAGAGCACCACGGCGGCGGCGGCAATGCTTAGGAAGGGGATAGCCTGAGCAGGGAAGGCGAAAGTGTAAGCCAGCGGAGAGAATCTGAGGTTCACGGTTGGCTGCGGTGTGAGGCTGCGTCGCCTTGAGAATAACGAGGGTGTGGGTGAGTAAAGGGATGCCACAGCCAGCGGTGGGAGTAGTAAGGGGCTGAGGCTGCTGGCAGCAGACAACCAGACCATGGGGCGGGGCGCGGTGGTCCCTTGGCGCTGCTTTAGCGGTGGAGCAAGAAGATCGAGATTGAAGAAACACGGCGACCGTTGGATTGACATCCAGCAGTTCGTCTGCTAGAATCGTTTGTTGGCGTATATAATAACTAAAAATCTTGCATCGCGTCAACTAAACAGGCCCTACAAGTCAGACAACTCCCTCTTTTTTAATAATTATATATAGCTCATGGCAACTTCTTATGCAATTTATTGCGATCGTTTTTTTAGTTGGCGGGGCCAATTTAGCATATTCATGGGTTCCAAACTATTTTAATAACGAAATGTCGAGCCAGATTTAAAGTACTTTGAAGATATATTTAAATTAGGTTAATGCCCAGTGAAATAGGAATCTGAAAATATGAAAAAAATCAGAAATTATAAAGTAATTGCCAATTTTTCATCTATTTTTATATTTACAACCCATTTCATATTACTTTCAAAATTTGCAGGCGTCTTGAAAGAGTTGCAGCCCATCAGGGCGTAGAAAAATAAGTAGGCCTAGATTGGGTATTCTTCAGAAAAAATAAACTAGGCTCATTTTCACAAAGAAAAATTAATTTGGGCTGGTCACATGGTGAACATAAAATATAAGCTGGGCTAGGCAGGCCTGACCCCAGATTCAAACCCTGCTCCGTCTCAACAATACCAAACAAAAAATACTGCTTTCGAGTAGCTCGTCCCGGTGTCGGCCGATCTTGTGCTGTTCTCTTGTCTATTGACTATATCGCTCACAATGTCGTGGGTCCCGGATGTCGAGGAAAACACTAGGAGGAAGCATTTTATTTTCCATCTGTTGGCGTGGTGGGCCCTCTTGTCATCCTCTCGGCGTACTTTTGCGATTCTGTTGTTTGTTGACCATGTTGACAACACGAGAGAAGCGGCATCGTGGCGCACCAAAGCGGGAGGGCGTCGGCGTTAACGATTTAGGAGGCAATGGGGCGGCGTCGTCTTGTTGGCGCAACCAGACCGTGGGAGGCGAGCGGCGGCCCTGTCGGCGCTGGTTTGGTTTTAGCGGTGGAGGAAGATAGGACTAAAGAAACATGACGGTATAAAAGCAGCGGGGTACTTAACAACTTTACTGAAACCAGCGGGGGCACTTAACAACCAAAGCTGAAAGCGGTATGAGTACTTATACAGAGTTCAACCATACAAAGCACGCCTCGAGCAGTGCTACTTTGCCTCTGATTAACCAAGGGTGAGGCCGCCAAGCCCGGAGACAAGGCCAGGCGCCACCCAGCGCATCCACAACCTTAAAGCGGCTTCATCTACTTAACATGGTCAATAAACAGGATATTAAGCTTTAGATCCATGGAAAAGCATGAACATAATCTTCATCCTATTCTCCAAGATGGGCGGGCCTTCATTATTTGAGACCACCCATGAATAAGTATCTTTTCACCTCAAGGGAATTGGTAGGTCGACATAAACATCATGTTGTGACCAAGCGCAAGTCGACCCGACCATGGTGAGGCATCTGTATAGGAACAATAGAACTTCGGCAGTTCTGTTTCAAGAAGATCACAACTATAAAACTGTGTATAAGCAATAGTTTATGAACAACATATATAACGAGAAAACAGCTCGTACCATAAGTTTCTCGACACAGTTGGACCTGTTCAACAAGTGCAGCGATGGCACACATATCCCGTGGCCTTCCACCATTTCGCGCCCCAAAGGACCTCAAGGCGATCAATAAAGTGTAGGAACTTGTGGATGTCGATCCGATCAACTTTAGTGCCATTAGTAACAGCGAGTTATTACGAGTAACAAGCGAGCAGACTTAACTCTGAAAAAACCTACGTGCCACCAATTATAAGAAAATATTAGTTAAGTAGCATCTTAAGTGAGAGATTCGTTGCTACTTCTAAAGTTAAATTAATGATTAAATTAGGCAGAATAGGTGGATTAAGAAGTAATCGAGGAAACAAGCAAGAACCAGATACAAAACTAACATGGATGAACAATTGGAGCAGCGTCGGGGTGGAAGATCGCGGTGAAGATGAGACCAGGTTCTGCTATTTCCATCAACATTAAATGCGCCAACTTTCGATCCGTAACACTTGAGAAAGTTTATCCAAGTTCGGCCATAAAAAAAAGCAGCGATCTTCTTGGTTCATAGACCCAACTCGGAACTTATATCCATGGCTTGTCTTCTTTGTGACCATTAAACTAGTGTATTCAGTTATGGCAAGGCGAGCATCTTGAGTACATGTGTTACGGCGAGCAAATAATACACTGCAAGAAAAATAATATGAGAACACAGCATGTTCAAAAACCCCACCCTCCGGATAGAAAAGAGGATTCTAGGAACATCATGCGCGTTTCAAAATGATGTGTTAGGATGAGAAGGAACAAGTGTGGCATCTCGCGAGGAAGCGAAACACAGTAGGGTACTCGCACTTTGGGCCTTTGCAAATGAAACACACTAGATTGATGGGAAGAAAAATGCATCAACAATGGCGGCTGCCATCCTAGGATTACCTATGACCAAGGGACTTGGATTTATCGGGGATGGATGAAGAATTCATCTTGGTTCTCCATGAAAACCCTATGCAATCGCCGAGAGGGTTTTCTCTGAACAAGCGAGCGAGGAGAAGGGATTCAGGCCAGTGAAATATTGCCGCTTTGTCGTCCAGCTTCTTGCTAAAGCTGGAAAGGGGGGTTGTGATTTGGCTCATTGGACATTCTTTGTGGCGCTTCTGACGGGGGTGTGTCTCTGTGAAGTTGTGCACTCTAATTTGTGCATATGTACGTGGACCCGTTGCGGTTGCCCCACATATCAGTGAAAGGAAGTAGAAAGACATGAGTAACTAGTTACACATAAATATATATTTTAGAGAGATACTCCCTCGTAAAGAAATATACTCACCTTGCCGAGAAATATACTCCCTACATAGCATACGGGCATTATGGGGTTCAACTTTTTTATGGGGTTCAGCTGAGAATATAATACTCGAGATAGGCTCACGGTTACGGACTTTGGGCATGAGCCGACCCACATGTTTGGGGGCCCATGTGTTCTACCTCAGCGCTTTTCATATTGCAAGCGATCGATGCAGTAGCTGGTTTTGAATCTTTGTCATAAGCGAATACACAAAATTGAATAAAGCACGGCAGCTGTTGGAATGAAATCGAGCGAAAGTTCCTAACCAGCAATCGAGTTGCAATTCTATCAGCGATATACCATGTGATAAATAATCTGTCGTACTACTTATACACACATGACACTTGTTTCACCATGCAGATTATTACATCAAAATCTCTCGGAGGATAGATCAGTTCGGCAGTTGTGTGCTGCTACTGAAGAATTTCAAAGTTGATTTGGACCAGCTCTCCTTGCCGAGAAAGTTCGATTTTGACATCATCCCCTACCGCAAGATATGATTTAGATTTGAACCTTGACCATCCTTTAGCATCAATCATCATCGACCATCCTTTGTACTTACGGTATATTGAGCAGGTTCATTCACACCAAGGCTGCGCATGGTAAGAGAAACTTGGCATGATGCGCCCGGATTGTTGAGCGACTCCATCGTTGCTCTAGGAATTCTCTGTTTGCAAACAAGAAGACATACCCAAACAGTTAGATCAACAAGTGAATCATGTGAAACAACATGGAAAGAAAAAAAAGCGAAGCACTTGGGCGGCCAATGCTTACCAAAAGGTGGACATGTCGGTTTTGTAAGGACTTTGGTATATGAAGTCTGAACTGCAGCCAGATCTGTTGCGGTGCAAGCTGCACGGGCGGAGCGAATGCAAGTGCAAGTGTTGGTGCAGGTGCGAAGCTGCTGCTGCTGCTGCTCTGGAGATGGTGCTCCTTGTAGAGTTGGTGCGGTGTCGATGCCGATCCTCCGGTAGATCGGTGATCCGCCGGCAGCGGTCGGTGCCCAATCCTCAATTTGGATCGGTGAGCTTGCTGCGCTGTCGATGCTAGAAACAGCTGCCGATGATTGATCTATCTTGAGACAGCGGCGATCATATACGGTCTGCTATGATCAGCTTTCTAACTTGACTAGGATCCGTGACCATGATCCAGTTTTTCTTCATTTCTTTTAAGCGAGAAGGACTAATTGTGGCGTTTTGTTAAACCAAACTGCAGTTCATCATAGGGATTCAGCTTGTACTCGGACAACGGTGATTCAATTTTTCGATAATATAAGTGATGGGCGGTGCCTTCATTCTTGACCACGACATAAGAAGTGAAACCTGCAAAAATAGCCATCGTAGAGCAAACCAAGCGGTTTATTCATGATGAATGTCACATGGCAAAACATGCATCGTAAAATTGCAGGAAAAGAAAGAAAACATGACATTAAATCAATAAGATTTAGGCAGTAAATCAATAAGATTTACTTGATGTGACACGGTGAATCCTTACCAGAAATCACTATGTTGAATTACTAAGCAGAAGATTGATCGTCCAACTACGCGTGGCATGCGAGGGCCTCGCCTACTCCCTAGCGAGGACAGTCAAAGGTCGTGACAAATCGTATGGACCGAACATCCATGGGACTGGAAATCCTGGTGGGTGCGATAAACCCTGCAATGCATACAGATATTGGAGTATAACCATAATTGATAAACCGTCCTCACAAAAATATGATCTGGATACTTCAAAATATCTGATGAATTGAGTGGACGGACATTAACATAGACCGTTCTCGGGACTGACCACACACCAAAAGTGGCAGTACTAATAAACAATACAGGGTTCACAAACACAAATCAAGTCTTGAACAATAGTACTTACTACGGACAAGCAAAGTTGCACTAACTAAACTCTGCGGACTATTTCTTGCCACCGACCTACGGGATGAAACCCGCATAACTGACTAGGCCATGGACTTACGTGTGAGATGTCTACATGCACCATCACCATCTTGTCAACCTTGGAGAACCTAGCAGTGGTCTTTCCACTCATAAACATGATGATGAAGACATGCGCATCAGATTTGTTGGGAAGCTTTACAAGAACCACACCCTTAAATGGCGAAGGCACAACCAGAAATTGTTGTGGTCAAGTACATCCTCGAGAACACGCCTGACAACAATGCTACAAGAAAACACTAGTTCAGGACACGTGGCGACAAGGACACAACAGCTGGATAGTTCAGCAGTAGAACTCATCATCAGGTCTTCCTGTTCACACGGCATGACTTTGAGAACTTCATCTCCACCGCGGACCTGGTTCTAATTCAAACAGAAACCATATTTTATTACTACCTCCGATCAGAAATATAAGATGATTTTTGATATTATACTCCATATATGACTACATATACGCATAGAAATTAGTGAACAAAGACACTAGAACATGTCTTCGAAGGCACGAGAGCAGAGTGATTACATGCAATATCCATAACACAAGTTACTGAGGCAAATATACCCTCTTAAAAGGTAGCATTGATGTTCATAAAGTACTCCCTCCGTCCCAAAATTCTTGTCTACATCCGTATCTAGACAAATCTAAGACAAGAAATTTGGGACAGAGGGAGTAGTTGAAAGTAATATATAAGAAATCAGTGTCAACCTCTCGCATGTTTTGGTCAAAAGAGGAATTTAGAACCGTCATTTGGCACACTAAAATCACATGCAAGATCACCCGAAAGTTGTACTACCGTACTAGTACTGCGTGTTAGATGAAAAAACACGATCAAGATCGAGAAAAGATCGTCAACAAGAGACATTACGGACTTGCTTAATGAGGGATCTCGGAGGGGGGCTTGGACAGGCGATGGCTTTGAGCTTGTCTGCGGTAGTCTCGGCGGGGTGCTTGCGCTTCTTCGTACCATGAGCCTCGACGGTTTGGCGAGCCATAGACATCCGTCGGCGGTGCTCGGCGTCCATCAAGAGAGAAGCTGATAGAGAAGAATGAAAGGAGGAGCGAGATGAGGGAGATCTGAAGCGAGTGGGGGTTTTCTTCAAGAGAGGAAGAGAGAAGAGTGAAATGATGGTTGCTTCGTCCTTCCAACTTCTTGCTAGAAAGGAGGGGTTTTGTGATTTGGCGGCTCATTGGGCATTCTTGTGGCGGTTCGATCGGGGTAGTCTACCGTCACTCTACTACGGAGTAATTTAGTGCATGGCTGGTGGACCCAGTCTTTGGCTGTCCCTACGTCGGAAGTGAGTAATTTAGTGCATGGTTGGAGGAGGATCCATACGGTAGGCGTGTCCTGTTTTTCATTCGAAGAAAAAATGATTACATAAGCGTTTCCACTCTTATGATGGGAGTCTGAAACCGGCAGCCACTTGAACATACGGTGCTCCTACTACTAGGCATGTGCGATGATTCATCGTCGATACTACACAATCTTGTTGCTAGTGTAGTAAGATATGGCGATAACAAATGATGTTGTCGCATATCAACTTCTCCTATATGTAACATAGTACCGCTTTTTATTGCTCGGTCGAGAATGAGCAGTGAGATCAATGTTAACAGAACTAGGTCCACAGCGCGCGGAGAATGCGGTGCTCTGATACTCCACGAAACATGAACCATATGAAGCACGAATAGTGTTAGGCAGGGTGTATGAAGGGTGCAGGGATGGGAGCAAAATTTCCCTTCTCGACCCACTTTTGGGTGTTTGGCGAGTGCATGAAGGGTGCAGAGTCCACACTAGTAGGTTGACAAAAATACGAAGAGGAAACAACTATATTGAGATGAGAATGCAACCAAACACACCCTGCGCTTTGTGCTCTGATGGTGATCTGCACCATCGAGTTTGATCCAGCGGTCATGTTGCGGCTGAGACATGGACATGCCCATGCGGAGCGCCTAAACACCACGAAGTCCCTCAGCTTCTCGAGCGCTGGCGTTGGTGATGCAGGGTGCAACCGCCCGCGAGCCCGCTCTGGTCGGCGAGGCCAGCTCGTCAAAGGCGGCATCAATAGCACGAATGGATTCGGTGGCGGAGCCTGAAAGGATTTGCCCGACAGCGGCAGCGGCAGCCCGCAACCCCTCCTTGTCCAGCTCAGCCCCCACCATCAGCGGAGGCGGCTCGGCTCCTCGGAGATATAGGTGAAGAAGGAGACCAGGTCGAGGAAGCGCGGCTCGTTGAAGTCGACCGGGTGGTCGAATGGGTTTAGCCCGACGGCGGCATCGTCGCCTTGCAGCACGACGGTAGGCATCTCGCAGCCGCAACACGTGCGTGGCAACTTGGTTCACCAAGTGGCTGAGGCGATCCTGGACCTCGTCATGATCGGCCCGCTCGCGCTCGGCCGGCTCCCCGGCGGCCTATCGTATCTCCGCTTTACTGCAGCAGCGCCACCGGCGCCTCGAGCATCTTTGTGGTGGGCGCTGCGCTTTTGAAGCTCCGTGAACTCCGCACATAGCGGAGGAGCATGGCACTCCTCTCCTCCTTGAGCTCACGAGCTCCGTCCTTAATACTGAGCTCCGCATCCTTGGCATGGAGCTCTGTCGGCGCCTCACCTCGGACTCCGTGATCTATTGCGCCGCCATGGCACCAGGTAGAAGCAATGGGGAGAGGAAGCAAAGAGGCGAAAGCGGCTGAAAGGCAATGCAATCTGAGGGAAGAAGCGGAGGGGTGGGGAATCTTTTGGTTTCACCACGGTAAAACACTAGTCGACGACTTCTCACATCGAGGAAGCGATGGGTTTTTACTGGTGGTCATCGTGACTAATTGCTACCGCTTTGCTCCGTCAATCTAAAATTTAAAATCCTGCGCGCTTGCTCCGTCAATCAAAATTTAAAAATCCTGCCGCACCCAAACACGAACAGCGCCGCGGTGGATATTTAAATTACATGCGGAAAGTAGATAAAAAAGGGTGAAAAAACAAATGTGGCGGCCCTAGCTAATCGGTCGAACTAGCCCAACTAGCTAGCCACGTGCTTCAGCTGATGTACTTTCGCGGGAAAGGTGGTCTTTCGTGATTTGTGACTCATTTACTTGCTTGGCGCTTCTGACCGAGGAGGACCCAGAAAAGCAGCGGTAGGGCGTCCCGTCGGGAAGAATATATCGTGCACCACCGGGAGGACCGAAACCGCGCGATAGGGTGTGCTATGTCTCGACACGGAGGAAAAATGTGTGTGTAAAATATACTGTATCGGGCGTAGTACCTATGGTTCACCTCGGGACCCAGCCGTCGATCGAAAACACCCACTAGCCACACAGCTTCATCATGCAAGCGTGGCACGGAGGATAGATGAGGTTAGCTCCGTCTCGACCAGCCACAGCGTCTCTTGTTCTAGGCGATTCTTCTATTTTCCAAGCTTTTTATAGTTGTAATAACACCATGGCAAGCTAAGCGCCGCTCTTACGTGTGTGCCGTGCAAAGGTTAGGCGATGGAGAGAAGAGATATTGAGATCGCGGACCTAGGACCCACCGATAAGTGAGACAACGGTCATGCGTGTTGACGAGGCACTCCTCTACTCTACTCAAGCGCAAGTCTTGTATAAAATCAAGTTATGGGACAAAGCCAACAACCGTTTGTTTTTTCAGGCTATCGACTTACGCTTTGTAGTCCAGGTTGCCAGTTCGAATCTCGTCTTTAGGATTTGTTAGTTTTAGGTCCAAACTTGATTAATGACAAGTGGGACCCCCGTGTGTTGTTCCGATATTTCATTGTAGGATGGTTTTTTTGAACAAACACTTTGCGATTAGACAAATGCAGCACGAGTTACGTATTTTGCAAGTTCTGAACAAAAATGACAGCGACATAGAATATCACATCCACCCATAGCTTAGATACTATGGTGATCGAGTTTTACACGTTGGAAGTGAGATC
This sequence comes from Aegilops longissima, assembly GCA_021605205.1. Lineage (NCBI taxonomy): Eukaryota > Viridiplantae > Streptophyta > Magnoliopsida > Poales > Poaceae > Aegilops > Aegilops longissima. The sequence goes on from CM038681.1 coordinate 245,433,920, forward strand.
CAATGGCTTGGGAGTAGTCTTTGTAATTATGCACAATTTCCAAACTCTCCAAAGGTTTTTTTTTTTGCAAATAAAACATTCAGGCCTCGTGTGTTGTGACGCCCGGATAATTAAGCTACAGTAAACCTCTGTTAATGATGCCACGTCACCACGGTTACTGTTACTAATCTCGGGTTGATTCGAAACCGTTCCAAAATTCAAATTCAAATTAGTGTCAACAATAAAAGTTTTCAAAAGTTGAAACAAAAATGTTCGGTGGATGCCGAATATTACAAGGGTAATTATAATAAAGCATACACATTTTTATAAAATGCCTAAATGATTTAAATGAAGTAAAACAGAAAAGGTAGAATAAATAAAAAGTAAAGACAAAGCAAAAGAAAGGAACCCACCCCCTTGCTGGGCGCGGCCCAGTGTTATCAGACCAACTAGGCCCGGCCCCAGCGCCCACCATGCTTCCATAACCCCCTAGGAAAACCCTAACCCACAGGTGCCCCATCCCCCCCTCCTCGATCCACCTCACCCCTCCTTTGTCTCCCGATTGGATCTGGGGATCGACCCGCCGCCCGCCGCCCAAGAACCTCTCGCGCCTGACGCCGTTGCCGACGCTCGTCGCCAGGCCTCCTCCCCGCCGCCCGTCTCCGGCTGGCCTCCCCCTCGCTCCTCTTCCCCAACCCGATCTGGATCGGGAAGGGGCAACGAGCCCGACGCCCCCCTCATCAACGCCACCACCGTCGCCCGGACCTCGTCGGAGCCTCCATGTCGGAACGGACCTCCCCACCGGACTGCTTCCCCGTCGCACGTCGTCCCCATCATCCTCCTCGACACCCGCTGCCTTGGTCCCTACGCCCCGCTGTGAGGCCCTGGCCTTCATCTCCCCTCTGCCGTTCACCTCGGCCACGGACGTGCCCGCCGCGCTCACCGTGCACGCCCTACCGCGACCCCCGCACCTTGCCTCTCCCCTGACAGCGCCTTGCCATTCCCGTCGTTGCCCCAGCGTGCGGTCGTCGCGAACCAGCAGCGTGCCGCATGACCACAATGCGAACCGGCTCGCCTCATCGCCGTGTGCCCGGCTCCCCTTCGTCCATAATCACCCCGCCTCCTGCCTCTGCTCCCCGCCGCCTGCTAGCGTGCCGCCACCCTAACACGACTCTGGCGGCCCCTCCGCGCCGCCCAGACCATCGCTCTGCCCGTGCCACTCCCGGCCCGGCTGCCACAGCCAGCCCTCCCCTCATGGCCTGCTCACAGCCACCCATTGCGGTCGTGCGCGTCCCCTGGTAGCCTCGGGCGTGCAGGCGCCACGCCCGCCTGCGCCCGTAACCGCCACCCGCCTGCCCGCTATGGCCCCTGGGCCTATGGCATGTGGGGCCCGCCCTGGAACGTTTATAAAAAAAGGGACTAAAAATAATAATAATAATAATAAATTTAATTAATAAATTAATTCACTAAATTAATTAAGTTAATTAATCATAATCAGATTAATCTAATCACTAATTAACCTAATTAACTGTTAGTTAATTAATCAGTCAATGACAGGCGGGACCCTCACGTCAGTTTGACCCAGTCAACGCCCTGTTGACTATTGATGTCATGATGACGTCAGCATACACTATTCTGGATAATGCTAGGGGTAAATAATTAAATAAATTCTAAAAATGATTAAAACTTGTAAAATTAATATAAAATAAACCGTAGCTCGGATGGAAAAACTTTGTACATGAAAGTTGCTCGAGCGGCGAGGCGATTAGGGATCGCGCCTGTTAAATCCGCCACATCCATAGCATAGCAAACTCGCAACTTTTCCCCTCCGATTCATCATAAAAGCGAAACTCAGGGATACTTTCCGGATGTTACCCCTTCACGGTATAACCTCATACCGCGTTAGAGCCGCCTAACATCACACATTGCTTTGTCATGCATCGTTATGCATCTGTTTGCATTTATTCATTGTTTCTTCCCCTCTTCTCTCCGGTAGTCTCTGAGACCCGCCTTTTGTCGCCGCCCGTTCGACTACGGAGTTGGCGACCCTCCTTCTTGCGAGCAATCAGGCAAGCCCCCCCCTTGATCACGGATATAGCCTATTCTTCTCTATCTTGCATTAGAGTAGTGTAGCATGTTACTGCTTTGATTAATCCTATCTTTGCTGCATAGCCTTTGTCCTTGCTACTCTTGTTGTTACCTTTACCTGCTATCCTCTTTGCTTAGTATAGGATGCTAGTGTTCCATCGGTGGCCCTACACTCTTGTCAAAATCGCCATGCTATACTCTTGGGCCGTGATCACTTGGGAGGTGATCATGGGCATATACTATATCTTTACAATGTTCCATTACATGTGATCTTTGTTTGGAGATGGGGCTGAAAGGCAGGTGGCTCCATCCGGTGAGGTGGGCCTAGGTTCCCGGCGGCCCCATTTGTTACTTTAATGGCGGGCAGCAGGGCAGGTTGAGACCGCCTAGGAGAGAGGTGGGCCTGGCCTGTTGGCGTTCGCGGATACTTAACACTTAGAGATCTTGGTATTTGATCTGAGTCAGCTCTTGGCCTTCGCACTAACCAACTCTGGAGCAGATTATGGGCACTTTCGGCGTCGTGGTATCGGCCAAAGCATTTTGTGGCGTCGGCTGGCGGCGTTGGCGCGGATTGGACTGAGCAGCGCTGCTAGGCTAGGTCTGCCTTCGGCGCGTCACATAGCGTCTTAGTGTGCTAAGGGTGATGGGCCCGGACCCTGTCGCTTAGGTTTAGACCGGCGTGCTGACCTCTCTGTTATGCCTAGGTGGGGCTGCGGCGTGTTGATCTTCAGCGGCGGGCATGACCGAAAAAGTGTGTCCGGCCAAATGGGATCAAGCGTGTTGGGTTATGTGGTGCACCCTGCGGTGATTAATCTATTACATTATAGCCGTGATCTTGATAACAGGCGACTTGAGTTGTACCTTGACCTTATGAAAACTAGAACCGGATACTTAATAGAACACACCCTTTCAAGTGCGGATACAACTCGGTGGTCGGCTTGTCTACGAGGCTCGAGGAGAGGATCACGGGTAGGATTATGCTATGTGATGCTACTTGGAGGACTTGATCTATTCTCTTCTACATCTTTGCAAGATGGAGGCTGCGAGCGTAGTCTTGACATGATTAGCTATCCCCTCTTATTACGGCATTACGTAGTTCGGTCCACCGATATGGCCCTTTACATATACCCATGCATATGTAGTGTAGCTCCTTGCTTGCAGTACTTTGGATGAGTACTCACGGTTGCCTTGTTCCCCTTTTCCCTTTTCTTTACCCGATTGCTGCGCCCGAGACGATGGAGTCCGAGGGCAGGCGCCACCGTTGGCGACGACTCCTACTACTTTGGAGGTGCCTACTACTACGTGCAGCCAGCTGGCGGCGACCGAGGAAGTAGTTTAGGAGGATCGGGTAGGAGGCATGCCTCTTTCAATCTATCCCGGTTTGTGCTAGCCTTCTTAAGGCAAACTTGTTTAACTTATATACATTCTCGGATATTTTTGCTTCCGCTGACTTCGTCTATGATCGAGAACTTGTATTCGAGCCCTCGAGGCCACAGCGTATTACGACTTATTTATGTTTTAGAGTTGTGTTGTGATATCTTCCCTTGAGTCACGATCTTGATCGTTGCGTTTGCGTGTATGATTAGTGTATGATTGAATCGGGGGCGTCACAAGTTGGTATCAGAGCCGACTGCCTGTAGGAATCTACCTTCCACACTCCTTTGGCCGAAGTTGAGTCTAGTCGCTGAAAACTATTTTACTAACATGGCTGTGCGGCCCATGGGCCCACGTCGCCATTGGGTGGTGTTAGGATCTTTTACACCTTGTCTATACTCTGGGACTCTGATCTCTCTTCTACTCGGGTTAAATGAATTTTGCTAAATCTAACATTAGGATCTCGTTATCACTTTCACCCGGAGAGCCCTATTCTTGATGATAAATGCTGCTGCGTGAAGACCACGAAGATACTCTCATTTGTTAACACGAGAACTTGTGTTCATCGCGGTTGCAATTCCCTTCCGCCGTCAACCCTTATGGATAACTACTTGCGGTTGTTATTCTTACATTCATCGATTGGTCTTGTTATTACAAGATACCCCGAAACACTAAATCGTTGTTTGATAATCCTTTGAGCTTCTTGCCTTCTTTGTGCTTTGTCACTGAATACCCCTATGGATAATTCTCGCACTTATCGAGTATCCGCTCATCCCCCAGTTGTTCATGTGTTTCACAATGGTCTTCGAAATACTATTCGATCCTCCAAAAATCCTTAGTAGCTTATTGCTCTGCCATACTTGTCTACTTGCATGATGGATGCTTTCCATATGTCTGGCCATATTCATTAGTATCCTTAGGCATCGTCATTTTGATCCTTTTGATTCAACATGAGTGCGAATGCACGCAATTATCAGTTGATCCTTTTAAATTATCTTTCCGGCTCAGACGTCATTTTAAACATGAGCTGGTTCTCAACCAATCAAATGCCGTCGATAGTACCCTAAGGCTATTCAACTTATCCACCTAATCGAACATTGCTACATTTCCTTGATTTGAAAATCATAATTACTTTGCATTTGAGCTCTGGATTAGTCAGTTGTTTCTATAATCCAATGCCCTTGCATTGTTACTTCCTCACGATTGTGTGCGATGCTCACATAAGCTCTGTTATGGACCGCGGATCCTTTAATGGATTTTATCCGACATTGTCCTTCATATTCAATAACCTTGTGAGCCTTCCTTGGATACATATTGCCTTTGGTAAATTGTATCATCTACTCTCAACCTTGCTCTACTTTCGAGCTTGTGATATTTACTCTTGAAACTTGTGGTATATGTTTCTAAGAAGCCCCTATGGGTTGAACCTATGCCTTCCTTAATATGTGGGAATCCGAGAGTTTTCACGAGTCATATTCTTACAGTATTTTGCGGATAAAATTTCAACACTACAACTTATTCGAAAGTGAGAAGTGAATGAAAGGTTATGCATTGGAAAAGTGGGAGTCGACCTTGAACTTGGTGTTCATGCCCATGGATACGATGTAGATCTTATCATTAAAGCTTCTCTTAAATTAATTATTCCTCGGTATAAGTTCATCTTATATCGGGATCTGGTCTCTTGCAATCATGGTTCCGACCATGTTCTCCTTTAAATACCATTTCTCGTACAAGTTTAAGCACTTGTCTTCTGAGAGCAATACCCGATCCAACCTCTATTTTGATGCAGCCGTCAAGTATTACCCCGGTATCTCAAGAATATCAAAAGAAGCATGTTGCTCCTATGAGTCTTCATCTAGTATTGCTCCTCACGATTTCAGATTTCCTCGGGATCTGGTTGTCATCAACCGAGAACACCGATATGTGAACCGATTCCGCATTCGATTCAATAACTCTAAGTAATTTTCATTGCTTATGAGTTTAATGGTCTTCAACTCATTCCTAGCACAGTCGGCTACATCCTTATTGTGCCAATTTTAAGCTGTGCTACTGGTCCTTATTCGGGACACAATTTTTGATGATGAGCTAAGCTTCGTCGATCTTCCTCATCATATCATTTCACCTTGAACAACAAGCTTGATTTGAGTTTGTGTCGTACCCATGGTTCCAATAACCTTTTGCTTCATAATTCCTTTAACTTGATGTCATCGCCGATAGATTACTTCTTCGTGGAGCCTCTCGACAAAATTTGTCGTGACCATCATCAACATCTTGACTCCTTCCTGGATATCAATTGAATTCATGATGAAAATACCATCCTTGCCCTCGATGAATTTTATCATCATCGACCACTTTATTGCCTTCCACCAACACAACTTGTTAGGTGTTTGGTGTTATATATGAGTTCCTGCCATCCAGCAATTGTTCTTCTTTACTCGGAACATTACCATTTCTTATGTCATCAATGTTGTGAAATTACACCACCTCTTAAGAATTTGTGATACGGTGATGCTTCTCACCATCACCATTCTTTTCTTGGTCCCGTGTTGAGTGAACTACTGTTGTGCAAGTTTAATATCTCTAGCAACCCTATTGCTTGAGTTATTGGACAATAATTCCAATTTGGTGTTGGTTGCTCAATCGCCATTCCGGCGTTAGGTGTGCAACCCAGCCCATATTCAGGTGCACCTTGAACCCATGTTTAATTGTGTATGTTTTCCTCCGGCATACATCATTAAGTCATTTGATCGGCTAATGTTATCTCCTTGTTCACATAGTTGTGGAAATCCATCCTTTTGGAAATGTCAATGGATTGTCATTTGAGTCAATCGATCACCTCCTCAACTCTCCTTGATTTAATGATGATTTCTTGTTTCGGAACTCGCTTCCATGGTTTAATTCCCGAGAATCTTACAATGTCACCTCGACAATTTGTATCGCACCTTTTCTCCTCAAGCATCGTGAGTTTGAGGTATCCTAACACCGATCAGATCTGAATCTCGGTCAGATATGATGGTTGGAACATTTTTCCAAGAGTTATAACACTGGTCTTTTATGACCCGGTAAGGTGATGGCATGCCCGACACACTGGCGAATGACCTCTTGATATAGTTTCCTTATTAGCAAGGTTATCCATTCTTCCATGAGAAATTGTAAGACTTATTCTACAAGTTGTTCTGATGGATTCTTCCTGTATCAAAGTCGACCTTTGCTTGAAGACCATGTCAATACTATCTCGAAGCATGTCTGTGGTACTCCGATTTTCAACAAGAACATTTGAAGCCCAATGCTAAATGTTTCCTGCTCAATTATCCAAACACCGCTGTATGGGTAATGTCATGAAGTTTCTCTCCCCTTACCTTAAGTATTTTCTACATTATATCCTGTCATGGATACCGTGCTCTGCTTGTCCTTGGGAAGGATATACCCCTGAAATATGTGTTTAAACACATTTTCCTTTCCATTGTTCTGTTTAATCTATAAATCACATTTTACTTTCCGTGGTTTTGTTTGACCTTTCTTGGGAATTATATGATCTAAGCAGAAATAATTCCCAACATATACAAACACCTCGATGTACAACTCTGTCAGTGAGACCCTGTTACTATTGTTGATGACATTCCGGTAGCCACCGATGGACGAGAACTTTGCCTAATGGTCCGCCTCGTTCAACGAGCAGGAAAATGGTTCTCTTCGTCCCTCGCCCTTGGTATCGACATTGTTGCCAACATAAGCGATAGGCTACCCTCGACATGTCTGTTATCATGACCGTGCAAGATATCAACGTTTTTCCTACTTTTAACCACATGGTGGGCCCATAACCCGAGTTCCACAGGATCGAAACCTGACTCTCTGTACACCCCAGGTTTCCAAAGTTATTCCTCGCTCTTGACTTCTTATGTAACTCACGGGTCACTGCCAAGTGATCTATTAAAGGTGTCGGGCGCAATACTTATTAGCGTTGCTCTGAACCCCTTTCACCTTCGATTAGGCATCAAGCGCTTGCCTATCCGTTTGAAATTTCTCATGGTACCTTCTTACTTGCTCTCGACATCTTCTTAAGTTTCAATTAGAGAGATACTTATGCTTCTTCCCCAGAGTTAACCATCTAATGCTCAATCTTGTTAGAATTAGTCCTATAGGGTTTCCCTTCTCACCTTTTCGTAAGTACAATGGAGATCCTGAAGAAAGGGCGACAAACTTCATCATGATGACCTGAAGCGGAGAGGGTGAAGACATCAATGTAATGGATCGACCTCTTGAGAAGAGCAAATATGACCGAGAAGAATCGTTAGAATTTACGTAACAAATCCCTTCCCCTTACTTCCCTCTTAAATCTGGAATGAGATTTCTTGTAATCAGAGAAAGAATTGTGGCCTTGGATAATTAAGCTACGGTAAACCTCATTAATGATGCCCGTCACCACGATTCTTGTTACTAATCTCGGGTTGATTGAAACCGTTTCAAAATTCAAATTTAAATTAGTGTCAACAATAAAAGTTTTCAAAAGTTGAAACAAAAATGTTCAGTGGGTGCCGAATATTACAAGGGTAATTATAATAAAGCAAACACATTTTTATAAAATGCCTAATTGATTTAAAATGAAATAAAATAGAAAAGGTAGAATAAATAAAAAGTAAAAACAAAGCAAAAGAAAGGAACCCACCCCCCCCCCCCTTGCTGGGCCGCGGCCCAGCTAGCCATCGGGCCAACTAGGCCGGCCCAGCCGCGCCCACCATGCTTCCATAACCCCTAGGAAAACCCTAACCCACGGTCGCCCCTCCCCCCTCCCTCGATCCACCTCTCCCTCCTCTATCCCCGATTGGAGTGCAGGAATCGACCACGCCGCGCCCCAAGAACCTCGCGCGCTGGCCTTGCGTCCTGAGCCTCCTCCCGTCGCCCGTCTCCGGCTAGCCTCCCCCCTCGCTCCTCTTCCTGACCCGATTTGGATCGGGAAGGGGCAACAACCAGCGCCCCCCTTCATCAACGCCACCACCGTCGGCCGGACCTCGTCGAACCGCCTCGTCGAGCGGACCTCCCCACGGACTGCTTCCACATCGCCACGTCGTCCCGGCATCCTCCTCGACACCCGCTGCCTTGGTCCCTACGCCCCGAGGTGAGGCCCTGGCCTTCATCTCCCCTCTGCCGTTCACCTCGGCCACGGACGTGCTCGCCGCGCTCACCGTGCACGCCCTACCGCGACCCCCGCACCTTGCCTCTCCCCTGACAGCGCCTCGCCATGCCCATCGTTGCCCCAGCGTGCGGTCGTCTCGAACCGCGCATGCCCGCCCGGCCACAGCCGAGCCGGCTCGCCTCATCGCCGTGTGCCCGGCCCCCCTTCGTGCCATAATCACCCCGCCTCCCGCCTCTGCTCCCCGCCGCCTGCTAGCGTGCGCCACCCTAACACGACTCCGGCCTCCTCCGGCCGCCGCCCAGACCATCGCTCGCCCGTACCACTCCCAGCCCAGGCTGCCCAGCCAGCCTCCCCTCATGGCGCTGCTCCGGCCACCGCTGCGGTGGTGCTTCCCTGGTGGCCTCGGGCGACAGCGGCGCCGCCCGCTTACGCCATGTCGCCACCCGCCTGCCCGCTATGGCCCCTGTGCCTATGGCACGTGGGGCCCGCCCTGGAACGTTTATAAAAAAGAGATTAAAAATAATAATAATAATAATAAATTTAATTAATCAATTAATTAACTAAATTAATTAAGTTAATTAATCATAATCAGATTAATCTAATCACTAATTAACCTAATTAGCTGTTAGTTAATTAATCGATCGATAATGAGGACCCTCACGTCGGTTTGACCCGATCAGCATACTGTTGACTATTGATGTCATGATAGCGTCGGCATACACTAATACGGATAATGTTAGGGGTAAATAATTAAATAAATTTTAAAAATGATTAAATCTTTTAAAATTAATATAAAATAAACCGTAGCTCGGATGGAAAAACTTTGTACATGAAAGTTGCTCGAGGCGGCAGGAGGCGATTCTGATCGCAGCTGTTACGTCGCCACACCTCCCTAGCATAGCAAACTCGCAACTTTTCCTCCGATTCATTTTGTCCAAAAGCGAAACTCAGGGATACTTTCCGGATGTTTCCCCCTTCACAGTATCACCTCATACCGTGTTAGGGCCGCCTAACATCACACATTGCTTTGTCATGCATCGTTATGCATCTGTTTGCATTGTATTCATTGTTTCTTCCCCTATTCTCTCGGTAGACTATGAGACCGGCTTGCTGCCGCCCGTTCTACTACGGAGTTGTGACCCCTCCTTCTTGCGAGCAATCAGGCAAGCCCCCCCCTTGATCACGGATATCGCCTATTCTTCTCTATCTTGCTTGCATTAGAGTAGTGTAGCATATTCTTGCTTTGATTAATCCTATCTTGCTGCATAGCTTTGTCCTTGCTACTCTTTTGTTACCTTTCGTGCTATCCTACTACTTAGTATAGGATGCTAGTGTTCCATCGATGGCCCTACACTTTTGTCAAATCTGCCATGCTATACTCTTTGGGCGTGATCACTTGGGAGGTGATCACGAGCATATACTATATACTTTACCTGTTCCATTACGTGATCTTTGTTAGGAGATGGGGGCTTTGAAAGGACGGTGGCTCCATCCCGGTAGAGGTGGGCTGGGTTCGATGGCCTGGCCCATTACTTTGTGGCAGAGCGGCAGGGCAGGTTGAGACCGCCTAGGAGAGAGGTGGGCTGGCCTGTTAGGCGTTCGCGGATACTTAACACATAATGAGATCTTGGTATTTGATCCGAGTCAGCTCTTGGCCTTCGCACTAACCAACTCTGGCGGGAGCAGTTATGGGCACTTTCGGCGTCGTGGTATCGGCCGAAGCATTTAAATGGCGTCGGCCGGCGGCGGCGGTAGCGCGGATTGGACTGGAGCGCTGCTAGGCTAGAGTCTGCTTCGGCGCGTCGTCATAGCGTGCGAGGTGTGCTAAGGCGATGGGCCCGACCCTCGAACCGTCTGCCGCTTCCTAGGCTGCCGTCTTGCCTTTATTTTATCTGCTTTAGTAGTCTTTGAAGAACTTGTTAATTCGCACAATTCCACCCGCGGGGTGTATTTTGAACTTCTGCTTGAATATTCGGCCAAGGGCCTATGTTATGTAAATATTTATCCGAATTCTATCTTTTCTTGCTCATTGCTCCTTTAGCTTTTTCCTTTGCCGCCTTCCCTTAGTCGCCGCCTTGCCAGTTGGACAACCGCTCTGCGGGCTGCCACTGGATCAAATGCTTGGCTACTTTTGGGAAGGCAAGTATAACCATTTTTAGAGTCTTTTTAACAAGTTGGATAGAAATCGGCAAGCCGACTACTCAAGAGTCGGCTTTGCGAAGAAGAGGTGGAAGCGACTTACGCTATGTTTATGCTTTGAGTCCTTAGCCATTTTTCATGTGGGCGCCCATTCTTCCTTACTCTTGCCCACCAAGCGAGTCGCTCTGCGAGCTCGGCTTCTGACGAGAGGCGGCTTAGGCACCACACTACTTGTCCATTGCGGGAAGCATTCCATAGCGGTGAGGCGGCGAGTCCCGGGCCGACTAGTCGAACCGGTGCCAGCGGCATAACAAAGAGTAGCATACTCGAAGGCATAATTCTTATCATATAGATAACAAAAGGGCAGTCCCGAGCTCGTCTCGAAGGCCCAAAATCTTAGTACTTTAATACAAAGGATAGCGTGGTACATCTGCATCAATTGTAAAATCTTGGAGAAGATTTGCATTCCATAACGTTCCGTCTCTTTGCGGAGTCGTCCCTCTTGCGTGCTTTCGGGGCTTACGGCGTCGATCGGTAGTAAGTCGTTGCCAGACACTTTGCGATAATGAAGGGCCTTCCCAAAGGCGCCGACAGCTTATCTGGCGGTTGTTCGCTGGATCGGTGTGAGCACAAGGTACGCCCTCTTGGAAAGATCTCGGCTGACCTTCCTATTGTAGTATCGGTGCGAGCTCTGCTGGTAGATCTTGGACCGGTGAGTGCCAACAGTCGGCCCTCTTCAGCAGATCGACACCGTCTTGGCGTGGTTCTTCTGCTTCCTCCTCGGTGTACATGGTGACTCGCGAGTCGAACTCTATGTCCGTTGGGATGGCGGCTTCCGCACCGTGAAGCGAGGAAGAAAGGTGTAAGCCGGTTGACTTGTTTGGAGTCGTCGCGAGACTCGGAGGGCGGCTAACAATTCATCAAGCCAACAGCTGGCGAGCGCTCGGTGGTTCGACCGATCGAGGCTTGATGCGAACGAGATGAGGCGTTTGCTCGCTCCACGGCGTTTGACTGCGGATGGGCGGCGGGCGCTAAGTCGATCGGATGCCCTGCGTCGTGCGAAAGCGGACCAAAGCGCCTTTGGCAAAATTTGTGCCATTATCGGTGATGATCTTGTGTGATGCGCCGTGCAGTCGTGATGTCGGAGATGAAAGTCACTGCGGTCGGACCATTCAACTTCTTGATGGGCTTTGCTTGATCCACTTGGTGAACTTGTCCACGCGACAAGTAAGTGAGTTAAACCGCCTCGTGCTGTTTTGAATGGTCCCACCATGTCCGGGCCCCAAACCGCGAAGGGCGAGCGATGGGGATAGTCTTGAGTCGGAAGCTTGGCTGGATGTGGCTTGGAGGCGGGCGTCGGGCACCCTTTGCATTTTGGACTAATTCTTTGGCCTCTTCTAGGGCAGTTGGCTAGAAGAAACCGTGTCGAAGGCTTTGGCGGCAGAGTGCTCTTGAGGCGCATGGTGGCCTTTTCGCCTTGATGGATGTCTTTGAGAATTGCTTGGCCTTGCTGCGGCTCGGCCTTAATCTTGGTAGACACCAGTGATCTGCGCTGACCAACTCTCTGTTGACTATGGTGTAGGCTGCCACTCGGCGTTGTACTTGCCGGCGAAGATTTCGTCGGTTGGCAGCTCTTTGCTCACTAGGAACTTGAGGATGGGCTGGGCCCATGAGGTGCTGCTATTTCTTCAGCTGTCGACCTGCGACTTGGGCGAAGCGGCGGGCTGGGAGGCGGCGGGCTGGAGTCATGACGCTTGCTGGATTGATGAAGTCCCGGGCCGACTCGTGCAGTCCCGGGCGAGCTCTGGAGTCTTGGACTGGTCGCGCAGATCCCGGGCGGGTTCAGAAGTCCCGGGTCGGCCCATTGCGGCATTCTTGGAGCCACCTGTAAAATTCTCTGCTGTCTGCTGGGGCTCTTGAGTCGGATCGACTTCTTGAGGGCGGCACAAAGATGGAGTCGATTCTAGTGAAGGCTTGACGGGCGGCTTGAGGAGGCGCTGAAGGCGGCGCCAGATGGTATTGCTTGGCGGGTGGAGCCGATTCGTGCGGGTGTCTGCTTGGTCGTTGTCATTTCTTGTACGTGAAGGAACTCGCACCCTCGAAATATCCGCTGAGTTGCTGCACAAGAAGCGGTAGCTTGCCATGTTTGCATCTTTGGCGTCCCAATGGCGGATGATTCTTGGACCACTAAGTCGGAGTTGCCATAACACGGGATCCGGCGAATGCCGAAGTTCTTTAACAAGCGGACCCGTGAATAAGCGCCTCGTGTTGGCGGCGTTGTTGGGCGGCGAAATGGATCTGCAGCGCATATTTGAGGTTGTCGCCTTTGGTGGAAGTGAGGACAACGCTGGCTCCCAAGCCGGTGCGCATCTTGGAGCCATCGAAATGCATCCGCCAATGGGTGGAGTCGGTATTTGGCGGCGAATCTTTGGATCTCAGCCGGTCGGCGAGGAAGTCGGCGAGTGCTTGCGACTTGATGGCGGTGCGGGGCTGGTAGTAGATGGTGTAGGGAGCCAGGTCTATGGCCCATTTGGCCACTCGGCCAGAAGCATCTCGGCTTCCGATGATCTCGGCTAGTGGGGCTGTGCAAACCATAGTGATTGGATGCTCTTGAAAGTAAGGCTTCAACTTCTTGGCGGCAAAGTGCCGCGTGCACAACTTATGGTAGTGGGGTAGTTACGCTTGGAGGTCGTGATGCCCGCTCGGCTAATATACGGTCTCTGGACAGGTGGCGCCTTGCCTTCCTCCTTGCGTTCAACTACAATGGTGTCTTGACTACCGGTGGTGGCGGCAATGTCTGAGAGCATGGGCTCTTTAGGAGTCGGGGCCGCCCGACCACGGGGAGTAGTCAACATTTTCTTCAACGGGAGAAAAGCGTCGCCTTGTGGTTCCATTGAAAAAGGTGGTCTTCTTCATGAAGCTGGTATAAAGGAGAGCTTTCTCGCCCAGCCGGTGATGAATCGGTGATGGGCGTAAGCAGCGGTGAACTTTGCACATCTAGCGGTCGGTGGGGTACCTCCATCCTCTCGATGGCCTTGATCTTTCTGAGGTTGCACTCTATGCAGCGTTCGAGACCGGAAGCCAAGGAGTTGGCGGTGGTACTCGAGCGCACTTCTCGAGGTTGAGCTTGATCTGGAATCGGCGCGAGTTCTCAAAGGTTTCCTTGAGGTCTTCGGCCAGTGTTCCACGCTTTTCCGTCTTCACCACCACATCGTCCACGTAAACATGGGCGTTTACGCGAGTTGCTTGAGGAGCGCCGCATGCAACCACGAAGGTGGCGCCAGCATTCCTCAAGCGAGCGTCATGGTCGGTGTAGCGAAGGCTCCAAGCGGCGTGATGAAGGTGGTCTTGATCTGTCGGCCGAGTTCAGCTTGATCTGGTGATATCCTCGAATATGCATCTAAGAAGCTCAACAGCTCGCATCCGGCTGTGGAGTCTATCACATGATCAATTCTAGGCGAGGCGAATGGGTCCTTGGGGCAAGCTTTGTTGAGGCTTGTGTAGTCAATACACATCCGCCCTTTGCTTGTTCTTCTTGACACAGGACGGGTTCGCTAACCATTCTGAAAAACACTTCCATAATGAAGCCGGCTGCTAGGGCAGGCTATCTCTTCTCCAACAACTCTTCTCTTCTCTTGACCCAGGTGGCGCAAGGGCTGCTGGCGGGCTTCACATCAGATCGGACATGTAACTTGTGCTCGGCGAATTCCGTCGGTACACAGCATTTCTTTAGGAGACCATGCGAAGATGTCCCGATTCTCACGGAGGAAATCGATGACCTCGCCTTCCTATTTGCTGTCAAGGTTTGCACCTATGACGGCGTACCTCTGAGGTGCTCGGGTCAAGGGTATCTTCTTCGTTTCTTTGGCGGCTTGAGCAGACCCTCGACTTCCGACTCCTTGGGGTTGGGCGATATCTCGGGCTGCTTGCGGCCATCGCCATACAACCGATCAAGCCGCTTCTCATTTGCGATCACGAGGACTCGGCTAACCGACTGCTTTCAGCCAGCATAATGACGACTTTTTGTAGATCGCCGACTCTGATCGAGAATCCTTGGAACTCGGCATCTTCATCTTGAGGTCGGCGTAGTGGGGACCGCCATGAACTTAGCCAAAGCAGGTCGGCCAAACAGCGCATAATACGGACTTCGAGGTCCACCACTTCAAACCAAACTGGCTCTCGGCGGAAATGATCTTTGTCCCCAAAGAGGGCGTCTATCGAGGATCTTGCCGATTGGTGGCGAGGAAGGCCGGAACAATGCCGTGGAACACAGTCCGGCTGTTACGAAGCTGTCTTTGCTTGATTCTAACTTCTCCATGGTATCCTTATGCAGGATGTTGATGCTCTGCCTCCGTCTATCGGCACTTTCATGAAAGCGGCGGCCCGCCTATCTGTGGCCAAGGTGGCACCCAAGACGAGGCGTGGAGCCGGACTCGGCATCACTTCTGGGGATCGGCTCTGCTCCAAGCGATAGGCTTCTCGGACCGATGCATGAACTCTCGAGTATCGATGCTCTGCATCCACCTCTTCTTCTTGATGCCTTTCTGCATCGATCGTCGACCCTGGGTGAACACCACATAGGCTCCGTGCTCTTCGGGTACTCATCTTGTCTTTGCGCCGGCCTTTGACGACAGCCGGCTGCTTGAAGCAGCGGTGGGCGGCGGCCAGAAAGGGGGGAGGCGAGGAGGCCATCTCCCTGGCGACCTGGTGAGCGGTGGCACTCCGGGTGGTGTGGTTTGATGGCCCGCGCCAGCTGTGGAACTTGCGGGGACCATCTAGAGTGCGCTTTCGTAAGAGAAGGCCGGCAACCAGTTGGACTTACCGCCTTTACGTAAGCTTGGTTGGAGGCTGCCCCTCCGGCTGCTTGGTCTTCGGTATCGCAACCTGCCGGCTCTTGGAAGCGGCTATGGGGCCTTAACGCTTGTGATCGTTTTGTTGTTGTCGCCGATTGGCGTCTCGGCCGGAGTTACGGGAGCTGAGGGGCCATTTGCGGTCACATTAGCAGAATCTCCGCCTTCTGGAGGAGTCGGCTGTGGCGTGCTTATGCGCTATGATCGGCAGCTCGTCGAGGTCTCCGGCTCGTCGCGAGGAGCTTGTGCTTGAGGAGGTGCCTTCTCGCACAGCGATGAAAGTACTCGATAGCTTTGCACCTCGTGCATGCCCTCGTAGGAGTTCCGAAGCTCGGCCCGGCAGTGAGGTACTCGATAGGCTTGGGAGGTCGCTTGTACGTGCTTGTGAAGTTGCGGACGAAGGCCTCGGTGAAATCGACCCAGCTGTTGATGCTGCGGGGCTTGAGCTGTTCAACCATGTCGGGCCGTGCCACAGCATGAGTGGAACATACTTTACGGCAACACGCTTGTTGCCGTTAAGCTATGTTGACGGTCGTGGAGTAGTCAACCAGCGATCTTCCGGCTTTCGGGCGGTGTACTTGGCGTATCTCGGGGGCGTGAACCCTTTGGGAAAGGATGCGTCTCGGATCACGAGGTCCAAACAGGCGGACCTTCGTCTTCTTCTTCCAGCGCCGAGGATGGGTGGAGTCGGTCGATCTGGTGGCGGGCGTCATTCTCTCGACTCCTCTCGGCGGCAAGGCGGTCGCCGAAGTCGGATACTCGGCGGATGGCGGGAGACTTCGCCTTTCTTTGCGAGGAGGAGGCAGATGGTTGTCCCGCCGTTCCATCGCTCTTGGCGGCTGTCTTGGTCGCGCTTGATGGTGATCACGAGTCCGACGTGGCTGACGGCGGATCCTTGTCTTTTCTTCCGCGGACACCGCCCGATCGGTGTCGAGACGTCGCGCTTGATCTCGGCGGGGAGGCAGGTCGTCGTTTTGTCATTCTGGCGCCTACGTGCGGCAGCCGGCTTCGTTCGTGCGGCAGCAGCGTCGAGGAGCTTTGGACTCGCTCCGTCATCGGCGGCGCTCTTCACCCTCGAAGTTGTCTAGCTTCGTCCGCGCCGCTGGTAACGCGGATGTTCTCCGTAGGTGTGGCGTACACAAGGCGATTGGCCTCGAACAGGTTGGCGATGGCCACGCCGCGCTGCTGGACCGCGTGGCGGCTAGGCCCGATTGGGGCGGCGAGCGCCCTGGCGCGATCCATCTCGCGCTGGTAGGCTTCTGACAAGCATCTCATGCTTGCCAGCTTCTTCGCACCTTCGATGAGCTGAAGGCGGCGCGCCTCCAGCGTCTCGGCGTCAGCGTCTTCCGGGATAGGCGCGGTCAGGTCTTGCAGAGCCGCATCGAGTGGGTTATGAGCTCCTTCACCGGAATGCTCGCCATGACCGATGACGAGCACCTCCTTGACGGTGCTTCCGCTGCTCGTCGCGCGAGGGAGCGGCTCGTCGTAGACTACCACGTTGGTGGGGAACGCGTCTAGCGACGCGGTGTCGGAGTCAACCAGCATTGGGTCGGTGTAGCCTACGGACTCCAAGTCCACGGCAGGCTCGCCGGTGACGTGGAGTTGGTCGAGGAGGCCCGCGAGGAGGCTCTCGAAGCGCCCGTGCCGCATCGGATGCAGGCTCGTCGGGCGAACCTCGCCGACAAGTTCGGCGAGCAGCTAGCTGCGCTTGGCGATCTCGGCGCCGTGCAGCGTCGGCGTGAACTCCGTCTGGCGTCTTGGGCTGGCTGCGCTTGCCGGGGAGAAAAAGGTTCCCGTCGAGCAGGTCTCCGGACGACGGTGCACCTCGCCTCACGGTGGGCGCCAAATGACGGGGGTTGGGTGCGACATATGCCAAGGGATGGCTTATCATGGTGGGGGCGAGTAGAGCGTCGCGGTGCTCAGAAGCGGGATGAGGAGAAGACATGCACACCGGCGGATCTTACCCAGCTTCAGGGCTCTCCGTGGAGATAACACCCCTACTGCTAATCTGCGGGGTCTCCGCATGATCACTAGATGAACAAGGGCTACAAGAGGCTCCTTGAGCTATTCGGGATGAGGAAGGTGAAGGGCACGGCTAGCTCTCCTCTTCCCTCTATGTGTGTCTAAAACTATCAGGGTCCAACCCTTTGCATGGGTGCCCCGGGGGGGTTTATATAGGCCTACCCCTTGGGGGTACAATGGTAATCCAGCTGGGCGCGGGTCCCAGCCATTTGTCTCTCAGGCCGCCGTCTTCTCCGCCGACTGCTGGGGCCCGCCGACTCGCGGGCCCCGCCGACGGGCCTGGTATGGGGCCGACAGGCCTTGTCCGCCGCGGGCGGGTCTTGCCGGCTGCGGATTACTGTAGCCGTGCTTCTAATGAAGCTGGCTTGGTCATGGGGTCATGGCAATAGTGCTGCCGCCTGACAAGCGATCACTGTTGCCATTCCCCGTCTTGTCTGGTTAATGGCGCGCGGGGCCCATGGGAGGGGCTAGCCGACTCCTGGGGGCCGACTCCCAACGGGTCCGTCTTGTGGCGCTCTCGCCATCTTCTTTACCCCCGCCGACAGGCGGGACCCGCCGTATCTGGGTCGTACAGACAGACCGTCGTGGGCACAGGGCGCCGCCCACGGGGGCTGATGTCACGGCTGGCATGGCAACAGTGCCGCGCCGGACGGAGATCTCTGTTGATGCACGGCGCCTTTGTGGCCATGCCTGCCTTCCATAAGCAGGGCGAGGGATGGGCGTCTTGATGGCCGCACCCCGTCCGCCCATCATTGCGAAGGCAGGAGGTGGTCGGAGTCGCGGGCCGACTCCCCATAGCCGGCTTCTCTGGAAGCCGCCAGTTAGGAGTCGGCTTATCTCGAAGTCGCCCCTGGGACTCGGCCGTGAGGGGCAGTCGGCGGCCTTGCCCCCGACTCTCAAAAAGTGGCTCTTCATCTTGGGGTCTTGAGGGGCGCAGCCTGCCCCGATGTCTTGAAAGGTTCAGGGGCTCGGGTTAGCCTACCCGTGGCCCATTACTCCGACATTTGGGTTCAATCTTGCGGTGTCCTTTCCCAGTGACAGTAAGGGCAGCAAGGCACATATTGTATTGTTGCCATCGAGGATAACAAGATGGGGTATTTATCATATTGCATGAATTTATTCCTCTACATCATGTCATCTTGCTTAAGGCGTTACTCTGTTTTCATTAACTTAATACTCTAGATGCATCTTTGGATAGCGGTCGATGAGTGGAGTAATAGTAGCAGAATCTGGTGAGTCGGTCTACTTGTTTGGACGTGATGCCTATATACATGATCATACCTAGATATTCTCATAACTATGCTCAATTCATCAATTGCTCAACATAATTCGTTCACCCACCGTAAAATACTTATGCTCTTGAGAGAAGCCACTAGTGAAATCTATGGCCCCGGGTCTATTCTCATCATATTAATCTTCCTCGCTTTATTATTGCTTTGCTTTTTACTTTGCCTTTTATTTTACTTTGCATCTTTATACCAAAAAAATACCAAAAATATTATCTATCATCTCTATTAGATCTCACTCTCGTAAGTGATCGTGAAGGGATTGACAGCCCCTATCCGCGTTGGTTGCGAGGAATTATTTGCTTTGTGTAGGTACAAGGGACTCGCGCGTGGCCTCCTACTGGATTGATACCTTGGTTCTCAAAAACTGAGGGAAATACTTACGCTACTCTGCTGCATCATCCTCTCCTCTTCGGGAAAAACCAATGCAAGCTCAAGACGTAGCAGTGGCGCACACGAGTCCACATATTCACCAAATCAATACACCACTATGGATCCGCTCCCATCTCCCTACGAGAAGGCCATCCATAGCACTCACTCTTATCTTGCGAGTTTTAGAGTATCCACTTTCACTTGTCTATGAACTGTTATAGGCAACCCAGAAGTCCTTTACCGTGGACGCGGCTATTCGAATAGATCATTTATAACCCTGCAGGGGTGTACTTATTCACACATATTTCCACCACTTAGCGTCTGCACACGACATGTGCTCCATGAACTTCTAGCAGCAGACGTGGGTGTAGACCACGACCTGACTAACCACACAAGTCTCTAGTCCAGGTTTATCGCCTATTCGGGTTCCATCCACAAGGAGATCCGGCCGGAGTTTCGCTCACAGCCCCAAACGATGTGTGCAGGGTTCCTGAGACACCAAACGGGCGCCTGGTACACCGTGCCATGGAGTATCTACCGCATCATATATAACCCACCCCTAGGGTCAGCGCTACGCACGGCCTCCAACACATATCCTACAAACACCAAAAACTAGTTGCAACTCCTGGACAGAGGTCAGGGGCGGTTAATAAGTCGAGCGGGGTCATATTTCAGGGCCCAATACATGGTAGTAGCTGTTTCATGGATCACAAACATAGAACTCAGTTCCTGAGGACGGCTTCAATGAGACAACCCACCATGTACTCCTACATGGCCTCTCACCGCTACCTTTACCAAATCGTGTTCACACACTTAGCTCACACACAGTAGGACATGTTCATCACCATTCCAATTCATCCCTGATGAATCAGACCTGACTCAACTCTAAGCACTAGCAGGCATGACAACAAGCATGAATGAGTAGGCACATCAGGGCTCAAACAACTCCTACTCATGCTAGTGGGTTTCATCTATTTACTGTGGCAATGACAGGTCATGCAGAGGATAAGGGGTTCAACTACTGCAGCATGTAACCGTTGAATTGTTGTTGTCCTAATGCAGTAAAAGAGAGCAGGAGCGAGAGAGTGGGGTTGTATCGAAATGAACAAGGGGGTTTTGCTTGTGTGGCACTTCTGAAGATAATATAGTTCTTCATTGGTGACATCGAACTCATCGTCGAAACACGTCTATCGAGAGGGAACAACCACCGACAAACAAAGAAGAAACACAATCAATGCCATGCAACAAAATGATGCATGAATGTGACATGGCAATATGCTGTTGATTGGCCTAATGCAACTAGCAACAAATTAAATGGAGTTGGTTTGAACACTAGGTTCAAATTCAAACTCCATATGTGCTTATTTAAATGCCAATTATGCAAATTGCCATATACAACAGCCTTAGGTTGTTCAAACATGCATGCAAATGGTACAGATGGATAGATTGGATTTTTCTGATCATTTTTCATATATAATTTGTTTGATTTGGAGTTAGGTTGAAATACTATGAATTTCTGAAGTTTTGGATATTTCTGCAATTTTCTGAATTATTTCAAATCCGGAAAATCAATATTGTGTCAGCATGACATCATGCTGACGTCATCAGGTCAACGGCACCAGCCCAGGTCAAACCTGACCGGTGGGGTCCACTGGTCAGTGACCCGGCATCATTCATGTCATTGACAGGTGGGCCCAGTCAACTGCCACGTTAGCGCGGTCAACTCTGGCTTGCGGGTCCCGCTGGGTTTAAGCTAATCTAAACAAAAAAAACTGAGGTTAATTAGGGCCTGGGCCCATGTGTCTGTGACCCTTGGGGGTTAGTTAGTGGCGTCATCAGCCACTAACAACATGCCACGTCAGCTAAACGATGATTAGCTGCTGGTGCTAAACGGACGTGGCGGGGTTGCCCGTCCGGCCAACTCCGGTGACGAGAGGTCGCGCGGCCGGGCGCTATTCGAATAGATCATTTATAACCCTGCAGGGGTGTACTTCTTCACACATGTTTCCATCACTTAGCGTCTGCACACGACATGTGGTCGGCAGACTTCAAGTGAAAGCCGACGTGGGTGTAGACCACGACCTGACTAACCACACAAGTCTCTAGTCCAGGTTTATCGCCTATTCGGGTTCCATCCGTGAGGAGATCCGGTCGGAGTTTCGCTCACAGCCCCAAACAATGTGTGCAGGGTTCCCGACACACCAAACGGGCGCCCGGTACATCGTGCCATGGTGTATCTACCGCATCATAGCCCACCCCTAGGGTCAGCGCTACGCACGGCTTCCAACACATATCCTACAAACACCAGAAACTAGTTGCAACTCTTGGGCCGGAGAGGGCGAGGCGGTTAATAAGTCGGCGGGTCATATTTGAGGCCCAATGCATGGTAGTAGCTGTTTCATGGATCACAAACATAGAACTCAGTTCCTGAGGACGGCTTCAACGAGACAACCCACCATGTACTCCTACATGGCCTCTCACCGCTACCTTTACCAAATCGTGTTCACACACTTAACTCACACACAGTAGGACATGTTCATCACCATTCCAATTCATCCCTGATGAATCAGACCTGACACAACTCTAAGCAGTAGTAGGCATGACAACAAGCATGAATGAGTGGGCACATCAGGGCTCAAACAACTCCAACTCATGCTAGTGGGTTTCATCTATTTACTGTGGCAATGACAGGTCATGCAGAGGATAAGGGGTTCAACTACCGCGGCATGTAACAGTTGAATCGTTTTTGTCCTAATGCAGTAAAAGAAAGCAGGAGCGAGAGAGTGGGGTTGTATCAGAATGAGCAAGGGGGTTTTGCTTGCCTGGCACTTCTGAAGGTAATATAGTTCTTCATCGGTGACATCGAACTCATCGTTGAAACACGTCTATCGAGTGGGAACAACCACCGACAAACAAAGAAGAAACACAATCAATGCCATGCAACAAAATGATGCATGAATGTGACATGGCAATATGCATTTGATTGGCCTAATGCAACTAGCAACAAGTTAAATGGAGTTGGTTTGAACACTAGGTTCAAATTCAAATTCCATATGTGGTTATTTAAATGCCAATTATGCAAATTTCCATATACAGCAGACTTGGGTTGTTCAAACATGCATGCAAATGATACAGATGGATAGATTGGATTTTTCTGATCATTTTTCATATATAATTTGTTTGATTTGGAGTTACGGTTGAATTACTATGATTTTTTGAAGTTTTGGATATTTCTGCAATTTTCTGAATTATTTCAAATCCAGAAAATCAATACTGCGTCAACATGACATCATGCTGACTTTATCAGGTCAACGGCGCCAGCCCAGGTCAAACCTGACCAGTGGGGTCCACTGGTCAGTGACCCGGCGTCATTTGTGTCGCTGACAGGTGGGCCCGGTCAACTGCCACGTAAGCACGGTCAACTCTGGATTGCGGGTCCCGCTGGGTTTTAAACTAATCTAAACTCAAACAAAACTAATGTTAATTAGGGCCTGGACCCATGTGTGTGTGACCCTTGGGGGTTAGTTAGTGGCGTCATCAGCCAATAACGACGTGCCACGTCAGCTAAACGGTGATTAGCCGCCGGTGCTAAACGGGATGCGGCGGGGTTGCCCGTCCGGCCAACTCCAGTGACGAGAGTGCCGCGCGGCCGGGCGCGTTGGAACGCCCACAGCAGGGCGCATCCGATGGTGGTGGTGGCTGGACCTGGGGTGGTCAGTGGCGGCGGCGGCGGCAAGTTGGGCGGCGGCCGGAGTTCGGGCATCAGTGGTTTTGCTGCTACGGCGTGCTAGCAGGCGAACGGATGCACTAGCGAGGTGCTACGGGTTGCGGGAAGAGGTTTGGACTCGCCGGGGCAACCATTTGGTCACCGGAGCTGCGTCGGCGACGAGCTCAGGCAGCGGCGGTTACGGTCATCGACGAGGCAGCGGCTACGGCATGCAGCAGAGCAAACAGGGAGGGGGAGAAGGAGCAGGAGCTCACGGCGAGTGCAGAGGGCATCGAAATGGGCTCAGGGAAGGATTGGAGTTGGCGAGGCGGAGAAGTCGATCTAGCCGTCGGGAGGTTGAAGACGAGCCCGGTGAGGACGTTCGGGGGCTTCTGGCGGGGCGGGGCTCGGTGAGGGGGTCAAGGACGAAGTGGCGGAGCTTCTGGGCTGCTCGGGAGGACGAGGGAGAGGCGTTTGCCACGGTGGTGCTCGGCGGCGCGCTGCGCTGCGCTCGGGTGTGAGGTGGAGAGGGACCAGAGGAGGGGGGAAAGCACGGGGGAGAGTGAGAGAGGTCCAGGGGGTGTGTGGCGTCTCCCAAAGGCATCCAGGCGTCGAGGGGGAGCGGCAAGCAGGAGGTGTCTGGGGCGCGTGGCCGCGCGCACGGGGCACACGCCCGACGTCCTTTTGTCGCGAGGAAAATGACAGGGGGGAGGCCAGTGGGTTGGGCCGCACAGTGCTGGACCAGCACGGGGGGGTTGGGCCGGTTGGTGGCGCCAGGTAAGTTGCACAGGTAACCTCTCTCTCCCCTTTTATTTCTATTTTCTATTTTCTGTCTTTTTTTTTGGATTTAGTAAAATACTTAACCACTTTATAAAATCCTGAAATAAATTGTGGACATTGTTGAAATGTTTTTCAACAGCCCTCAACCATTTTCAGAATTATTTGGGCAATTAAAATATTTATAGTAATTAAATGCCCAAATGCAAATACTTTATGGATTAATTCAAAAATCCAGAGTGACCTAGAAAAATGTGCATCATTTTTGGCAGAGGTTCTGGACCAATTCAAAAATGATGAACTTTTCCAAAGGCATTTTGGGTTCATTGAAAATATTTTGAGGTTGAACCTATTTGAGTTATTCTGGTGCTAAGGTTTATCATCCCCATTTCATATTTCAAAATGAATTTAAACATGATGCATGGAGTCACACAGATGCAACTAACTACAAGCAATTCTAGGGCTGTGACATGTCGTTGGGAGGTTGAAGACGAGCCCGGTGAGGACGTTCGGGGGCTTCTGGCGGGGCGGGGCTCGGTGAGAGGGTCGTGAACGAAGTGGTGGAGCTTCTGGGCTTCTCGGGAGGACGAGGGAGAGGCGTTGGCCGCGGTGGTGCTCGGCGGCTGCGCTGCTGCTTCGAGTCTTGGTGGGCAGGGACCATAGGAGGAAAAGCACGGGGAGAGTGAGAGAGGTCCAGAGGGTGCGTGGCGTCTCCCAGAGGCATCCAGGCATCGGGGGGAGCAGCAAGCGGGGAGGTGGCAGGCGCGTGGCACAAGACGGGCTGCGCCCGCGTCCTTCTATTGCGAGGAAGATGACAGGGGGGCTAGTGGGCTGGGCATGCAAATCTTTGACCAGCACCAGAGGCTGGGCAGGTTGGTGGCGCCGAGTAAGTTGCACAGTAACCTCTCTCCCCCCCTTTCATTTCTGTTTTCTATTTTACTGTCTTTGTTTTTTGATTTAGTAAAATACTAAACCACTTTATAAAATCCTGAAATAAATTGTGACCTTTGTTGAAATGTTTTTCAACAGGCCTCAACCATTTTCAGAATTATTTGGGCAATTAAAATATTTATAGTAATTAAATGCCCAAATGCAAATACTTTATGGATTAATTCAAAAATCCAGAGTGACCTAGAAAAATGTGCACCATTTTTGGCAGAGGTTCTGGACCAATTCAAAAATAATGAACTTTTCCAAAGGCATTTTGGGTTCATTGAAAATATTTTGAGGTTGAACCTATTTGAGTTATTCTGGTGCTAGGGTTTATCATCCCCATTTCATATTTTAAAATGAATTTAAACATGATGCATGGAGTCTCACAGATGCAACTAACTACAAGCAATTCTAGGGCTATGACAACTCACCCCCACTAAACAAGAATCTCGTCCCGAGATTCAGGCATAGGGTAAGAGGAAGAGGGAATGCAAACTAACACTATCTTCATGGTCCAGGTTGCACTTCATGAGAACATTGATTCGATCACCATCTTTGTCTCGATGTCTTGCTCTTAGAACTCCAACCAACATGACAACAAGAGGAAAGGGAAAACTCTAGAAGGATTGATCTTCTTGAATATCGAACAACTCAGGATCAACTCATGGAGTGAGACATTGAAAACATCTCTCGAGCTGAGACACGAAGCATACATCCAGAGGGATGGAGTGAACCAGATGACGAAGATTCACTAGGTAGGCAACAATTCCACACTTAAGAAGGTGGTGAACGGTTGTCAACGTAGCGAGGAGTTGAGTTGCCATGATACCATAACGAGGCATCTTAGAGGAGGTGACTCGTAGAATTATTCCCTTAAGTGGCAAAAAGAATTACTTTTGATATGGAGATCATTGGAACTCTTCTTACCAGCCTAAGGCAATTTACAAACGTTCGTTTGAAGGAGTTCGAAGGAATGACATACTCGGACTAGGATGGATGATGTGGACTACCTTGTTGAAGACAACGCAATGGATTACTTTTGCTTATCACCGGAAATGTATAGGACCCATGGTAGGACCACTTTTGAAGATGATCCTGAACAACTACTATTGAGGTGCAAGCTGGGAACAAAATGCAAATGCTGGGAATAATTCTGGTAACTGGGGAAAAACTCAACAGTCGAGAGTGTTTCCAATGTTTCAATGGTTATAGAATCTTCAAAGAAACTGAGAGCACAAGGATCCCAAAGGAACAACTTCTATAATAAGTTGCACGAAATCCTCGTGGAAAGATGGTCAAAGATACTACAATGACAGATCTTCCGGCTAGGTGTGTCGGCCAGAACATCAACCCTGTCGGGACCTACATCATAGATCCTGGAAAAGTTCCAACCATCATATCTGCCAGAGATTCAGATCTGGTTGGTAAGGAATATTTCAGACAACATGTCCGGAAAAGAAAGTTTGCAACACAAACCGACGAGATGATGTTGCGAGATTCCCGGGAATTGAACTACGATAGTAAACTCCAAAACATGAGTTGGTTCTGCTACATACATGTGAACACGTTGTCCAAGACAAGCATGACCACGTAGAAGTCTTACAACAAAACACTACCGAGTTCAGGTGGGGAACCATCATTGAGGATATCAAAGTCCTTGTGCATGAACTAGTATTCGCACAGCAACTCCTTTTCCTTGAACAAATCAATCAGTGGCTTGGTGTGCTAGGGAATACATATGGAGTGGAGGTAATCAATCTACCAAACCATAGGATACATTCGCACATGCATAGCTGACTTGGGATGGTACCAGAGGAAACAGCTACACAGCAGCCTTAGGTTGTTTAAACATGCATGCAAATGGTACAGATGGATAGATTGGATTTTTCTGATCATTTTTCATATATAATTTGTTTGATTTGGAGTTACGGTTGAATTACTATGAACTTTTGAAGTTTTGGATATTTCTGCAATTTTCTGAATTATTTCAAATCCAGAAAATCAATACTGCGTCAGCATGACATCATGCTGACATAATCAGGTCAACGGCGCCAGCCCAGGTCAAACCTGACAAGTGGGGTCCACTGGTGAGTGACCCAGCGTCATTTGTGTCGCTGACAGGTGGGCCCGGTTAACTGCCACGTTAGCGCGGTCGACTCTGGCTTGCGGGTCCGCTGGGTTTTAAACTAATCTAAACTAAAACAAAACCGAGGTTAATTAGGGCTGGGCCCGTATATACGTGACCGTGGGGTTAGTTAGTGGTGTCATCAGCCACTAACGACGTGCCACGTCAGCTAAACGGTGATTAGCCGCCGGTGCTAAATGGGACGCGGCGGGGTTGCCCGTCCGGCCAACTCCGGCGACGAGAGGTCGTGCGGCCGGGCGCGTTGGAACGCCCGCAGCAGGGCACATCCGATGGTGGTGGTGGCTGGACCTGGGGTGGTCTGTGGCAACGGCGGCGGCAAGTTGGGCGGCGGCCGGAGTTCGGGCGTCGGTGGTTTTGCTGCTGCGGCGTGCTAGCGGGTGATACGTCTCCGTCGTATCTATAATTTTTTATTGTTCCATGCCAATATTATTCACTTTCATATAACTTTTGGCAACTTTTTATATTATTTTGGGACTAACATATTGATCCAGCGCCCGGTGCGGTTCACATCATTGCATGTTTTATGTTTACAGAATATCCATATCAAACGAAATCCAAGCGGGATAAAAGCAGACGTAGCTTATTTTGGAAAATATGGAAAATTCGGAAGAAAAATCCACGCGAGGCGGTGCCGAGGTGGTCACGAGGCAGGCGCGCCCCCCCCAGGCGCGCCGCCTACCTCGTGAGCCCACCATAAGGCGGTTGATGCTCTTCTTTTGCATAAGAAAGATAATATTCGGAAAAAATATGGGTGAAGGTTTCAGGCCAATCGAGTTCTGAGATCTCCATATATCGCAAAACGGTGAAACAGGCGAAAAGAACACGAAGCAGAGATAGATCCAATCTCGGAGGGCTCTCGCCTCCCAAGCCATGGGAGCCAAGGAACAGAGGAAACCCTTCTCCCATATAGGGAGAAGGTCAAGGAAGAAGAAGAAGGAGGGGGCTCTCTCCCCCTCGCTTCCGGTGGCGCAGGAACGCTACCGGGGCCATCATCATCACCGCAATCTTCACCAACACCGCCGTCATCTTCACCAACATGTCCATCACCTTCCCCCCTCTATCTACAGCGGTCCACTCTCCCGCAACCCGCTGTACCCTCTACTTGAACATGGTGCTTTATGCTTCATATTATTATCCAATGATGTGTTGCCATCCTATGATGTCTGAGTAGATTTTCGTTATCCTATTGGTGGTCGATGAATTGCTATGATTGATTTAATTTGCTTGTGGTTACGTTGTTGTCCTTTGGTGCCCATCATATGAGCGCGCGCGTGGATCACACCTTAGGGTTAGTTGTATGTTGATAGGACTATGTATGGGAGGGCAAGAGTGACATAAGCTTCAACCTAGCATAGAAATTGATGCATACGGGATTGAAGGGGGACCAATATATCTTAATGCTATGGTTGGGTTTTACCTTAATGAACGTTAGTAGTTGCGGATGCTTGCTAATAGTTCAATAATAATTGCATAGAATTCCAAGTCAGGGATGACATGCTAGCGATGGCCTCTCCACATAATACTTGCTATCGGTCTAGTAAAGTAGTCAATTGCTTTAGGGACAATTTACGCCACACCTACCATCACTTTTCCACACTTGCTATATTTACTTTAGTTGTATCTTTACCTTAGCAGCCCCTAGTTTTATTTTCGTGCTCTTTACTTTCTTGCTAGCTTACCCAAAAACACCTACAAAGTACTTCAAGTTTTATACTTGTTCTAGGTAAAGCGAACGTCAAGCGTGCGTAGAGTTGTATCGGTGGTCGATAGAACTTTAGGGAATATTGTTGGGGAACATACATTGTTGAGGAAATCGTTAGCTGGTAGCTGCTCGGTTGGCTGGCGAGTAGAGGATTAATAGGCTAAACGGCAAGTTAATTGGCCATTTAATCAATTAATCGGACGATTTATCGGTTTATCGGCTACTCGTTGACCCTATGAGTAGGGATTAACCGGCAAGTTAACTGGTTAATCGGACGAATTCTTGAACAGGGGGAACGTAGCAGAAATTCAAGACAAGCATGACCACGTAGAAGTCTTACAACAAAACACTACCGAGTTCAGGTGGGGAACCATCATTGAGGATATCAAAGTCCTTGTGCATGAACTAGTATTCGCACAGCAACTCCTTTTCCTTGAACAAATCAATCAGTGGCTTGGTGTGCTAGGGAATACATATGGAGTGGAGGTAATCAATCTACCAAACCATAGGATACATTCGCACATGCATAGCTGACTTGGGATGGTACCAGAGGAAACAGCTACACAGCAGCCTTAGGTTGTTTAAACATGCATGCAAATGGTACAGATGGATAGATTGGATTTTTCTGATCATTTTTCATATATAATTTGTTTGATTTGGAGTTACGGTTGAATTACTATGAACTTTTGAAGTTTTGGATATTTCTGCAATTTTCTGAATTATTTCAAATCCAGAAAATCAATACTGCGTCAGCATGACATCATGCTGACATAATCAGGTCAACGGCGCCAGCCCAGGTCAAACCTGACAAGTGGGGTCCACTGGTCAGTGACCCAGCGTCATTTGTGTCGCTGACAGGTGGGCCCGGTTAACTGCCACGTTAGCGCGGTCAACTCTAGCTTGCGGGTCCCGCTGGGTTTTAAACTAATCTAAACTAAAACAAAACCGAGGTTAATTAGGGCCTGGGCCCATGTGTCTGTGACCCTTGGGGGTTAGTTAGTGGTGTCATCAGCCACTAACGACGTGCCACGTCAGCTAAACGGTGATTAGCCGCCGGTGCTAAATGGGACGCGGCGGGGTTGCCCGTCCGGCCAACTCCGGCGACGAGAGGTCGTGCGGCCGGGCGCGTTGGAACGCCCGCAGCAGGGCGCATCCGATGGTGGTGGTGGCTGGACCTGGGGTGGTTTGTGGCAGCGGCGACGGCAAGTTGGGCAGCGGCCGGAGTTCGGGCGTCGGTGGTTTTGCTGCTGCGGCGTGCTAGCGGGTGATACGTCTCCGTCGTATCTATAATTTTTGATTGTTCCATGCCAATATTATTCACTTTCATATACTTTTTGGCAACTTTTTATATTATTTTGGGACTAACATATTGATCCGATGCCCAGTGCAGTTCACATGCATTGCATGTTTTATGTTTCGCAGAATATCCATATCAAACGGAATCCAAGCGGGATAAAAGCGGACGTAGCTTATTTTTGGAAAATATGGAAAATTCGGAAGAAAAATCCACGCGAGGCGGTGCTCGAGGTGGTCACGAGGCAGGGCGCCCCTCCCCAGGCGCGCCGCCTACCTCGTGAGCCCACCATAAAGCGGTTGATGCTCTTCTTTGCATAAGAAAGATAATATTCGGAAAGAAATCTGGGCGAAGGTTTCAGGCCAATCGAAATTCTGATCTCCATATATCGCGAAACGGTGAAACAGAGCGAAAAAGAACGCAAGCAGAGATAGATCCAATCTCGGAGGGCTCTCGCCCTCCCAAGCCATGGGAGCCAAGGAACGGAGAAACCCTTCTCCCATATAGGGAGAAGGTCAAGGAAGAAGAAGAAGGAGGGGCTCTCCCTCGCTTCGATGGCGCAGAGCGCCATGGGGGCCATCATCATCACCGCAATCTTCACCAACACCGCCGTCATCTTCACCAACATGTCCATCACCTTCCCCCTCTATCTACAGCGGTCCACTCTCCGCAACCCGCTGTACCCTCTACTTGAACATGGTGCTTTATGCTTCATATTATTATCCAATGATGTGTTGCCATCCTATGATGTCTCGAGTAGATTTTCGTTATCCTATTGGTGGTCGATGAATTGCTATGATTGATTTAATTTGCTTGTGGTTACGTTGTTGTCCTTTGGTGCCCATCATATGGTAGCGTGGATCACACCTTAGGGTTAGTTGTATGTTGATAGGACTATGTATTGGAGGGCAAGAGTGACAGAAGCTTCAACCTAGCATAGAAATTGATGCATACGGGATTGAAGGGGGACCAATATATCTTAATGCTATGGTTGGGTTTTACCTTAATGAATGTTAGTAGTTGCGGATGCTTGCTAATAGTTCCAGTAATAAGTGCATAGAATTCCAAGTCAGGGATGACATGCTAGCAGTGGCCTCTCCCACATAATACTTGCTATCGGTCTAGTAAAGTAGTCAATTGCTTTAGGGACAATTTCGCCACACCTACCATCACTTTTCCACACTTGCTATATTTACTTTAGTTGTATCTTTACCTTAGCAGCCCCTAGTTTTATTTTCGTGCTCTTTACTTTCTTGCTAGCTTACCCAAAAACACCTACAAAGTACTTCAAGTTTTATACTTGTTCTAGGTAAAGCGAACGTCAAGCGTGCGTAGAGTTGTATCGGTGGTCGATAGAACTTTAGGGAATATTGTTGGGGAACGTACATTGTTGAGGAAATCGTTAGCTGGTAGCTGCTCGGTTGGCTGGCGAGTAGGGGATTAATAGGCTAATCAGCAAGTTAATTGGCCATTTAATCAATTAATCGGACGATTTATCGGTTTATCGGCTACTTGTTGACCCTATGAGTAGGGATTAACCGGCAAGTTAACTGGTTAATCGGACGAATTCTTGAACAGGGGGAACGTAGCAGAAATTCAAAATTTTCTACGCATCACCAAGATCAATATATGGAGATTCTAGCAACAAGAGAGGGAGAGGATGAGCATCTTCATACCCTTGAAGATCGCTAAGCGGAAGTGTTACAAGAACGCGGATGAAGGAGTCGTACTCATGGCGATTCAGATCGCGGTTGATTCGATCTAAGCACCGAACAACGGTGCCTCCGCGTTCAACAAGCGTACATCCGGGGCGTCTCCTCCTTCTTGATCCAGCAAGGGAGAGTAGAAGTTGAGGAGAACTCCGACAACCGACGGCATGGTGGTGATGGAGCTCGTGGTTCTCGGCCGCGGCCGCCAAGCACTACGGAGGAGGAGGAGGTGTTGGAGGAGGAGAGGGCTGCGCCGAGGGAAGGTGCGGCTGCCTCTCTCTCTCTCACCATATATAGGGGAAGGGAGGAGGGAGGCACCTTAGGGTTCCCTAGGGGAGGCGGCGCCATAGGGAAACCCTAGATGGGTTTTGGCGCCCCACCCCTTAGGAAACTTGCCCCCCAAGCCGGGAGGGGTGGCTGCCCTAGGGGTGGCGCCCCCACCTCTCCAGGTTACGTGAGATGGGGTGGGAGGGGCGCTCAGCCCCTTAGTGGGCTGATGTGCCCTCTTCCCTTAGCCCATAAGGCCCCCCAAAGCTTGCCGGGGCCTCCGAAACCCCTTTCGGACACGTTGGTCATCACCTGGTACCCCCGGAACAATTCCGGACTCCAATACCCTTCGTCCAATATACCGATCTTCACCTCCAGACCATTCCAGAGCTCCTCGTCATGTCCGGGATCTCATCCGGGACTCCGAACAACCTTCGGTAACCACATACTATTTCTCATAACAACTCTAGCGTCACCGAACCTTAAGTGTGTAGACCCTACGGGTTCGGGAACCATGCAGACATGACCGAGACGTTCTCCGATCAATAACCAACAGCGGGATCTGGATACCCATGTTGGATCCCACATGTTCCACGATGATCTCATCGGATGAACCACGATGTCAAGGATTCAAGCAATCCCGTATGCAATTCCCTTTGTCTAGCGGTATTGTACTTGCCCGAGATTCGATCGTCGGTATGCCGATACCTTGTTCAATCTCGTTACCGGCAAGTCTCTTTACTCGTTCTGTAACACATCATCCCGTGATCAACCCCTTGGTCACATTGTGTACATTATGATGATGTCCTACCGAGTGGGCCCAGAGATACCTCTCCGTCACACGGAGTGACAAATCCAGCTCGATTCGTGCCAACCCAACAGACACTTTCGGAGATACCCGTAGTGCACCTTTATAGCCACCCAGTTACGTTGTGACGTTTGGTACACCCAAAGCATTCCTACGGTATCCGGGAGTTGCACAATCTCATGGTCTAAGGAAATGATACTTGACATTAGAAAAGCTTTAACATATGAACTACGCGATCTTTGTGCTAGGCTTAGGATTGGGTCTTGTCCATCACATCATTCTCCTAATGATGTGATCCCGTTATCAACGACATCCAATGTCCATGGTCATGAAACCGTAACCATCTATTGATCAACGAGCTAGTCAACTAGAGGCTTACTAGGGACATGGTGTTGTCTATGTACCCACACATGTATCTGAGTTTCCTATCAATACAATTATAGCATGGATAATAAACGATTATCATGAACAAAGAAATATAATAATAATAATAACTAATTTATTATTGCCTCTAGGGCATATTTCCAACAGTCTCCCACTTGCACTAGAGTCAATAATCTAGTTCACATCGCCATGTGATTAACGCTCACAGGTCACATCGCCATGTGACCAACATCCAAAGAGTTTACTAGTGTCACTAAACTAGTTCACATCATCATGTGATTAACACTCAATGAGTTCTGGGGTTTAATCATGTTTTGCTTATGAGAGAGGTTTTAGTCAACGGGTCTGCAACATTCAGATCCGTATGTACTTCGCAAATCTCTAGGTCGTATTGTAAATGCTGCTTCCACGCTCCAATTGGAGCTATTCCAAATGGTTGCTCCACTATACGTATCCGGTTTGCTACTCAGAGTCATTCGGATAGGTGTTAAAGCTTGCATCGACGTAACCCTTTACGCCGAACTCTTTATCACCTCCATAATCGAGAAACATGTCCTTATTTACTCCAAGGACAATTTTGACATTGTCCAATGATCCATTCTTGGATCACTCTTGTACCCCTTGCGGACTTATGGCAAGGCACACTTCGGTGCGGTTCACACCATAGCAAACTATAGAGCCTACGTGCGAAGCATAGGGAGGACCTTCGTCCTTTCTCTCTCTTCTGCCGTGGTCGAGCTTTAAGTCTTAACTTCATACCTTACAACTCGTGCAAGAACTCCTTCTTTGGTGATCCATCTTGAACACCTTCAAGATCATGTCAAGGTATGTGCTCATTTGAAAGTACCATTTAGCGTTTTGATCTATCCTCATAGATCTTGATGCTCAATGTTCAAGCAGCTTAATCTAGGTTTTCTATTGAAAAACACTTTTCAAATAACCCTATATGTTTTCCAGAAATTCTACATCATTTCTGATCAACAATATGTCAACAACATATACTCATCGAAATTCTATAATGCTCCCACTCACTTCTTTGGAAATACAAGTTTATCATAAACTTTGTATAAGCATAAAATCTTTGATCATCTCATCAAAGTGTATATTCCAACTCCGAGATGCTTACTCCGGTCCTTAGAAGGACTGCTGGAGCTTGCACACTTGTTAGCATCTTTCGGGATTGACAAAACCTTCCGTTGTATCACACAACCTTTCCTCAAGAATATCATCGAGGAAACAATGTTTTGACATCCTATCTGCAAGATTTCATAAATCATGCAGTAATTGCTAATATAATTCCAACAGACTCTTAGTATCGCTATGAATGAGAAAATCTCATTGCAGTCAACTCCTTGAACTTGTCGGGAAACATCTTAACGACAAGTCGAGCTTTCTTAATGGTGGCACTTACCATCATTGTCCGTCTTCTTCTAAAATCCATCTGTACCCAACAGCCTTTACGACCATCAAGTAGTTCTTCCAAAGTCTACACTTTGTTTTCATACATGGATCCTCTCTCGGATTTTATGGCCTCAAGCCATTTGTCGGAACCCGGGCCCACCATCGCTTCTCCATAGCTCGTAGGTTCATTGTTGTCTAGCAACATGACCTCCAAGACAGGATTACTGTACCACTCTGAAGCAGTACATGTGCTTATCGTCCTACGAGGTTTGGCAGTGACTTGATCCGAAGCATTATGATCACTATCATCAGCTTCCACTTCAATTGGTATAGGTGCCACATGAACAACTTCCCGTGCCCTGCTACACTCAGGTTGAAGTGATGGCTCATTAACCTCATCAAGTCTCCACCATCCTCCCACTCAATTCTTTCGAGAGAAACTTTTCCTCGAGAAAGGACCCATTTCTAGAAACAATCACTTTTGCTTCCGGATCTGAAATAGGAGGTATACCCAACTGTTTTGGGTGTCCTATGAAGATGTATTTATCCGCTTTGGGTTCGAGCTCATCAGGATGAAACTTTTTCATATAAGCGTCGCAGCCCCAAACTTTCAAGAAACGACAGCTTAGGTTTCTCTAAACCATAGTTCTTACGATGTCATCTCAACGGAACTATGTGGTGCCCTATTAAAGTGAATGTGGTTGTCTCTAATGCCTAACCCATGAGCGATAGTGGTAATTCGATAAGAGACATCATGGTATGCCCCATATCCAATAGGGTGCATCTATGATGTTCGGACACACCATCACACTATGGTGTTCGGTATTTTAGTTGTGAAACAATTTCCACAATGTCTCAATTGTGTACCAAACTCACAACTCAGATATCCATCTCTATGATCACATCACAGACATTTTATCCTCTTGTCACGAAGATCTTCAACTTCACTCTGAAAGTACTTGAACCTTTCAATAATTCAGTCTTGTGTTTCATCAAGTAAATATACTCAACATCTACTCAAATCATCTGTGAAGTAAGAACATAACGATATTCATCAGCATGCCTCGGCACTCATTGGACTGCACACATCAAAATGTGTTACTTCCAACAAGTTGCTATCTTGTTCCATCTTCTTGAAAACGAGGCTTTTCACCATCTTGCCCATGTGGTATGATTTGCATATCTCAAGTGATTCAAAATCAAGTGAGTCCAAATGATCCATCTGCATGGAGTTTCTTCATGCGTATACACCAATAGACATGGTTAGCATGTCTCAAACTTTTCAAAAGCGAGTGAGTCAAAGATCCATCAACATGGAGCTTCTTCATACGTTTTATACCAATATGACTTACATGGCGATTGCCACAAGTAGGTGGTACAAGCATTACTATCTTATATCTTTTGGCATGAACATGTGTATCACTACGATCGAGATTCAATAAACCATTCCTTTTAGGTGCAAGACCATTGAAGGTATTATTAAAATAAACAGAGTAACCATTATTCTCCTTAAATGAATAACCGTATTGCGATAGACATAATCCAATCATGTCTATGCTCAACACAAACACCAAATAACCATTATTTAGGTTTCACACCAATAACGATGGTAGAGGGAGCGTGCGATGCTTGATCACGTCAACCTTGGAAACACTTCCAACATATATCATCAGCTCACCTTTAGCTAGTCTCCGTTTATTCCGTAGCTTTTATTTCGAGTTACTAACACTTAGCAACCGAACCGGTATCTAATACCCTGGTACTACTAGGAGTACTAGTAAAGTACACATTAACATAATGTATATCCAATATACATCTATCGACCTTGCCAACCTTCTCATCTACCAAGTATCTAGGGTAGTTCTGCTTGATGTCCGTTCCTCATTACGAAGCACTTAGTCTCGGGTTTGGGTTCAACCACGGGTTTCCTCCTTTGGAGCAACAACTGATTTGTCGTTTCATGAAGTACCCCTTCTTGCCCTTGCCCTTCTTGAAACTAGTGGTTTCATTAACCATCAACAATTGATGCTCCTTCTTGATTTCTACATTCGCGGTGTCGAACATTGCGAATAGCTCAAGGATCATCATATCTATCCCTGTTATGTTATAGTTCATCACAAAGCTCTAGTAGCTTGGTGGCAATGTCTTTGGAGAAACATCACTATCTCATCTGGAAGATTAACTCCCACTCGATTCAAGTGATTGTTGTACCCAGACATTCTGAGTATAAGCTCAACGATTGAGATCTTCTCCCTTAGTTTGTAGGCTAGAAAACTCGTCGGAGGTCTCATACCTCTTGACGTGGGCACGAGCCTGAAATCCCAATTTCAGCTCTTGGAACATCTCATATGTTCTGCGACATTTCAAAAATGTCCTTGGTGCCTCAATTCTAAACCATTTAACATTACCAAACTATCATGTAGTCATCAAAACGTGTATGTCAGATGTTCGCAACATCCACAGACCACGTTCGAGGTCCAGCACACCGAGCGGTGCATCAAGGACATAAGCCTTCTACTGTCCGCATAATTGCTACTGTCAACTTTCAACTATATTTTCTCTAGGAACATATCTAAAACAGTAGAACTAAAGCGCGAGCTATGACATAATTTGCAAAGGGCTTTTGACTATGTTCAGGATAATTAAGTTCATCTAATGAACTCCCACTCAGATAGACATCCCTCTTAGTCATCTAAGTGATTACATGATCCGAGTCAACTAGGCCGTGTCCGATCATCACGTGAGACGGACTAGTCATCATCGGTGAACATCTTCATGTTGATCGTATCTACTATACAACTCATGCTCGACCTTTCGGTCTCTTGTGTTCCGAGGTCATGTCTGTACATGCTAGGCTCGTCAAGTCAACCTAAGTGTTTCGCGTGTGTAAATCTGGCTTACACCCGTTGTATGTGAACGTTAGAATCTATCACACCCGATCATCACGTGGTGCTTCGAAACAACGAACTTTCGCAATGGTGCACAGTTAGGGGGAACACTTTCTTGAAATTTTAATGAGGGATCATCTTATTTACTACCTTCGTTCTGAGCAAATAAGATGTATAAACATGATAAACATCACATGCAATCAAATAGTGACATGATATGACCAATATCATTTTGCTCCTTTTTATCTCCATCTTCGGGGCTCCATGATCATCATCGTCACCGGCATGACACCATGATCTCCATCATCATGATCTCCATCATCGTGTCTCCATGAAGTTGTCTCGCCAACTTATTACTTCTACTACTATGGCTACCGGTTAGCAATAAAGTAAAGTAATTACATGGCGTTGTTCAATGACACACAGGTCATACAATAAATTAAGACAACTCTTATGGCTCCTGCCGGTTGTCATACTCATCGACATGCAAGTCGTGATTCCTATTACAAGAACATGATCAATCTCATACATCACATATCATTCATCACATTCTTTTGACCATATCACAGCACATAGCATACCCTGCAAAAACAAGTTAGACGTCCTCTAATTGTTGT
This sequence comes from Aegilops longissima, assembly GCA_021605205.1. Lineage (NCBI taxonomy): Eukaryota > Viridiplantae > Streptophyta > Magnoliopsida > Poales > Poaceae > Aegilops > Aegilops longissima. The sequence goes on from CM038681.1 coordinate 245,471,796, forward strand.
TTGCATGTTTTACGTGGCTGCTATGGGTTTCTAGCAAGAACGTTTCTTACCTACGCAAAACCACAACGTGATATGTCAATTGCTATTTACCCTTCATAAGGACCCTTTTCATCAAATCCGATCTGGCTAAAGTGGGAGAGACTGGCACCCGCTAGCCACCTTATGCAACAAGTGCGTGTCAGTCGGTGGAACCTGTCTCACGTAAGTGTACGTGTAAGGTCGGTCCGGGCCGCTTCATCCCACAATACTGTCGAAACAAGATTGGACTAGTAACGGTAAGCATATTGAACAAAATCAACGCCCACAACAACTTGTGTTCTACTCGTGCATAGAATCTACGCAATAGACCTAGCTCATGATGCCACTGTTGGGGAACGTAGCAGAAATTCAAAATTTTCTACGCATCACCAAGATCAATCTATGGAGATTCTAGCAACAAGAGAGGGAGAGGATGAGCATCTTCATACCCTTGAAGATCGCTAAGCGGAAGCGTTACAAGAACGCGGATGAAGGAGTCGCACTCGCAGCGATTCAGATCGTGGTTGATTCCGATCTAAGCACCAAACAACGGTGCCTCCGCGTTCAACACACGTACAGCCCGGGGATGTCTCCTCCTTCTTGATCCAGCAAGGGGAGAGTATAAGTTGAGGGAGAACTCCGACAGCACGACGGCATGGTGGTGATGGAGCTCGTGGTTCTCCGGCAGGGCTTCGCCAAGCACTACGGAGGAGGAGGAGGTATTGGAGGAGGGAGAGGGCTGCGCCAGGGGAAAGGTGCGGCTGCCCTCTCTCTCTCACTATATAGGGGGAAGGGAGGAGGAGGCGCCTAGGGTTCCCTAGGGAGGGGCGGCCATAGGGAAACCCTAGATGGGTTTTGGTGCCCCCACCCCTTAGGAAACTTGCCCCCAAGCCGGGAGGGGTGGCTGCCCTAGGGGTGGCGCCCCCACCTCTCCAGGTTGCGTGAGATGGGGTGGGAGGGGCGCTCAGCCCCTTAGTGGGCTGATGTGCCCTCTTTCCTTGGCCCATAAGGCCCCCCCAAAGCTTGCCGGGGCCTCCGAAACCCCTTTCGGACACGCTGGTCATCACCTGGTACCCCCGGAACAATTCCGGACTCGAATACCCTTCGTCCAATATACCGATCTTCACCTCCGGACCATTCCGGAGGTCCTCGTCATGTTCGGGATCTCATCCGGGACTCCGAACAACCTTCGGTAACCACATACTATTTACCATAACAACTCTAGCGTCATTGAACCTTAAGTGTGTAGACCCTACGGGTTTGGGAACCATGCAGACATGACCGAGACGTTCTCCAGTCAATAACCAACAGCGGGATCTGGATACCCATGTTGGCTCCCACATGTTCCACGATGATCTCATCGGATGAACCACGATGTCAAGGATTCAAGCAATCCCGTATGCAATTCCCTTTGTCTAGCGGTATTGTACTTGCCCGAGATTCGATCGTCGGTATGCCGATACCTTGTTCAATCTCGTTACCAAAGAAGTCTCTTTACTCGTTCGTAACACATCATCCGTGATCAACCCCTTGGTCACATTGTGTACATTATGATGATGTCCTACCGAGTGGGCCCAGAGATACCTCTCCGTCACACGGAGTGACAAATCCAGCCTTGATTTGTGCCAACCCAATGACAATTTCGGAGATACCCGTAGTGCACCTTTATAGCCACCCGATTCGTTGTGGCGTTTGGTACACCGAGCATTCCTACGGTATCCGGAGTTGCACAATCTCATGGTCTAAGGAAATGATACTTGACATTAGAAAAGCTTTAGCATACGAACTACACGATCTTTGTGCTAGGCTTAGGATTGGATCTTGTCCATCACATCATTCTCCTAATGATGTGATCCTGTTATCAACAATATCCAATGTCCATGGTCAGGAAACCGTAACCATATATTGATCAACGAGCTAGTCAACTAGAGGCTTACTAGGGACATGGTGTTGTCTATGTACCCACACATGTATCTGAGTTTCCTATCAATACAATTATAGCATGGATAATAAACGATTATCATGAACAAAGAAATATAATAATAATAACTAATTTATTATTGCCTCTAGGGCATATTTCCAACAAATATTTGTTCTACCTTTAGCTCCTCGTTGGGTTCGACACTCTTACTTATCGAAAACTGTTGCGATCCCCTATACTTGTGGGTTATCAAGACCTTTTTCTGGCGCCGTTGCCGGGGAGCAATAGCGTGGGGTGAATATTCTCGTGTGTGCTTGTTTGCTTTATCATTAAGTAATTTTTATTTGTTGTTCTTAGTTGTTCTTTATCTTTAGTTATGGATATGGAACACGAAATACCAAAAAAATTAGCTGTACTTGCTACTCATGAGGATGGGGTAACTCCTAAAACACCTGATTCTCATTATGTGAGAAATATTATGTAGTACTTTGATAATCCTGAGAAAACTCCATTCAACTTTATAATGGGAGACACGTTGGATCAACGTGAATACTTTAGGGATTATCGCTCGACACAAAAAGGGAAACTATTATGGGATCAATTTATTATGTTGGAGTGGTATGCTAGACAACTATGCTTGGAATATGATTATACTTGTTGCTCTAGGATGAATGCTCCACACCTTCCCTTTTCATGCAAATTTAATGATAATGAAACCTTAGCTTCTTATGCTAGAGGTATATATGATTACTATGATGTGGAACAAATAGAAGAATTTGTTGCTTTTATGGGTGCTTATGAAATTGAATCTATGTTTAAAGAGTTTGAGGATTTTGATGATGTTGTTTATAGATCTGAAAATTTAGTTATCCTCAAATATTGCTATGAGAATTATGAATACAATGCCTATATTAATGCGCTTATTAAGAAGTCTCCGTTGTCCAAGAAGAGACTAATATTTTGCAGGAATCTATGGAAGAATCAATTGACAAAACGGTGAGCTCATTGGGTGAAAAAGATGATGAGGAGAGCGAAGAACAAAAGGAGGAAGAGCGGATTAGCTACCCGTGCCCACCTTCTAATGAGAGTAACCCTCCAACTCATACATTATTTAATTCCCAAACGTGCTTACCGAAGGATAATTGCTATGATCCCGTTGATTATTTTGAAATACCCCTTTTTGATGATGCTTGCTATGCTTGTGGCCAAGATGCCAATATGAATTATGCTTATGGAGATGAACTTGCTATAGTTCCTTATGTTAAACATGAAATTGTTGCTATTGCACCCACGCATGATAGTCCTATTATCTTTTTGAATTCTCCAAACTCGGAGAAGTTTGCACTTATTAAGGGTTATATTGATGGGTTGCCTTTTACCGTTGCACATGATGATTTTGATAGATGTAATATGCATGTGCTTGCTGCTCCTACTTGCAATTATTATGAAAGAGGAACTATATCTCCGCCTCTTTATGTTTCCAATACAATAAAATTGCAAGAAACTGTTTATACTATGCATTGGCCTTTACTATGTGTGCATGAATTGTTCTTTTATGACATGCCGATGCATAGGAAGAGAGTTAGACTTCGTCAATGCTTGATATATGTTACTTTGTGCTCACTACTAAATTACAAATCATTGTTAATTCAAATTGGCTTTGATATACCTTGGGATCCGGGTGGATTCATTACTTGAGCACTATATGCCTAGCTTAATGGCTTTAAAGAAAGCGCTGCCAGGGAGACAACCCGTAAGTTTTAGAGAGTCATTTATTTCTGTTGAGTGCTTTCATATAGTTTAAAAATAACAAAAATAAAGAGGGGTACCCAAAACTTTTTCATAAAGAGGAAAGTGAAAGTGAGAAAGACAAGCATTGTTGAAGTGGGGGACGTCCTTAAACTTGTTCAGGCTCATGGGAACTTTGTGAATCTTAATTACAGAAACTTTTCAATAAAAATAATTATCCCCTTGTACAATTCCATTGTATTATAAAAATAATGTGCCAAGGTTTGCCTTTAGGATGTTTACAATGCTTGTTGGTTTGTGCGGTGCAGGATAGAAACTTTGGCTGTAGTGTGTGAATTTTAATTTTTAACTGGAACGTCAAATGCTTCTGATTATTTTTGCACTGTCTTGCTGTACAAATTTTTTATTTTTCCTAATTTTGGCAGAATGTTTCAAGTATCAGAAGTATGGTGAATGTTCAGATTTCTACAGACTGTTCTGTTTTAGACAGATTCTGTTTTTGATGCATAGTTTGCTTGTTTTGATGAAACTATCAATTTATATCAGTGGGTTAAGCCATGAAAAAGTTATGTTACAGTAGACACAATGAAAAAACAAAATATGAATTGGTTTGCAACAGTACTTAGAGTAGTGATTTGCTTTATTATACTAACGGATCTTACCGAGTTTTCTGTTGAAGTTTTGTGTGGATGAAGAGTTTGATTGAGAATGTTTCGATGTGAGAAGAAGGAAGAGAGGCAAGAGCTCAATCTTGGGGATGCCCTAGGCACCCCAAGTAAATATTCAAGGAGACTCAAGCGTCTAAGCTTGGGGATGCTGGGGAGGCATCCCCTCTTTCTTCAACAAGTATCGGTATGTTTTCGGATTCGTTTCTTTCATGCATTATGTGCAAGTCTTGGAGCGTCTTTTGCAATTAGGTTTTATTTTTCTTTTATGCACCATGCTGGTATGAGATAGTCCTTGGTTGATTTATAGAATGCTTCATGCACTTCACTTATATCTTTTGAGTATGGCTTTATAGAATGCTTCATGTGCTTCACTTATATCATTTGAAGTTTGGATTGCGTGTTTCTCTTTACATAGACAACCGCCATTTGTAGAATGCTCTTTTGCTTCACTTATATTTGTTAGAGCTTGGGCATATCTTTTGTAGAAAGAATTAAACTCTCTTGCTTCACTTATATCTATTTAGAGAGATGACAGGAACTGGTCATTCACATGGTTAGTCATAAAATCCTACATAAACTTGTAGATCGCTGAATATGATATGTTTGATTCCTTGCAATACTTTTGTGATATAAAGATGGTGATATTAGAGTCGTGCTAGTTGAGTAATTGTGAAATCGAGAAATACTTGTGTTGAGGTTTGCAAGTCCCGTAGCATGCACGTATGGTGAACCGTTATGTAACGAAGTCGGAGCATGAGGTGTTTATTGATTGCCTTCCTTATGAGTGGCGGTCGGGGACGAGCGATGGTATTTTTCTACCAATCTATCCCCCTAGGAGCATGCGCGTAGTACTCTGTTTCGATGACTAATAGATTTTTGCAATAAGTATGTGAGTTCTTTATGACTAATGTTGAGTCCATGGATTATACGCACTCTCACCTTTCCATCATTGCTAGCCTCTTGATGCCTGCATTGCCCTTTCTCACCTTGAGAGTTGGTGCAAACTTCGCCGGTGCATCCAAACCCCGTGATATGATACGCTCTGTCACACATAAACCTCATTATATCTTCCTCAAAACAGCCACCATACCTACCTATCATGGCATTTCCATAGCCATTCCGAGATATATTGCCATGCAACTTTCATCATCATCATCATATTCATGACTTGAGCATTCATTGTCATATTGCTTTGCATGATCGTAAGATAGCTAGCATGATGTTTTCATGGCTTGTCCGTTTTTTGATGTCATTGCTATGCTAGATCATTGCACATCCCGGTACACCGCCGGAGGCATTCATATAGAGTCATATCTTTGTTCTAGTATTGAGTTGTAATATCGAGTTGTAAGCAAATAAAAGTGTGATGATCATCATTATAAGAGCATTGCCCCATTCAAAAAAAAAAGAGGCCAAATAAGCCTAAATAAAAAAATGGGGCCAAGAAGCCCGCAAAAAAAAAAGAATTTTTTTTAAAAAAAAGGGGCAATGTTACTATCTCTTTTTCCACACTTGTGCTTCAAAGTAGCACCATGTTCTTCATGTAGTGAGTCTCATATCTTGTGCTTCAAAGTAGCACCATGTTCTTCATATAGATTGTCTCCTATGTTGTCACTTTCATATACTAGTGGGAATTTTCATTATAGAACTTGGCTTGTATATTCCAACGATGGGCTTCCTCAAATGCCCTAGGTCTTCATGAGCAAGCAAGTTGGATGCACACCCACTTAGTTTCTTTTGTTAAGCTTTCATACACTTATAGCTCTTAGTGCATCCGTTGCATGGCAATCCCTACTCCTCGCATTGACATCAATTGATGGGCATCTCCATAGTCCGTTGATTAGCCGCGTTGATGTGAGACTTTCTCTCTTTTTTGTCTTCTCCACATAACCCCCATCATCATATTCTATTCCACCTATAGTGCTGTGTCCATGGCTCACGCTCATGTATTGCGTGAAAGTTGAAAAGGTTTGAGAACGTCAAAATTATGAAACAATTGCTTGGCTTGTCATCGGGGTTGTGCATGATGTGAATGCTTTGTGTGGTGAAGATGGAGCATAGCCAGACTATATGATTTGTAGGGATGAGCTTTCTTTGGCTTTGTTATTTCAATAAGACATAATTGCTTGGTTGGTATGCTTGAAGTATTATTGTTTTTATGTCAAATGATAGACTATTGCTTTGAATCACTCGTGTCTTAATATTCATGCCATGATTAGACATATGATCAAGATTATGCTAGGTAGCATTCCACATCAAAATTATTCTTTTTATCATTTACCTACTCGAGGACGAGCAGGAATTAAGCTTAGGGCTGATACGTCTCCGTCGTATCTATAATTTTGATTGTTCCATGCCAATATTATTCACTTTCATATACTTTTGGCAACTTTTATATTATTTTGGGACTAACATATTGATCCAGATTGCCCGAGTGCAGTTCTGTCATTGCATGTTTTATGTTTCGCAGAATATCCATATCAAACGGAATCCAAACGGGATAAAAGCGGACGGAGCTTATTTTTGGAAAATATGGAATATTCCAAGAAAAATCCACGCGAGACGGTGCCCGAGGTGGTCGCGAGGCAGGCGCGCCCCCCCTGGGCGCGCCACCTACCTCATCAGCCCACCGTAAGGCGGTTGATGCTCTTCTTTGCCACAAGAAAGATAATATTCATAAAAAAATCTGGGCGAAGGTTTCAGGCCAATCGAGTTACGGATCTCCATATATCGCTAAACGGTGAAACAGGCGTAATGCAACGCAGAAAACAGAGAGATAGATCCAATCTCGGAGGGCTCTCGCCCCTCCCAAGCCATGGGAGCCAAGGAACAGAGGGGAAACCCTTCTCCCATCTAGGGAGAAGGTCAAGGAAGAAGAAGAAGGAGGGGGGCTCTCTCCCCCTCGCTTCCGGTGGCGCCGGAACACCGCCGGGGGCCATCATCATCACTGCGATCTTCACCAACACCGCCGTCATCTTCACCAACATCTCCATCACCTTACCCCCTCTATCTACAACGGTCCACTCTCCCGCAACCCGCTGTACCCTCTACTTGAACATAGTGCTTTATGCTTCATATTATTATCCAATGATGTGTTGCCATCCTATGATGTCTGAGTAGATTTTCGTTGTCCTATTGGTGGTTGATGAATTGCTATGATTGATTTAATTTTCTTGTGGTTATGTTGCTGTCCTTTGGTGCCCATCATATGAGCGCGCGCGTGGATCACACCTTAGGCTGAGTTGTATGTTGATAGGACTATGTATTGGAGGGCAAGAGTGATGAAGCTTCAACCTAGCATAGAAATTGATGCATCTGAGTTGAAGGGGACCAATATATCTTAATGCTATGGTTGGGTTTTACCTTAATGAGCGTTAGTAGTTGCGGATGCTTGCTAATAGTTCCAATCATAAGTGCATAGAATTCCAAGTCAGGGATGACATGCTAGCAGTGGCCTCTCCCACATAATACTTGCTATCGGTCTAGTAAAGTAGTCAATTGCTTTAGGGACAATCTCGCCACACCTACCATCACTTTTCCACACTCGCTATATTTACTTTAGTTGTGTCTTTACCTTAGCAGCCCCTAGTTTTATTTTCGTGCTCTTTACTTTCTTGCTAGCTTACCCAAAAACACCTACAAAGTACTTCTAGTTTTATACTTGTTCTAGGTAAAGCGAACGTCAAGCGTGCGTAGAGTTGTATCGGTGGTCGATAGAACTTTAGGGAATATTTGTTCTACCTTTAGCTCCTCGTTGGGTTAGACACTCTTACTTATCGAAAACTGTTGCGATCCCCTATACTTGTGGGTTATCAAGAGCGGGCGAGCGGATGCACTAGCGAGGTGCTACGGGGTGCGGGGAGAGGTTTGGACTCGCCGGGGCAACCATTTGGTCACCGGAGCTGCGGCGGCGACGAGCTCAGGCGGCGGCGGTTACGGTCATCGGTGAGGCAGTGGCTACAGCATGCAGCAGAGCAAACGGGGAGGGGGAGAAGGAGCAGGAGCTCACGGCGAGTGCAGAGGGCGTCGAAATGGGCTCGGGGAAGGATAGGAGTTGGCGGGGCAGTGCCCGATATGTGTGAATACAACATGGCATCACAACATAACTCTACGACTCAAGTATTAATTCATTAGGCTCCGAGGAGCGAGATATTACAAACATGGGTCTCATGACCCAACATTCAGAGCATACAATTCAAAGCACATGCGGAAGCTTAACATGTCTGAGTACAGACATCTACAAATGAAAAAGGCTGAGAAGCCTGACTATCTACCAGATCCTGCCGTGGGCACCAGATCGTAGTTGAGGTATCAAGCTAAACATCGAAGTCCACGCGGAACTACTAGCGAGACTGACGTCTCTCTGCAAAAACATAAAATAGGCAAACGTGAGTACAAATGTACCCAGCAAGACTTACATCAGAACTAACTACATATGCATCGGTATCAACAAAGGGGTAGTGGAGTTTAACTGCAGCAAGCCAGCTTTGACTCATTGGCTAACTTGAACTACGACTGCAAGCAACTCTTTTGAGGTGGCGCACACGAGTCCACATATTCACCAAATCAATACACCACTATGGATCCGCTCCCGTCTCCCTACGAGAAGGCCATCCATAGCACTCACGCTTATCTTGCGAGTTTTAGAGTATCCACTTTCACTTGTCTATGAACTGTTATAGGCAACCCAGAAGTCCTTTACCGTGGACGCGGCTGTTCGAATAGATCATTTATAACCATGCAGGGGTGTACTTCATCACACATGTTTCCACCACTCAGCATCTGCACACGACATGTGCTCGGCAGACTTCAAGCGAAAGCCAACGTGGGTGTAGACCAAGACCTGACTGACCACACAAGTCTCTAGTCCAGGTTTATCGCCTATTAGGGTTCCATCCGCGAGGAGATCCGACCGGAGTTTCGCTCACAGCCCCAAACGATGTGTGCAGGGTTCCCGAGACACCAAACGGGCGCCCGGTACACCGTGCCATGATGTATCTACCGCATCATAGCCCACCCCTAGGGTCAGCACTACGCACGGCCTCCAACACATATCCTACAAACACCAGAAACTAGTTGCAACTCCTGGACAGAGGACATGGGTGGTTAATTAGTCGAGTGGGGTCATATTTCAGGGCCCAATGCATGGTAGTAGCTGTTTCATGGATCAAAAACACAGAACTCAGTTCCTGAGGACGGCTTCAATGAGACAACCCACCATGAACTCCTACATGGCCTCTCACCGCTACCTTTACCAAATCGTGTTCACACACTTAGCTCACACAGAGTAGGACATGTTCATCACCATTCCAATTCATCCCTGGTGAATCAGACCTGACTCAACTCTAAGCAGTAGCAGGCATGACAACAAGCATGAATGAGTAGGCACATCAGGGCTCAAACAACTCCTACTCATGCTAGTGGGTTTCATCTATTTACTGTGGCAATGACAGGTCATGCAGAGGATAGGGGGTTCAACTACCGCAGCATGTAACAGTTGAATCGTTGTTGTCCTAATGCAGTAAAAGAGAGCAGAAGCGAGAGAGTGGGGTTGTATCGGAATGAACAAGGGGGTTTTGCTTTCCTGGATCTTCTGAAGATAATATAGTTCTTCATCGGTGACATCGAACTCATCGTCGAAACACGTCTATCGAGAGGGAACAACCACCGACAAACAAAGAAGAAACACAATCAATGCCATGCAACAAAATGATACATGAATATGACATGGCAATATGCTGTTGATTGGCCTAATGCAACTAGCAACAAGTTGAATGGAGTTGGTTAAAACACTAGCTTCAAATTCAAACTCCATATGTGCTTATTTAAATGCCAATTATGCAAATTGCCATATACAGCAGCCTTAGGTTGTTCAAACATGCATGCAAATGGTACAGATGGATAGATTGGATTTTTATGTTCATTTTTCATATATAATTTGTTTGATTTGGAGTTACGGTTGAATTACTATGAATTTTTGAAGTTTTGGATATTTCTGCAATTTTCTGAATTATTTCAAATCCAGAAAATCAATACTGCGTCAGCATGACATCATGCTGACGTCATCAGGTCAACGGCGCCAGCCTAGGTCAAACCTGACCAGTGGGGTCCACTGGTCAGTGACCCGACATCATTTGTGTCGCTAACAGGTGGGCCCGGTCAACTGCCACGTTAGCGCGGTCAACTCTGGCTTGCGGGTCCCGCTGGGTTTTAAACTAATCTAAACTAAAACAAAACTGAGATTAATTAGGGCCTGGGCCCATGTGTCTGTGACCCTTGGGGGTTAGTTAGTGGCATCATCAGCCATTAACGACGTGCCACGTCAGCTAGACGGTGATTAGCCTCCGGTGCTAAACGGACGCGGTGGGGTTGCCCGTCCGGCCAACTCCGGCGACGAGAGGTCGCGCGGCCGGGCGCGTTGGAACACCCGCAGCAGGGCGCATCCGATGGTGGTGGCAGCGGCAAGTTGGGTGGCGGCCGGAGTTCAGGCGTCGGTGGTTTTGCTGCTGCGGCGTGCTAGCGGGCGAGCGGATGCACTAGCGAGGTGCTACGGGGTGCGGGGAGAGGTTTGGACTCGCCGGGGCAACCATTTGGTCACCGGAGCTGCGTCGGCGACGAGCTTAGGCGGCGGCGGTTACGGTCATCGGCGAGGCAGCGGCTACGGCATGCAGCAGAGCAAACGGGGAGGGGGAGAAGGAGCAGGAGCTCACGGCGAGTGCAGAGGGCGTCGAAATGGGCTCGAGGAAGGATTGGAGTTGGCGGCACGGCGAAGTCAATCTAGCCATCAGGAGGTTGAAGACGAGCCCGGTGAGGACGTTCGAGGGCTTCTGGCGGGGCGGGGCTCGGTGAGGGGGTCGAGGACGAAGTGGCGAAGATTCTGGGCTGCTCGGGAGGACGAGGGAGAGGCGTTGGCCGCGGTGGTGCTCGATGGCGCGCTGCGCTGCGCTCGGGTGCGAGGTGGAGAGGGACCAGAGGGGGGGGGGAAAGCACGGGGGGGAGTGAGAGAGGTCCAGGGGGTGCGTGGCATCTCCCAGAGGCGTCCAGGCGTCGAGGGGGAGCGGCAAGCAGGAGGTGGCCGGGGCGCGTGGCCGCGCGCACGGGGCACACGCCCGACGTCCTTCTGTCGTGAGGAAGATGACAGGGGGGAGGCCAGTGGGCTGGGCCGCACAGTGATGGACCAGCACGGGGGGGCTGGGCCGGTTGGTGGCGCCAGGTAAGTTGCACAGGTAAGCTCTCTCTCCCCTTTTATTTCTGTTTTCTATTTTCTGTCTTTGTTTTTTTGGATTTAGTAAAATACTAAACCACCTTATAAAATCCTGAAATAAATTGTGGACACTGTTGAAATTTTTTTCAACAGCCCTCAACCATTTTCAGAATTATTTGGGCAATTAAAATATTTATAGTAATTAAATGCCCAAATGCAAATACTTTATGGATTAATTCAAAAACCAAGAGTGACCTAGAAAAATGTTCACCATTTTTGGCAGAGGTTCTGGACCAATTCAAAAATGATGAACTTTTCCAAAGGCATTTTGGGTTCATTGAAAATATTTTGAGGTTGAACCTATTTGAGTTATTCTGGTGCTAGGGTTTATCATCCCCATTTCATATTTCAAAATGAATTTAAACATGATGCATGGAGTCTCACAAATGCAACTAACTACAAGCAATTCTAGGGATGTTACACCAGCTGACTAGCAGTGATTGTTTCTTTTGACGGCCAGAAAATGCGCAACTTTAGAAAGCCAGTCAATGACGACAAGTATAGCATCATTACCTTTCTGCAATTTGGGGAATCTAGTGACGAAGTCCATTTCAACATGGTCCCATTTCCATTCATGAATAGAGATAGGTTGCAGAGCTCCAACAGGCCTTTGATGTTCTGCTTTGATACGACGACAAACGTCACATTCAGCAACATAGCGAGCAATGTCTTGCTTCATGTTTGACCACCAAAATCTCTGATGAATGTCTTGGTACATCTTGGTGCTATCGGGATGAATAGACAACAGAGTGTCATGTGCTTCTTTCATAACTTCCGGAATCATATTCAGGTTGTTTTTTGAAGGAACCACTAGGATACCTTTAAAGAACAAGGTCTCATCTTCTTCAACAGTGAAGAATGAGGGCCTTCCTTCTGCGAGGTAGCACTTAATCTTCTCAACTTGAGAGTCATTCTTCTGCAGTCTCTTGATGCTCTACACAAGATCTGGTTCGACAATCAGGGTATTGAGGGAACCCTGGGGAACAACACGGAGGTTCATATTGCGGAACTCCTTAGGGGGGGAGAGAGTGCACCCGGAGGAACAATATGGAGGTTTAGCTTTCTGAATTCTTCAACAAGCGAGGGCTGAACTTTGCGAACCTTGAGATGGTTGCAATATGACTTGCAGCTCAAGGCATCAGCCATTACATTAGCCTTGCCTTGTGTATAGGAAATACCCAAGTCAAAGTCTGCTACGGTCTCCATCTATCTATGCTGACGGAGGTTCAGGTCTGGTTGGGTAAACAGGTACTTCAGACTTTGGTGGTCTGTGAAGATCTCGCAACGATTACCGAGAGGGTAATGTCGCCACTGTTTCAGTGCATGTATAACAGCAGCAAGCTCGAGGTCATGAACTGGATAGTTCTCTTCGTGAGGTCGCAATTGATGAGAGGCATAAGCAATCACTCTGCGCTCTTGCATTAGGACACAGCCTAATCCTTGACGTGAAGCATCGCAGTAAATGACAAAATCCTTCTTAGTATCTGGAGGAGGAAGCACTGGGGCAGAAGTCAGCTTGTCTTTGAGTGCTTGGAAACTTTCCTGACACTTTTCTGTCCACTCAAGCTGACGCCTTTGTGAAGCAGACCAGTCAGGGGCTTGGCGATCTTGGAGAAGTTCTCGACAAATCGACGGCAATAGCTAGCGAGTCTGAGAAAACTTCTGACTTGTTTGACATTCTTCAGAGGATTCCAATCAATAATAGCCTGAACTCGTTCGGGTTTGACGGTAATACAATCCTTGGAGATGACATGCCCAAGATAGGTCACTTCGGGAAGCCAGAATTCACACTTAGAATACTTGGCATATAGTTGATGTTCTCGAAGCTTTTCTAGAACAAGTCGAATGTGTTCAGCATGTTCTGCTTTGTTCTTGGAGTATACAAGGATATCATCCAGATAAACCACGACGAACTTGTCAAGGTATTCCATGAATATATAGTTCATCAGACGAGAGAAGGTGGCTAGAGCATTGGTCAATCTAAAGGACATGACGGTGTACTCGTATGAACCATAGCGAGTAACGAAGGCGGTCTTGGGAATATCCTCTTCATGAACCCGGATCTGGTGGTAACCCAACCTCAAATCAAGTTTGGATAATACTGAAGAACCAGCAAGTTGATCATACAGGTCGTTGATTCTGGGAAGCGGATACTTGTTCTAAATTGTTGCTTGGTTGATAGGACGGTAGTCTTGGACCAAACGATTTGTACCATCCTTCTTCTTGACAAAGAGAGAAGGTGCACCCCAAGCAGACGAACTTGGACGAATGAAACCCTTGTGAAGAGATTGTCGATTTCCTCCTTAAGTTCAAGGAGTTCATGCGGCGACATCTTGTATGGCCGCTTGGCTATAGGAGTAATGCCCGGTTTCAAGTCTATGACGAATTCAGCAGCTCTAGCAGGGGGTATTCCTAGAAGTTCTTTTGGAAAGACATGTTCGAAATCACGAACGGCTGGAATGTTCTCTATTCCCTCAAGAGGTGAAGCATTCAATGCATTCAGAACATATATCTGATTCTCGGCATCCTGAGTTGCTCGGGCTGAGTATTGGACTATCTAGCCAGAAAGGTGAGTGAGCTGGACTGTCTTGGTAGCATAGTCAATCAGAGCATTATGGGCGGTCAACCATTCCATACCAAGAATGATGTATATGTTGGAAGGTCCGAGTACAAAGGGAGAAGCCGGAAAACGTAGACCTCCAATCTCGATTTGGTTGCGAGGGCATAACATTGTGGTTTGCCACTTGGATCCCTGAGATTGAATCGCTAAAGAAATGTGCAAATTTTCCATATAACCTTGTTCGACGAGTTTTTGTACACTATTGCATAATATATATATTTTTAATGATTTTTTATGCAGGCTATATGAGGAGAGGCAAGTTATAATACAAAGGGGAAAAATTAATATCGTGGCGCATGAATGCATGGCAAATGCCCACGTACTCAGCACATAGCTTATGCATGCATGTTAAAAAAGGGTTTTTGCATGCACGTGACAAGCTTTGCCTTGACTTGGTATGTGTACATTATGTGTACGTATTCAGGTGTCTCGGCCGGCAAGCTCGCGAGCATATATACCCGAATACCCGCAAACTGAAATATATACGTACCTGAAATATAGGCACATATTAGCATTGGGTGTGAGCTACGCCTACACACGTACGAGCCTGGGAGCTGGCAAGTAAACCCGATCAGGTATGTTTCCTTTTGTTGGTTTTGTTTTGCATGCCTTCCAGATCAAGTAGTCGATCAACCAGGACGAGGCGCAATATCAAATTGGAAAAAGTTGTAACCACCGTCAAGCATTAAACTTGGAAAGAAATACATCACATAAGGGCATGCACGATGGTTCTATCTTAAGAATGCCACATAGGATAAATGATGAGGTGGAAGAAAGAGAAATCATAAAAAAAAAGGCTTGTCTTCTCTTATTTAAGAGAAGACAAGAGATGATCTTTTAGCACAATTTATCTCATCATGTTTTTAGGAACAACTAATTATTGAAGATAAGGATAAGAGATGTCTCATTGTAGATTATTTTTTTGTCATCTCTAATTTACATGCAAAACTTAAGATAATACTATCTTATCAACTATTGTACATGCTCTAATAGGCAAGTATCAAGATTGGAAAGAGATGCAACTGTTGTTGGATCCAGAATCAACTTGGAGGAAGGGTTGATGCATGACCAGGCTCACCCTATATAAATACATGAGACCACGCACTGAAAGAACAGGGAAGGGGGCCAGGCAAAGACCGGAGACAGATGAAACAAGGATAACCGACGTAACAACAAACACAGCCGTGGAGACGAGGGCGCATCCATTACGGCGCGTTTGCAAACCATGCACCAGATGTGATGAGCTCAGGAGGAAGAGACACTGGCCACAACGGCGGCCTGCCCACAGCGAGGATGCAGGCGCCCAAGGAGATGAAGAAATGGGAGCTGATCAAGCCCCACTGACTAATTTTATTTGTTATTGTGTATTTTATCTATCAGGTGATGAACATCCATCCAAGGACGTAGCCACAGAAGGGGACACGTCGAGGCGGCAACGTCGAGTAGAGGAGAACTCACCATGTCGCAGCTATCCGGCGAAAGAGCACGTTGCAGCAACACACTATGCAACCAACGCACCAAAACGCACACAGTGCCGTGTCTCACTGAGGCAAGAGACGCGCCCTGGTTGTAGCGTGGAGGAGAAAGGACGCGCCCATGACAGTGGCACGTGCACCGAGCAGCGGCGCGGCAGCTGCGATGCACAGATGAGGGGGATATGCTCCAAGCGGGAAACCAAGCATCAAGGAGGGCGCATGCACCACGTGCAATGGCGCTGCAATAATATTTCTTTTCCTATGTGTTATCATCTATTTTGCAGAATGACCTCCGCACGACGCGCCTAGCAAAGGTGGCCGAGGACGATGCAGCACTCTTCTCAGAGTTGAGGAGGCGAACGACGCATCCAACGGAGGTGGCCACGGACGAAGAGGCGCTCTTCTCGTGCAGGTGCTGTCGAGGCGGAGGACGACGCGCCCAGCGGAGGTGGCAGCGGAAGAAGAGGCGCACTTCTCGTACCAGGTGTTGTCGAGGCGGCGAACGACGTGCCCGTAGGTGGTGGCCGCGGACGAAGCGGCACTCTTTCTCGTACCAGTGGATGATGACGCATGACAAGGAGACTGCATCAACACTGCCAGGCCCATCGCCAACATCATCAACACAGTGCCGCGGGGGATTGCGGTGTGGAACGCGCAAGGAGGACGTAGGTGTGGCACTCGTTGGGGACGCCGTCGACGTCGGCTTCGTCAAGCTGGAGCCCGGAGGCGTCAAGGCTCGCGAGGAAGCCGCCGTCGTGCTGTGGTGGATGGCGATACAGAGCTCACCAGGACGATGCCTGGCGCCACGGAGGACGAAGGCATGGAGGCTCGCGAGGATGCCACCGCCGTGCCGATGTGGATGACGCCACGGAGTTTGCCAAGACGACGCTAATGTCAACATCATCAATCCGGTGCCTAGGAGGACGAAGGCATGGAGGCTCATGAGGATTCTGCCGCCGTGCCCCAGTGGATGGCGACACAGAGCTCACCAGGACAACGCCCATAGTCTTCTTCATCAAGCTGGCGCCACGGAGGACGAAGGCGTGGAGGCTCGCGAGGATGCCACCGCCATCCCGCGTGGATGGCGCCACGGAGTTCACTAAGACGACGCCAATGTCAACATCATCAACCCGGTACCGCAGAGGATCGTGGAGTGGAGCTCACAAGGAGGACGCCATCAACGTCAACATCATCAAGCTGGACCCCGGAGGCATGGAGCTCGCTAGGATGTCGCCGTGTGCCACGGAGGACGAGAGGACATGGAGCTCACCAGGATGACGTCCATCATCAACATCATCAAGCTGGTGTCGTGGAGGACGGAGGCCTGGAGCTCGTGGGACGACACCACCGATGTCTACCTCGTCAAGATGGAGCCCACGGCCCAGAGCCATGAAGATGAGACACGCCCTCGGTGCTGCCCGCAACACGGAGCCCGCTATGCGAAGAAGAGGCGCTACGCGACAACATGGCTTTACCATCCCTTACCACGGTCCCGTGAGGTGTGCCCTTGTCTTGGCAGACCGCCATAAACTCGGCGTCCAGACAAGACGTGGTACCACTACATGGTGTTGTTTGCCACACGGAGCCTAGGACTAGGCATTCGGTTAGACCGAACTGAGCGGTTCGGTGCTTCGGTTTCATTTGAAATTCGGTTTCCTGATTCTCTTGACCGATCGGTCATCTAGAAAATCAATGACCAAGACTTCGGTTCATAGATAATTCGGTTCGGTCCCCGGTTATGAACATAGAGACCCGATATTGGCTGGAAATAAAGAAATCGGGATATAAATCCTGTGGAAGAAATTATTCATGGATAAACATAAACAAATCCAAACATTCTTAGCATATAGAGGCTATGTGGGAATGGCAAGAGAAAAGAATTGCCGCAGGGAGTGATGGCCTCGACCGTGCAGGAGCCATGGACGTCGTCGTCCATCGTTGTGGGTGAGCCGCCCGCCGTCGCCGCCACCGCCACGAGGGAGCTACGGTGGCCGCCAGTGCGCAGGCTGATGGGCATGGGCAGGGCCGCAGCCGACCGCCGCGGGGATGGATTGCACAACTTCGGAAGATGGAGACGGCGGCGCTCCGCGATGTGCGTTCGTCAATCAAGCACCAAAGCCAGGAGCGTATTCTGGATTCTGGATAAGCTACGAAGGCTGCCTGTCTGCTTGTGACGAGAAAAGCCTGGAAGAAGGCCTCGTGTAGATTAGTATTATTTTTGAGACAAAAAAGGCCTCTACTATTATCGTGGATAATTAGTGGGCTGAGTTGACTGGGCTTTAATAAAATACAATTAATTCGGGAGATTCGGTGCATAGAGTCCAATAACCGATTTCACCGAAGTAAGATCGGTTTCTCACGTTCGCTGACCGAACGAAGTACCGAAGTTTTGGTCCTCGGTTTTTTCGTCTTCGGTCTCGGTTTTTTTGGCTCCAGTCTTTGGTTCTCGGTTTTTATGCCCACCCCTAACGAAGCCCATGAAGACGAGGCGTGATGGCGAGGAGGCGACATGACTTCACCAACACTAACTCCCGATTGCCCCATGAGGTGGTATCCTTTGTCTTGGCGGACCACCATAAACTTGGCGTCTAGCAGAGGTGAGGTGCCAACCACAAGGGCATTGTCGATTTGAGCGAGCGTTGGTTTTACACCGATGCCGGTCTCCATAAGGATACTCCCGTGAGGCGAACCCCTTGCGTATCCCGACGAAGCCGCTACATCGTCAAGAAGTCCGAGCAGAACAGGACCCATGCAACTTCAACACCGACTACATCAACGCTGTCAAGACCGACGAGGCGCGGCCGCAAGGGCGGACATGGCTAGAACAAAGCCATGTTTTGAGCGGCACTCGTACCGATGAGGACACGGGCTTTGCCGCTGCCCACACCATACACTCACACCATCATCGTCATGCATGGAGAACACGAAGATAAGACGACGAAGATGACCACGCCGCTTAATCGGAGGTATCTCGCGGAGCAACCCGCGGGAGTAATTAACCGGGAGCCTTCCGAGGCCCCGAGAACCAGAGACCGCAATCGCTACAGGCAGGCAGGCCGCGCTAGTAGGCCAAGGAGCGCATATCAGGAATTGTATTTGTTATCCTTGTGATTAATAAAATATTGTTCCCATCTCTTTGTTTTTGTTGTGTACTACGGTACACTGGCACGCCCGCATTCTTTTCCCTGGCGCACGAGAGAAATCCATACTCCTTCTTTTCCCATCTCACGGAGTGCTTGTAAGATTTTTCTCATGTCAAACAAACCCATGCAGTCGAGCAAATTGTTGGGACACGAAAGCATGCGATGCTCCTGAATCAAAAAGAACATAAGCTGGCACTGAATTAACACGGAGGGTACCCATCATGATTGTTGGTTCCTTTTGAGCCTTTTCGGCATCAACATGATTGGTATGGCCAAGTAAAATAGCAACCAGTATGATATTATGGTTCCTTAATCGGTGGTTTCGACAACTCTTCTTACGACCAACAGGAGGGCATGGTGCATCCTGAGACTGGCCCTGGTGAAAATCGAGGGTAAGGTGTCCTGGCTATCCACACTTGTGGCATAAGCCATCATTATGGGGAGGAGCCACATCATTGGACTATCCACCCTGAATCGTTAGCTGCCTCGGTGGCAGAGGCAGACGAGGTGTAACATAAGACAACCTTGGTGTTGGAGCAGGTCGGTGATGGACATTACGAGGGATCCAAACTCGTCGTTTCTGGGCAGGTTGACCTGAGGATGGGCCAACATCTCGAGTACGCTTGAGCGACTCCTGGTACTCAGTAAGACCAGTTTCAGTTCAGAAAGCTTGGCTGACAAGCGTCGCAAAGTCTGTGCAATCATGAGCAACAAGTGAGAGCTTTATGTCGGGACGTAGTCCTTCACGGAATTTCTACTGCTTGCGAGCGTCAGTGCAGACGTCATCCATGGCATAGCAGGATAATTCAAGGAATTTCCTCTGATATTCATCCACAGTCATCGTGCCCTGTGAGAGTTTGCGGAACTCCTTCTTCCGGTCCATCAGACCTTGAGGAATGTGTCGTGCACGGAAGGCTAACTGAAATTTCTGCCAAGTGGTTACAGTCTCTGTAGGCAGCATACCCCTGTGGCTTTCCCACCATTGAGCAGCTAGACCCTTCAGGTGAAATGTCGCAAAGGTGACGTAACTGGCAGGGGCAACATTTGCTAACTCCATCTCAAACTGGATGTCACGAAGCCAATCATCAGCATCCATAGGATTGGTGGAGTTGCGGAAAATAGACAGGTTGAGGCGCACGAATTCTGGCAGTGTTATTGGGGCAAGCTATTGATGAGCATTCTGGTTTGGAAACTGGGTCATTACTCCAGTCATGAATTGCTGATTCAATTCAAACTGCTGCATCATTGCAGCAATATAGGGTGGAGGTGGAGTATCGTCAGCCATCTTGCTAAAAACATCAGGGAGCGATTTAACAAGGGGTGGAGCAGGTGTATGGAGTCATTCATGATGTAACTTGAACAAAGAGCAAAGGCACAGTATGTACAAAGTAGTAGTCATTAAAGACATACCAATACATATATGGAGCCAATTACACGTTGTTAGGAGGAGTTCGGACAAGAGAATCATCCTAGACATAGTAGGCGGCACGCATGCACGCGATGGAGGGATACAACAACTGGACATAACAAAGGCTACATCAACGTCGGAGAAAACCACTAGAGCAAGGAATCTGCAGGGGCCGACGCAGGGTACCCTCGATAAAAGGATCATGTGGCCCGTGAACACTGTGAAGCAGATCCTGGCCCTCAATTCAAGAAAGCCGTAATACGAATCTCCAGATGGATGTGATCACGAGAACCTAGGATAGAGTTAATTAGCAAAACCATTTAACCCGAAATAGAAGAGAGATCAGAGTCCCAGAGTGTAGACGAGGAGTAAAATATCCTAATACACCCAATGCCGACATGGGCCCGTAAGCCACACAACCATGTCAGTAAAATTATTTTCCAAAGACTAGACTCAACTTCGATGAAGGAGTTGGAAAGGGGGATCCTACAGGCAGTCGGCTCTGATACCAACTTGTGACGCCCTCAATTCGACCGTACACTAATCATACACACAAATGTGTACGATCAAGATCAGGGACTCACGGGAAGATATCACAACACAACTCTAGACACAAATCAAAATAATACAAGCTTTATATTACAAGCTAGGGGTATCGAGGGCTCGAATACATAAGCTCGATACAGAAGAGTCAGCGGAAGCAACAATATTTGAGTATAGACATAAGTTAAACAAGACTGCCTTAAGAAGGCTAGTACAAACATCAACGATCGAAGAGGCAAGGCCTCCTGTCTGGGACCTCCTAACTACTCCTGGTCGTCGGCGGTCTCCACGTAGTAGTAGGCACCCTCCGGGTAGTAGTAGTAGTCGACAGGGGTGGCATCTGGCTCCTGGGATCCACCATCTGGTTGCAACAACCGGAAAGAAGGAAGAAAGGGGAAAGGGGGTAGCTAAGCAACCGTGAGTACTCATCCAAAGTACTCGCAAGCATCAGATCTATACTAAGTATGCATTGGTGTCAAATGGAAGGGTTGTATCTGTGGACTGAACTGCAGAATGCCAGAATAGAGGGGAAGGCCTAGCCTATTGAAGACTAGCAGCTCCAAGCATCTTGCAGCATTTAGAAGAGTATAGAATAGCAGTTTATATTTAACAAATATGTTGTAGTATTAACGCCCAGAGATCCTTCCTCGACTCCCTGCGAGAAAGCAATCCCTGAGCCACATATCCATCACATATCTCAAGTAATCAGTTCTAGTTGTAATAGATAAGGATACAAGTATGAACGTCCATTACCGTGGACACGGCTATTCAAATAGATAACTTCCTTGCAGGGGTGCACCACATTACCCAACACGCTTGATTACTCTGGCCGGACACACTTTTCTGAGTCAATGCCCGGCCTCGAAAGAACAACACGTCGCAGCCCTACCCAGGCTCAGCAGAGAGGTCCCCGCCAGTCTACATCCTCAGCACTCCGGGGTCTTTGGCCCATCGCTCGTTGCACTCCGGGTCGTTGCGCGCAGGGTGGATACCAGCACCACCCATGGAGTGGATGGAACGATCCGATCGTGCCACAATGCTGAACTGGACATCTAACAAAGCTTCGGCTGATAGTGCGACATCGAGGCCCATAACTATTCTCGCGTGGTGGTTAGTGCGTAAAAGCCAGAGGCCAACTCAGAACGAATACCCAGACCTTTAGTGCATTAGAAGATCACGAAGACGAGCATAGACTCACGATCGATGTGACCCCGTTGCCCCGTCTCGTGGACTTACGACAAGGGCCCAGAATGCCCGGCCGTGCCACATAATTATCTCGCGGGTGCTCTACGGGCCCGCCCGACTTTCACATCAACTCGTGGGTACCCCTCAGGGCCGACCTGGCTTTAACAAAGGTCTCAAGGAAAGTCCAGGTAACCGTGTGTCCAAAACATCAAGGGGAAAAACCCGAGGAATCACCCTCGAGGGATTCCACTCGATGTAATCGTCCAGCTGACTTAGGAGGATTCACCCTCGAGGTTCACACTTGAGGTGTTGCACGACAGAGCCGTATCGAGAATGGTGAAGGAGGAATCACCCTCGTTGACCACGACTGAATAGCTACACTATAGAATTATCACCAGGAGTGTGTTAAGAGGTATCACCCTCGGCAATCGATAGTAGCTCTACAGAGTCGAGCAACAAAAGGGGCGTGATGTGATGTGAGGTGTCGGGCTCTGGTTGTCGATCATGTTGATCAAGTCGTCGATGATGAAGCAGGGGCAACAAAGACAAGGTGGGGGTCACTGATGGATCATATCCAACCTATGCTAAGCAGTTTAGGATAAGCAGGTAAGGTACAATAATAGGTTACAAAAGCAGTCTATGCATCAGAATAGGAGCAAACAATAACAGTAGCAAAATCTAATGAAATCATGAGAGAGAGTGGAATGGGCGATATCAGAGTGATCAAGGGGGGGCTTGCCTGGAAGCTCTGCTGAAAGGGAAGAAGAGTCGTCGGTGACGTAGTCGATCACAGTGGCATCAGCAGTGGTATCGGGGTCTACCGGAGAGAAGAGGGGGAAGAAACAGTAAATACAAGCAACAGATGCATGACAAGTCAACAGGTTGAGCTAGGGGTGTTCTAATGTGGTGCTACACGATACCGGCGAAGGGGGAAACATCCGGGAATGTTTTCCCGAAGTTTGGTATGTTCGGACAGACGAACCGGAGGGGGACGGTTGCAGGTTCGCTATGGTAGGGACGTGTGGCAGACGAACGGGCTGCGTATGCAGATTTGTCTCGTCTTTTTGAGCAACTTTCATGTACAAAGTATTTTCATCTGACATACGGATTATTTTATATTGATTTTCAAAGTTTTAAACAATTCCTGAAATTATCTCTAATTCAAAAATGGACTTATTGCGTCAGCATGGTGTCAAGGTGATGTCAGTAGTCAATAGGATGTTGACTGGTCAAAACAGACATAGGGGACCTATCTGTCATAGACAGATTTAGTTAACATATGTTAAATTTAACTAATTAAGTTATTTAGTTAGTAGGGCCCACCTGTGAGTGACACCTAGTCAATTTTAATTAATTAACTTAGTGGCTTAATTAAGTTAAAGGGTGGGGTCCATGTGTCGCTGGTACAGGTCGGCCCGTCGGCGGTGACCAATCAAGCTGGACCCGGTGGGCCCTTGGGACCCAGCGGCGGTGTCAGCGAGGTGGCCCAGGTGGTGCCATGTCGGTGGCCGGGAGTTTATTGCCGGCGACCAAAATCACGGCGGCGCGTTCGGGACCGTGATGGCATTCTACTGTATGGCACGGGGAGGGCCGAGGTTAGGTGCGGCGACGACCAGCGAAGGCGGCGGCCGGAGTCGGCTTCGTCGACGAGGCGAGTTAGAGGGAGCACGGGCACACGGGGAGAGGGAGGAGGGGCGCGAGCTCATCGGGGAGGCGCACGGTGGCCCGGTGGCAGCTTAGTAGCAGCAGGGTGGTGGCCGGAGTCGAAGGCGACGACGGCGACCCGACGAAGACGACGAAGGGGATCTGGCGCTGTAGAGCTCCCTGGCTTCAACTTCTGGCACCAAGCGGCGTGGCAGACGACGAAGAGGCTCTACGGCACGGCGGCGAGGTGAGGACCGGCCGGTGGCCGCGGTGGTCGGCGATGACCGCGCTCGGGAGATGGGGGAATCGGTGGGGAGGGAGAGAGCGACGGGCGAGGGCGAGAGTGAGGTGGGTGGAGTGGCAGGGAGAAGTGGGAGAGGGGATCGTGGAGGCGCGGGCTGTCGCCCTTATCCCTTCCGGTCTTCTTGGCGAGAGGTCTTGGCGGCGATCATGGCGCTGATCGGGTGTACCCGAGAAAGCAGTGTAGGACCTGGTGGGTAGGAGCTGGGCCGGCTGCTGGATCGACCTGGTGGGTTGGGTGGCCAAGCGGCCCAGAGTGAGGGGGGAGGTTTCCTTTTTTACCTTTTGCTTTTAATTTCTTTTATTTGTTTTCTGTTTTCGGCTAGTGTTTTATTTATTTTAGTGCATTTAATCCTCTTACAAAAATATGATTACTCCATCAATATTACTTATGATTTATTTGCAACAACTTGAACATTTTAATTTGCATTTTTGACAAAATTTGAATTTTGACTTTAAACTCGGCTTTGAATTTGAATTGCGATCTGGATCAAACGAAGATTAGCAACGATAATATGATGACATGGCACCATTAGCATGGGATTACTGTAGCATAATTATCCGGACGTTACATCAAGGCACATGGGTAGAATTTGATATGTGGATGATAGGAAAATGTGTATAAAAAAAATGTTAAACATGTATTAAAAATGTTAAATTTGTCTTAAAAAATGTTATATGTGTATCGAAAAAATATTGACAATGTATTTAAAAATGGTGAACCTACATTTGTAAAATGTTAATCAAGCATTTGAGAAATATTTTAAATGTTTATAAAAAGGTTCACCGTGTATTTAAAAAATATTAGTGTGCACTTTGAAAAATATTAATGGAAACTTTGAAAAAATTAATGTGTATAAAAAAATGTTGATCATGTATTCAATAAAGCAATCTTGTATTTGAAAAATGTTAACTATGTATTATAAAAAATGTATTAGATATATACCAAAAATGTGTATAGAAAACTATGAAACTCAGAGAGAAAACAAAACAAAACTGCTGAAAAATGAGATAAGAAGCAAACAAAATCGGGAAAAAGAAGAAGAAAAGAGAATGAAAACCAAAAAAGCTAGAGACAACGGAGAAAGAAACATTGAAACCCGAAGAAAAATAAAGAAAAGAGAAAAAAAATCAAATATAAACGGAGAAAGAAACAGAGAAAACAAATAAAAGAAAAAACTTGTAAAAACAGAAAAGAAGCAAAGAAAAACCAATGAAAAAAGGAAAAACAAAAAAAAAGAAACTGGAAAAAATAGTAGAAAACCGCATGATTTCCTTTAACTAGGGCGCGCCCTAGTAACAAAATACAAACCTGCTAGGTGACGCGTTTGCTAACTTGTTGCCAAGCCAATCCTGGGATCGATCCCCGCTCGGAGGGGCATTTCCTAAACGGCGCCTGTACGCCCGTTCTAGGCTTACGGGTACAGGGCGCACACCCCTTTTACCACGCTGGGCCGGCCCATGTTACTTTTTTTTCTGTTACAGACGCAAAAAAACAGCGATTGGGTGACTCGAACTGGCGATTTCATTGCTCTTAGTTCGTTGTCACAACCAACCAGCAACACCTACTTGATGTGTTTATATATAGCCTTTCTCTTCTTATATAATCTTTCTGTTTTTTTCTTTTTTTTTCTGGAATGGTTTTTGTTTTGCATTTTTATTTTTATTTGTTTTTCGTTTTTTGGAACAGTTTTTCTTTTTCTTTTTTTATTGGAACAGTTTTGCTCCTTTTTTTTCTTTTTCCTAATTGCGTGAACATTTTCCTCAAATATGTGATTTTTTATTCAAAACTAAAGAAGTTTTCTTCAAAGATCGATGGACTTTTTTCCAAATTTGATGAACTTTTCTTTTTCAAATTCGATGAACTTTTTTTGAGAATTGACGGATTTTTTCTCAGATTCGATGAACTTTTTCTCAAATTTCATGAACTTTTTTCAGATTTGACGAACTTTTTTCAGAATCGATGAAATTTTTTCAAATTCGATGAACGTTTTCTCAAATTAGATGAACTTTTTTTATATTCGATGAATAATTTTTAGATTTCATGAACTTTTTTCAAATTCAATGAACGTTTTTTCTCAAATTCGATGAACTTTTTACAACTTCGATGAACTTTTTTCAAAATCGTGAATTTTTTTGAATTCAATGAACCTTTTTTCAAGTTCAATCAACTTTTTCCAAAATCAGTCAATTTTTTTAAAAGTTTGTGAACTTTTTTTTCAAAAATCAATGAAATTTTTGCAAAATCGGTGAACTTTTTTTTCAAAATCTATGAACTATTTTTCAAATTTGTGAACAATTTTGAAAAACTATGACATTTTTTAATACATGAACTTTTTCCTATTTCGTGACGTTTTCTGAAATCTGTGGACATTCAAATTTTGTTCAGTTATTTTTTCAAAAGAAATCACAGTTTTATCTATGGCGCGGATAGATTTTAGTTGTTGAAAGTTTCGCGTTGCAATATTTCATGTGGGCATAGTTGGTCTTGTGGTTAGTTTGCCGTGCTCTGCCGCTAGTTGGCGCGGGTTCGAATCCTCGTGAGAGTGTTATTCTAGGTGTATTTTTGCGCCATACATTTTTCAGTGACCTGCGTGTTCATGGGCCGGCCCACTAGCGTGCTGCAGTGGGCGCCCGAATCGTCAACGGGCGCATAAGGCGCCCTATAGGAGCTCCAGGTGTATTTTTGCGCCATACATTTTTCATTGACCTGCGTGTTCATGGGCCGGCCCACTAGCGTGCTGCAGTGGGCGCCCGAATCGTCAACGGGCGCATAAGGCGCCCTATAGGAGCTCCAGCGAGTGCTTCTCCTCGGCGCTCGTTGCGCCGCCTAGCGAGACCAGCGCTCACGCTTCGCTCGCGTGGGCCGGCCTAATAGCGCGAGGTCGCGTCCAGCTCGCTCGCCTGTTCGATCGATCACCATGGCGCTCGAGAACCTTTGTTCCATCGCTCGATATGTTCAGTTGACCTCGTTGATCTGTTTAGTTGACTGCGTTGACCATCTCTTTAAAAACAGTTAATCTCTTTAACAAAACTTCATAAATTTTTGGAAAAAGTTCATCTATTTGAAAAAAAGTTCATCGATTTTGAGAAAAATTCACCGAATCGAAAAAAAGTTCATCGAATTTAAGAAAAGTTCACCGAATCGAAAAAAAGTTCATCGAATTTGAGAAAAAGTTCATCGAACTCGAAAAAAGTTCATCAAACTTGGAAAATGTTCATTGAATTTGAAAAAAAGTTCATTCGGTTTTGAAAATGTTTGTTCAATTTGAAAAAAGTTCGTCAATTTTGAAAAAAAGTTCAGTGGTTTTGAAAAAGGTTCAACAATTTGAAAAAAGGTTGATTCAATTAGCATTAAGAAAATAATTTAAAAAGGAATTAAAAATCGAACAAAACCGCCTTGAATAAAAAATAAAAATGATAAAAGAAATAGAAAAAAGAAAAAGAAGCAAGATGAAAGCAGAGAAGATGGTTCGATCGAGCTCATAAGATGAACGTGGTAGGGTGTTATGGAGCAAGAGGTACCCAGTTCGACTCCTGGTGTGGGTTATACTTTTTGTTTTACAAACAGAAAACAAGATAGAGTGGGCCGGCCCAGCTACACAGAGGGGGTGTGCGCCCTGTACCAAATGCCCTATAATAGTATTTGGGCCCGCTCGCACCATATTTTCTACTTTCAACTATGCTATTACTGTAGACGTTTCAATGAGAGATTCTTTTATTTCGGTTAATGCCAGATATAATTCCTGCCGTTTTCCACTGCATACGACACTGAATAGGAGATATTTGTTGATTGCCAGGATGTGGGTCATATGTGGCATATCCTATTTCGCGCTTCAAGCGCCCGTTACAGTATAAACTACAAATGGGTGCACACTGCTGCTTCGCTCTGGGCCAGCCCATTCCCCTTCATTTTTTTCGTTAAAAGTTCTAAAAAAGGTGCTCCTGTGGGATCAAACTGCCAACCTCATAGTTCGAAGGGAGCGCAACAACCACCAAACCACTCGCCGGCTCACGTACACCCACTTTGTTTTGTTTCCATATTTCGTCTCTTCAATTCGGTTTATTACTTTTTGTTGTCCTATTTCTTCTTCCCTTTCTTTTTTCTTGTCCTCTTTTATTTTTTTAACGCAGAGTTTAAAAAAACTTGAACATTTTTCTTAAACCCGAGGAACTTTTTTTCAAGTTTTATTAACTATTTTAAAATTTGATGAACAATTTTTTTAATTCGATGAAGTTTTTTCAAATGCGATGAACATTTTTTCAAAAAAAATAAAATTCAATGAACTTTTTATAAATTGATGAGCTTACTTTTCAAGTTCATGAACTTCTTGCAAAATTCGTAAACTTTTCTGAATTCACGATTTTTTAGTTTTTTCTGAATTATTTCATTTTTTGTTTTTGCTTTGCAAAATGCAATCGAGCGAACTAGGAAAAAAGCGATTCTACATGGGCCAGCCCATCAACGTCGGCGCATGGGCGCCAGTGAGCTTCTTTGGCGCGTGAAGCGCTGAATAGGAGCTCGCCGTGTAATTCTCAAAAACAAAATGGAACTCCCTATGTGGTCAGTCCAATAGTTGCTCGCGCAAGGCTCGGGGAGCCAGCAAGATAAAGAAAACACAACCCACTGGATTAGTTGGAGGAAATTGACACAGTCCAAGGCTCGGGGTGGTCTCGGCTTTTGTGATATGCATGGATTCAACTTGGCGATGCTATCTAGGCAAATCTGGAGACTTATCCAGTTCCCCGAATCGCTCTGTGTGAGGATCCTACAAGCCCGTTACTACCCCAATAAGCATATCCTTGAAGCAGAACCGAGAGACGGTATATCCTATTCTTGGCGCAGTCTTCTGCATGGGCAAAAATTGTTCAAGGAGGGCTATGTGTGGCGGATTGGGGATGGCATGAGTGTCAACATCTGGACGGATCCGTGGATCCCACGTCCATGGTCGAGGAGGGTCATTACGCCAAGAGGGCACAACCTATTGGAGCGAGTGTGTTATCTGATTGATCCCGTGACCGGAGCCTGGGACGAACAGCTGGTGAGGGACGCTTTCTGGGCTGACGATGTCAAGCATATACTCCATATACCATTAAGAGATGGAGTCCAAGACTTCATTGCCTGGCAGTATGACAACCGGGGACTGCATTCGGTGAAGAGCGCATACAAACTCCATGTTCAATTGGATGAGGAGCGAAGGAGTGGGGGGCAGGGCAGGAGTGAGGCTGTAGCGGGGAACTTGGAGAGCACAAATGATGACTCCTGGAAGAGACTGTGGAAGTTGCCCTGCCCTAGGAACATCCAAATGTTTGTGTGGAGGCTGAAACATGAATCTCTTGCCCTCCGTACTAATGTCGCACGCAAGGGTATTCCCATTGAGGACACAAGATGCTTATTCTGTGGGCGAGTGGACGAGGACGGAGCACACCTTTTCATCAAGTGCAAAACGGTCAAGGAGGTTTGGCGGGAGCTGGCCATGGAGAATGAACGTATTGAACTGGAGGAGATAGCGTCTGTGCATGCAATGTTCGACTTTCTTTGGGGCCTAGATGTTAAAAAACGCCTGCATGTTCTCACCTTTTGGTGGCAATGGTGGGCGAACAGGAACAAGCTTCGAGAAGGAGAAATGCCGCTGACGGCTGTAGAGGTGGCTCGACGCACGAGGAGTAATGTGTTGTAATACATAGAAATCTTCTCTGCCGCACCAACAAAGATCCCAGCAGACAAGTGGCGACCACCAGAGGCATCTATTTACAAGATAAATGTCGATGGCTCCTTTATGCCCGGGGAAACACATGCAGGTTGGGGCGCAGTGGTCAGGTCTAGTGATGGATCCCTCTGCTGTGCACGAGCAGGAAGACAAGAGCATGTAAATGATGCCTTTGCAGCCGAGATCTATGCTATGCCCCACCAGGGACGGAGCTGCTTGGTAAGCATTGGGGTCAATTGACCCCAATGAAATTAGACAATCCTTCATTAGTTTAGTATTAATAACTATTCATTTATGAAAGATGACCCCACTGTCATAGACATGACCCCATCAAACTTTTTTTCTAGCTTCGTCCCTGTGCCCCACGCAATTAATATGGCGGCCGATCTTGGTCTGGTCCGGGTGTAGTTTGAAACAGACTCACAACTGGTTTCTGAAGCCCTCGATGTGCGACGAGCAGATTGAGGATATGAAGTACCAACTGAAGCTATGGTTCTCCTCGTTTTCTATTTCCGTTTGTAGACGCTCTGCCAATACTGTTGCTCATGAATTGGCCTCTATTGGCCGTCTGTATGAACCTAACCATTCCGTAGAATGGATGTCGGATGTCCCAGCCCCTGTGGTTGAGTGTGTTTTGGGTGATTTGCCCAACACCGTTGCTTGATAAAGCTATGCTTTCTCTCAAAAAAAAAATTACTCGCGCAGAAAAGAACTAGCACCCGTGAGAGCTATTTCTCTGGCGCGGCTATGTCTCAGTTTTGTGCAAAACAGAGCGGGCAATAGGTTGACCAGTATTCATGTGATTTCATCATGTGAACGTCACTAACGTATTTTTTATTTTTATTTATAGTTAAAAAATTACTAGATACCAATATTATGAAAAATAATCCACATAATTTTTAAACATGTTCATCACAGATTTAAAATATGGTCTTGTAGTGTAAAAAAAGGTTCTCTCAACTTTTATAAAGAAAATAAATTATGCAGCATTTCGAAATTGCTCTTGCATTTTAATAAAATATATGTCACAATTTTTAGAATTGTTATACACTTAAATAGATGGCAGTGTAATTAAAAAAATGTTTCATATCATTCAAAAAATGAGCGTTATTAAAAGAAATGTTCACATGTTTCAAAATATGTTTGTGACATTAAAATGTTTTATAACGTAATAAATGCTAGTATTTCTTATAAATAAATATTTCATATCTTTCAAACAATTATTTAACATGTATTTGAAAAGTATTCATAATGTATGTGAAAAACATTGAAACAGGTATCTTAGTGCAATTAATGATGTATTTAAAAATGTTAGATGTAGACAGAGAAAATTTTAGATGTACAGAAATTTTTACAACATATATGTAAAAAAAGTAGACATCCAAACATATATTTCAAAAAATATTAATCATGGACAATCTCTGTAACTTAATAGGTGTTTTTTGACACTGTCAGAGGTTGTATTTGTGAAATGTTCAACGTGTATAGAAAAAAGTCTATGATGTATACGGAAATTTACAATGTGTATGAAAAATTAGTCATGTGACGAAAAAATCTAAAGAATACTGGTGAAACCCGAAGAAAGAAACAGAGTCAACAGACAAAAACTGAACAAAAATGGGAAAAGAAAATAATAGAAGACTAGAGCAGCCCTGATAAAATATCGTAGAAGAAGAAATAGATGCGCTGCCGTGCGCTATTTCTCGCTCCTTGCGAGACGTAGCTCCGTTTCTCCTCTGATGAGGGAGCTACTAGCCCAACCCGTTACAGTAGCAACGACACCAGTCCTTTTTTACATTGCTTAGCAAAAATAAATTTTTCACAAAAAAAGGCAAAAATAAGTAAAAAATAAAAAGGAAAAAATGAACAGAAAATATAGGCCCAATTGGAGCGTCTTGAGGCAAGACTGGCTTGTGTCACGCTACGAGCGAGACACAGCCCCGCCCCCCACTCGGTTTTATCATCGAAGTATAAAATGTTGAATATAACTAAATATGTTCATAAATTGTTAAGAAATATTCATTTATTTTAAAAATTCATAAATTTTACAAATATTTATGTATACTTTCTGATATATTTAGAAAACACAAAAAGTATTAGAGTATTTTTTAAATACTAGAATGTTTCTAAAATATGAAAGTAGTTGCATGGGAGTTGTCGCTTGTGGAGTGCACATAAGGGATAGACATGCAATTGTTGGTAATTTTGCAAAAAGAAAACTAGATAAATGTAGAACCACGCCCCTAGTTGCGCGCATGTTATGCCTCCTTGCAATTGCACCCAGGGTGCAGTACATGCAATTGTGCGTGAGGGGTAGATGCGCAACAAGCGATAATTTTGCAAACCGCAAAATAAAAATTGATAATTTTGCAAAACAATTATAAAAAAAGTAAAACCGCACCACCTAATTGTGTGCGTGTTATGCCCCTTATAAATGAACCCGAAATGCACTATATGTAGTGCACGTGAGGGCCAACTTGTTGGTGTATTGATCCAGAGAGAATAGATCGGCGAGAAGTTCAGCTGTTCTGTTCTGCCATGTTCACGTGAGAGCCAACTTGTAATCGTAATGGTATATGTAAAAACAAAAATGAATGAAAGGACTAATATTTCAAAGGCGACATTTGTATCATAGGGAAAGAAAAAGTTAGCAAAAAGACTACAACAATTTGTGATGGGAATACGATGGCATGAACTTGTGGAGTGGTAGAACAGGACAAATTGATCAAATGACATCAGGTAGAGCAAAACAATTCCACGGAAGGAAAACAAAAAGGAAAAAAAAGACGATCAGAAAACACAGATGACATGAAAGCGAGGAGTACTGAAACCTCAGAGTGGAGCAAGTGAATGGACGCCTCAAATAGGAGTTGGACAATAAAGAAAGTATCGAACCGAACAAGAAGATGGACCGCACGCACAGGAACAGAGACGTAGAATAACGGTTGAACAACATGTATATTGTCTCATATTGAGTGCGTTTCGAATTTGCATCCATTTTTCAGTCTATTTCCGCTGACACGGTTTTTCGAATCACAACGCAGATTAAGAGCTCTACAAGAATATACAGATGCATGCCCGGAAACATTGTCAAAGCGACTTTGATACTCTCTCAGGGAAAAAAGTGATTTTGACATTTCACTCAAAGGCATTTTGGCATTATTCCTGCGTCAAACAGGTGGTGCTTGTAATCTAGTGTGCCATTTTCGTGGAGGCCATTAGGCATGTGATCTTCGCCAAAAAAATGTCGATCATGGTGGAAACTTCTTCGTATGGCCTGAGTTGCAGCTCGGAAACAGCAACACGACACACAAATCCCGGGCCCTTCTAGAAGCTCGTAGCTCAAAGTGCACATAATCTTTTAAGGTCCTGTTGACACCAGATTTTGACACAGTCAATAACTTATTTAAAATAGCCTTAAATGGAGAAGTGATCTACATAAAAAAGTTTCATATTGTTGATATAAACATCTTTGTAGTTTGTGCCATCGCCATCCGATCTCATTTCGAAGGCCGAAGTTGTATTTGAAATACTGAAATTTTGTATTCAAAACACTATTTGGCTCATTACGCCCCCAAGATCGCCTCGTATGGAAAATGATCTACACGAATTGTCTTCGTCTCGTTAGAACGATCGATTTTGATATAAAAATTGTCCCAATCCAAGTTCGTATGCAAAAGTTAGAGTTATCGGAATGCAACTCTGTCAAGAGGCAGAAAATGGCGCGCCCACAAGACGCCATGTGTGATGGGTAGCGCGGGTATAACATGTTTTGCGTGAGGTAGCGCGAATAATAGTCTGTTTTACACGAATAATTTGACACTCAAAATGACCTCTAATCAAAAAACGTTCAACACGAAAGTTAGTCGTCTCGTCGAATCGGTCAAGATTGCTTTTGGACTCGTTTCCATCCGAGATCGTTTACCACCACAAAAAAGACCCGCAAGGTGCAGTCAGTTTAGACCAAACAGTTTTGAAAAATTCGGATAAAACCAATCCGAATTTGACTAGGGTTTTGGACGTGAATCCAAGCATTTTCCTTGCACGGGAAGTCCAGCCGCCTCTTATATATTTAAAGGATGGTGACCGATTGAACAACACACAATCGATCAATTCATCTACTACTTTTTCGTGTTCATCTAATTTTTATCTTTCCCTTGTATCTTTCTTCTCGTTCTTCGTTTGTTCTTTTTGTTGCAGGGCGACGAACCTCGAGGCCCTAGAGACGATCAGGTCGATTTAGAGCAACTCATAGCCGCCGCACGTCCAGACGGAGTCCCTCCCAGGCGCGTGGGGTTTCGGATCCTCAAAAGCATCCGCCGGATTGCCTGCGTACCGCGCTTCTGGCCGAGTCTCTTTCGACGTGAGCTACGGTGCATCACCCTCGACATTGGAGGTACACGGTGACGTGTGCGAACACGAACAGGTCCCCGCACGAAAACCGAGTGAAGTTTCTTTCTCGTTCTCTAGGTGCCCGGCCCGAGGTTCCTCGGGCGCCATGCCACGGCAGCAGCACAGAGCACACGTGCACCTCAGTTTCGGATCAGCGCGGGCACGGGCACAGCCGACGGTGGAAATGCAGAAACATCACTCGTAGTCGTAGAGCAGAAACGAGTTTGGCCTATGCAATCCCAGCCAAGACCGAAAACCCCGTGCCGAATTCGGTGCATTTCCCTTCCCCGAGTCGCTGCTCCCGCTGGACGACGATGGACAGAGGTGGCTCGCGCGTTCGCGTCGCATATCTCACGGGTCGACGCCCGGTGCCGCACCCGTACTCGACCGACCGGCCGGTCCTGACGGCGACGACACACGCGCGGAGGCAGGACAGGTGGCGTCGCGGCTGAATCTTTGCCGCGAACACCTGGGCGATCGGGTTCCGTACGCTCCGCGTGGGCTCTGCCGGGCCGGCCAGATGGCGCTCCGCGGGCTAGCCCGCTCCGGCCGGCGACAGGTGTCTCCCCGACGGCGACGTCTCTCGGCTGCCCTCGCATCGCACTCGCCGCGGCGGGAGCGGGGCGGTCGAGAAGGGGGCGAGCGATCGTGATCGAGCACGTACAGTTGTTGCGCACGTTAGAGGTTAGACGGGACATACATCTCGGGGGCAGCGTGTTGGCCGCGTGTTTTGCCGGTTCGGGGTGTGGTGGTCGTCGCTCGCTTGCGTCGTCGGGGCGGATGGGTGCCAAGTCACGCTGCTGCTACGTGCAGCAACGACGGTGCTCACTTTCAAGATCGAGCAACGAAGCTGGGCCGAACCTTCCTTCGGTGCTTGGGTGAATGCCATAAGCGGATTTATATGCCCCGGTTCCCAGGATTAGGGTATTCCCTATGTTGAGCCTACTCAGATCAGAACAAAATTTTTGGATTCTCTTTCGCCTAT
>CM038681.1:245507348-245519393 GCA_021605205.1 Aegilops longissima
GTGCAGGAGGACGTATGCAGCTGCTAGTGACCTCCCTTTTTCTTTCTATTCTTTCTTCTTTCTCTCAAGAAAAAGAACAGGGGCACGTCCGTGTAGTTTCATGCCTGCCTGCCTGCATAGACCAAATGGTTGTTTATTTACTTTATAAAGATTTTGACCGGCTTTGGTGAGTCTAGATTAAAGGCCCCCCTTAGCTAGTGTCGGCAAAGTTTGGGCTTGGTTTCATGTGCGTCTAGTTATGTTTGGGACTCCTTTTTGTTGAGCTCGGTTTGGCCATACCCCGAATGACGTCGTCTTGCACTGCAGTTACTTAGCGTCCTAATTGACGCACTGGCTAATTGGTTCTTCGTCGTCTCACAAGGACAAATTACGAAGTCAAAAACCACAAAGAGGCACGCAAAGGAGGACCATTAGACGAGAAGTGGCCTTGACAGGTACAAACGGGATAAAGTACTGTGCCTTTTCTTCTTCTATTGTGATGTATGGGTACGTAGTGTACCACTAGCTTTGGCACGCGTTTAAATTAGACGATTGAAACTTGAAACGACTCCAACGCAGATCATCAAACGTAAGTTGCCAAATGTTTACGGGTACGTTGTGTCTACAAACAAGGATAGAGGTGCAGTATGTTAGCATCTTAATCGTGGGGAGAAGCTACCCGATGGCTTGCGACGTACGTTGGCTCGTCTTGTTCGCGGCTGACCTCACGGCGGCGCGTACGCTGGTGTTCGCCGACGGCAAGATTCGGCTTCGACACGATGCACTCCGGATCGTCCTGGTCGACGAGAGGGGGGGGGTGACGGTCGATGCACGTTATCTCCGGGTCGGGGAGCAGATCGACATCGGTCAGGCCGTTTCCTTCCCGTGCCATATAGCCAGGGTGCGGGACCTGATCCTGGTGGGACAGGCAGCGCCGCCGCGTCAGATACGTGACGGTGCATGCGGTACATCGCGGCACACCGCGGGGGCGCGATGGTAGGGGCGGGGCGTCCTTGGGCCACATCCAGGCGCGCCCGAGGAATCCGCCATGGATGCGCGCCACGTGGACGGAGATCACAGACGCCATGGCGGGCTGGCGAGCCGCACGGCAGGTACAAAAGCCCACCCCGCTCCCACCCGTGACCTAGATACTGCCTTCTCGCATTTCTGGGCGGCGCCACCCCGAAACCCTAGATCCAGAATTCCTTCCTCGTTTCTGTGGTGGGAAGGGAAAGTTGGGGGAGATTGCAGATCGTTTGCGGCGGTGGTGGCCTCCGAGCTAAGCGTTCCGCTGGAGATGGAGGACCGCGGTGGCCGTTTCTTCCACGGGAACCGGTGAGAGGGCTTCGGCGTGGGGCGATCCGGGCGTGGCGCCGGTCGCTTCGATCGGGGCCGCGGTCGGGGCCGTTTCTCGTGGTCCAGGGAGGCGGATGGCGACGACCTCTCTACGAACAAGCAGGCAGTGTCAGGCTCGGACGACACCGTGCGGTGGGATGACACGGCGGATCGGGCCAAGTGGGCAAGATCTGGGGGTGTGGGTGTGGGTGGAGAAGCAGCCAAACCCTAATCCCCTGGTCTCGTCATCGACAACGTTAACAAGAAGAAGCAGATCCCCGACGTTGTCCAGCGGGTCGAGTCTTCGAATCAGGTGCCCCAACCAAAAACTATGATCCGTGCTTGATCTGTAAGGCCACTAGCCATACTCCAGCTAGCTGCCCGCAAGCCTTTTGTGAGAGATATAGTAAGATGGGGCACTTGGCGTCGATTTGCACTACCTTTATGCCTTGGGAATGTGTTGCACCTATGTGCACTTTTCAGGCCAAGGGCCAGGGTTTCTTCTATATACCAGATTCCTGCACTGCTAAGCAGCTTAAGGAGAGAGCTACTAGTGTTGTGATTACTGTTATTGAGGGAGAGGCGAGTGTTAAAGAGTTGGAAGATGCATTTTCCGATTACATCGGGACGAAATGGCACTGCACAACACGTCCCATAGGCCCTAATTCTTATGTCATGCGTTTTCCTAATCAGAGGGATGTGAAGAAAGCTTGTTATAATGATAGGATGACCCTTAGATCTTGTGGTGTTGTGGTTAAGATTGTTCCCTGGTCTGCCAATGTTGGAGCAAAGGGTGTTATGGAAGTTGCTTGGGTTAGAGTGGCCAACGTTCCACTGGAACGGAGGAATGAGAGGAACTTGGCTTATATCTCATCTCTGGTAGGCGTTCCACTTGAAATTGACATGGCCACTTTGCACAAGCCCGAATATGTGCGAATCCGGCTGGGATGTCGCAATGTGGACGAGCTCCCTGGTGTTGCTGAGGCTGTTCTGGGAACACATTTCTTTGATTTCTTTTATGACATTGAAAAGGTTTTGGTCAGAGACCTTGAGAGAGAGAGAGCAATGTGACCCAGGTTGAGTATATGAAAAGAAACTCATCCCATGGGAAGCAGTTTGCATGGCCTGAGCCACAAAGTGCTGGAAAAGAAAAAGATCTTGGTGATAACAAAGGTAACACCTCTGGGAGGAATGTTCCTAATGACAGTGCTTAGGAGGTCCTGGAGGATTCAGAAGAATCTGAGGACAATACGCTCCTAATTGATACTATTGCCCAGGAAGCATGTGAGAGAGCAGATTTTGGTGGGTCTCAGGCACTGCTTGTTGTTGATTATAATAAGCAGAATGCTGATGAGATTCAGGTAGAGAATGTGATATGTGAGTCCATTTTTAAAGACATTTATGATATCTGTACTTCTCACTTGGGGGGAAATGATTGTGCCCAGGTTGAAGAAGTGGTGGATGATGAGAACAACAAGGGTGGTATGCATGCAGAGTACATGGTACAGTTCCCTGTCTCTCCTGATGATGTGGAGGAAGTGATTCCTACCCCTCCTCTAAAATCTGAGGATACACTAAGATTCAGTACAAAGAATGTGCAGAACATGGAAGACAAGATTCAAGATAGGGCTGTGGCTATTTCAAAAAAGAGGAATTTGGAAGGTAACCCTAACCACAACTCCTTTGATGTCTTTTCTGATAATGATCTTATGCTTAGAGCATCTAAGATGGGGGTTATTATTCCTGATAGTAACTTCTCTACTATTGATATTTTGAGAGAATTAGAGAGGGTCAGAAATAATGACTCTAAAACTAGCTCTAAAACAGATGTCCCTGGAGAGGAGAAAATGATGTATATCACCAATGGAAAAGGGGACAAAACTCCATCAGGTCTGATTGGGCTGATGGTGAGGAAGACTTGGAGGGAAATTTTGTTTTAGTTAGGTCTAGGAGTAAGAGAAGCCCAAAGATTCAAGTGGCTATCTCTAGACCTTCAACTAGAAGTCAGAAAACTAAGTTAGCTCAGAAAAAAGGAAGTGTTGTCAGCCCTATCTATCATACCAGGGCCACCAGGGAGGAGGAAAAAGAAACCTGGGTAAATATGATAGGTCTCTTTTGGAATTGTAGGGGGCAGGAAAAAAGGGAATGAGTTCCTGCCTTTCCCATATCATCAAAGATTATTTCTTGGATTTTATTTGTTTGCAAGGAACCCATAAGAAGAGTTTCCAAGATAGCTACTTTAGGAAGATTGATCCTTACAATGCTTTTGAGTGGAAGTGGACCCCATCTGTTGGGAGATCTGGCGGTATTTTGTGTGGGGTCGGGAAAGAAAGGTTTGAGGTTATAGCATGGAGAAAAGGCAAGTTCATTCTTCAGGTTTCTGTTTATGACATCAAAGTTAAGAAACTGTGGACCTTGTGCACTGTTTATGGGGCAGCCCATGACTGTGACAAGTAGGATTTTCTCACCGAGCTAGCTGATTTTTACACTCATGTGCAAACACCTCAGCTAGTAGGGGGGATTTTAATATTTTGAGACATGAAGGGGAAAACAAAAATTGGCATCGTTCCGTTTACACAGACATGTTTAATTCTGTGATAAATGCTATGTGCCTGAGTGAAATATTCATGAGTGGAGGATTGTACACATGGACCAATGGTCAATCCCATCCAACTCTTGAAAAGCTAGATCGAGTGCTTATGAGTAGTGATTGGGAGGATTTATTCCCTCAAGTAAACATTAAGAAAATTGTCAGGGATATTTCTGATCATAATGCTCTTCTGTTGTCCTGTGACAATCATGTTGTTAGAGTGCCGCAATAGAGAGAGTTTAGGTTTGAAATCAGTTGGCTTAAATCTAAGGATTTTCTTCCTTTAGTGGAGAAGATCTGGAATCAATATGTTAAAGCCACAGATCCTATTTGTAAGTGCATCTAGTGCCACCCCTAGTTGGTTTTGGAGTATTGACACCAAATGTGGTTGAGGGACTAATGCGTTTGTGAGAATTGCAGGATAACGCAGGTGGTGTCCCCATTGATTCGGTTTACCTACCGGAGATGACCCTAAAAATGTATGAAGACATTGGCGACAATGGTGGTATGTGAAGATATTCACATTGAAGACTATGACATGAGAAGACATTGAGTGAAGACTATGGAGCCTTGAAGACCGTGTCGTTTAGTTGTTTTCTTTTCTTCTTTGTTGAGTCATAGGAACCACCGTCTTCGTTAAGTGGGGTCCAAGTGATCATAGTCGAATGATCAAGTGATGCTCAACCCAAATCCTATGTCTTGACGAAGACAATGAGAACAAAACTTATCCAGAGTGGATGAGTCAGCTTTGCTTGTAGCCCAAGTAAAGTTGCCGTGTGTGTTTGAAATCGACCGTTGGAACACGTGTCGGTTCCTTAGTGACCAGGGGTCATTTCGGACATATCAGGTCGGGTTGCCTAGTGGCTATAAATAGCCCACCCCTACACCATAAATTGGTGGCTGCTCGAGTTAGTACACGGCTTTTGTCATTTGAGAGCAACCCACCTCGAAGCCTTTGAGAGAGAAATCCTTGCGAGGACAAAGCCCAAACACCCGAGCCAAAGAGTGTTAGGCATCATCAAGTCTTTACATCTGTGTGACTGAAGACTTATTACACTTGAGGACTGTGAATCCTCCGGCCGGTTAGGCGTCGCGTTCTGAGCATCCAAGAGTCATTGTGGATTGCCGGTGAACATAATCTGTGAAGGTTCGAAGTCTACCTTGAAGACTTACGAGTGATTGGGCGAGGACTGTGTGTCCTTGGCTCAAGGGGAATAAGGTGAAGACGCGGTCTTGAGTTGAATCTCAGCCTCCCTAACCGGATGTACAGTTGTCACAACAATCTGAACTGGTCCAACAAATCTGTGTCTTCAACAAGTGGTGGTTCTATCTTCTCCCTCACCTTACTTAGAGTTTGTCTTCGTGAAGTCATTGCCTATTTGTCATACCTGTTTAACTTCATTGCTTGACTACTTTTGTTGATTGGCTTCTCACTATCTTCCATCTTGATCCTACTACCAAGCTGCTATTAGTCTTGTACTTTCACGTTATTGCATACTAGACTATGGTTTGCTTGTTGTAGTTTATCTTCATTGCATATCAATTAGGTCATTTCTATTGTTTGTCTTTGAAACATCCGTGTTTTGAAGACTTTCCTAAAATCGCCTATTCACCTCCCCTCTAGTCGATAACTAGCACTTTCAATTGGTATCAGAGCAAGGTACTCCCTTGTTCTGTGTGATTCGGTTTAACCACCTAGAGTTTTAGCTATGTCA
Organism: Aegilops longissima; assembly: GCA_021605205.1. NCBI lineage: Eukaryota > Viridiplantae > Streptophyta > Magnoliopsida > Poales > Poaceae > Aegilops > Aegilops longissima. The sequence goes on from CM038681.1 coordinate 245,512,968, forward strand.
CTGCAGGGATAATCAAAGTCTCCGCTGCTTGCCCGTGTTCGATGGAACCGACTATCCCTACTAGAAGAATAAGATGCGCATGCATCTTGAAGCCATTGATGTCGACCTACGGTATGTCGTCAAGAACGGCGTTCCCAAAAGCTGGTGAAGGTGTCACCCTGCTGATGTCAAGAAGTTCATCCAATCGGACTCTCTGCAAAGAACATCATCTGTGGTCATCGACCAAAGGACAAGATGGCCGTGTGAGTGCTCTGAAACGTCGAAGCTAGCACTGGACTAGCTATCCAAGGTCAACGAAGCGTCTCAACCCGAGAGATCAAATGATCGGTGTTCTTCGCAACCTCTTCAACCGCTTCAAGAGAAGCGACAATGAAAATGTCCAGCTCACGTTTGATCACCTCACCGACATCACAAATGAGCTTCATGCTCTCGGCGCCACCGAGATCACCAAGCATGAAATCGTCAAGACACTCTGAGATCACTTGACAGCTCTTTTGACACCCTTGCCCTCATGATACAAGAACGTCCCGACTTCAAGACACTCGATCCGTCGATATACTTGAGAGGCTCAACACACATGAGTTCCACTTTACGAGAAAAGAGATATCTATGGTCCCAACTATGGCGAACTCGCACTTTGAAGGCAAAAGTTGTTTCCTCATCGAAGAAGAATCATTGCGGTTACGATGATCCACGAAGACATTGGAAAGGAACTTGCTATGCTTGTGAAGAAGTTCCAGAAGTTCACGAAGAAAGGCTTCAGAAAGTCTTTACGATCCAGAAGAAATGATGAAGCTTCCACTCATGACTACAAGAAGAGAATCTGTCACAAGTGCAAGAAAACTGGACACTATATCTCTGAGTGTCCACAGTGGGACAATGAGAAGAAGAAGAAGAAGAGCAAGGAATATGATTCTGATGACAAGAAGAAGAAGAAGAAGAAATCTTCAAAGTCTTCTTCCAAGTCCTCATCTAAGTCTTCATCGCATAAGAAGAGCTCATCTGGCAAGGCTCGTGCTTTTGTTGGCAAGGAAATGGATTCAGAGGAGGAGTCTGGTTTTGAGGAGGTGGAGGTAGAGTCTAAAGAGGAGTCCGACCCTGGCGTTGCAAGTCTGGCTTTAGCCACAGCCTATGTTGCCAAGTCCATCTTCAACACTGAAGACAATGACTTCCACACCAACGCTGAAGCTGATGACAAGGACGACCCTGCTCCCACCTACTGCTTCATGGCACGTGGTGCCAAGGTAAAATCACGTGATGCTTACTTTCAAACCCTGCTCCCACCCAGCTACAAAACACTTGCTAAAATTGCAACCGAACAACAAAGAGCTATGGAACATACTCAAAAACTGTTAGACAAAAGCGATGACCTGTTGGACGCGGAAATGACACGTTCACAGTCCTTAGTTCAAGACATTAAAAATCTTCATGCTAAGTACCAAGAACTTGAAATTCGTCATGAAACGCTCTCAACTACTCATGAAAAGCTCTCCTATGATTATCTTCAAAGGAAGCAAGAGCTTGAGAAATTGAGAGCGGCTCATGAAGATCTTCAAAAAGAGAATGAGTCACTTCGCGCTCAACAAATCAGTTCCGCTCAGGATGGATTTGATCCACCATGTCTAAAATGTCTTGAGCGTGATATCGCTACCTCTGTTGCTGAATGTTCAACTGCTGCAACTGTTGCATTGTCTTCAACTACTAATGTGGTAACTAAGCCATCTGCGGAGGATACCACTACTATTGCTGATGAAAATGCTAGGTTGAAGACATTGCTTGAAACAGGATGTATAAAAGTCGAAAGGGCATCGACACACTGCGATGTCCTCAAAAGCGATTCTGAACCGAAACCCTAGGAAAGAGGGTGTTGGGTTCGAGAGGAAAATGAATGTTGATGGTTCCTCTTGGAAGCTTTGGCGGTATCCCAAAACCACATGGGTTCTTTGCAAAGGGACCTTCAATGGATCCATCCACCTTATCTGGCTTTACCCGTGCTAACCCTATTATCATTGATGAATCCTTTGATGCAAACTATAAACTGTTCAAGAATCGAATGGTGAAGTGTTTGCGGTATATTAGTACTAAGCTGCAGGAATGGACCGCCTATGAAGAAGATCTGGGTTCCCAAAAGCTGTCTTGAGAATCTTCCGTGAATGTCATCATGACACCACACAGGAAGAAGACAAACCCAGACCTAAGGCGTCATATGGTCCAAAGGCTTCATACAGACAGAGGACTCACAGAGTCACCCTAACGCCAATGTTTTGCGGGGAAACCGTACTCAAATTTATGAATATGGCGTGTGTCTTCAAACCGCTATGTTCATAGAACTAAGAACTTTTCCTTATTCATACAGTATCATTCATCTCCTGCAAGGCTATTTGCTAGGGCACCAAAGCGAAATTCTCGAGATGCTGCACTTAGACTCATTGCTTCTAAGCCACCCCGAAGATGTGGGTGGTTAAGAAGAATTAACTCTCTTTTGCAGAAAGGGTCTCGGCCGAAAATCAAAGGCGTCGATGCTATAGTCAGGGACCTAAAACATCTTGTAGGGCACAAGATCAAATGCCCAAATGGTCTCACTATGTATTTTGTTCTGAATCGTTTGCCATTCATCCTATCAGTCCTAATCTTGATTTAAGCTTCAATAATCCACTTGCCGTCAAATGTTTATGCTTCACAATGCTCTTGGTGAAGCCTATCCCTAACTGCATCAGAGGGTATGACACCTCATGCTTGAGAATGGATTATGGACGGTGGATGCACTAATCATATGATGGTGACGAAGTCTTCTCATGGACTCAACCTTACGTCCATCGGACAAGAGTCACGTCACATTTTGACGACATGGTAAAAGCAAGGTATTGGGTCTAGGTAGAGTTGCAATCTCAAAGGATCAACACATGGATAAAGTGATGCTTGTTGAATCCCTTGGTTTCAACTTGATGTCTGTCTCAATGCTTTGTGACTTGAACATGATTGTGATATTCGGAAAATATCGTTGCCTTGTACTAATGGAATCTGACAAGTCTCTAGTCTTTGAAGGGTATAGGAAAGATGATCTATACATGGTAGATTTCTTAGCAGGTCCACAGCTTGCCGTATGTCTTCTTGCAAAAGCTTCAGAATGCTGGCTCTGGCATCGGAGGCTGGGGCATGCTGGCATGAGGAACTTACACACACTCACCAAGAAGAAGCATGTCATAGGCATCGAAGGTGTCAAGTTCAAGAAGGATCATTTGTGTGGTGCCTGCGAAGCTGGAAAGATGACTAGGGCAAAGCACCCCTCAAAGACAATCATGACGACATCTCAACCCTTCGAGCTGTTACACATGGATTTGTTTGGCCCTACTCATTACTCTACCCTCACAACAATTGCTTGTCTCTATGGCTTCGTCATTGTTGATGACTACTCAAGATACACATGGGTGCACATAATTCTCTACAAGACTGAAGTGCAAGATGTCTTGAGGCGCTTCGCCAATCGAGCAATGAACAATTATGGCGTCAAGATCAAGCATATCGAAGTGATAACGCATGAATTCAAGAACACGGACTTGATCTTTATCTGGACACCATGGGAATCACTCATGAGTTCTCTGCTCCATACACACCTCAAAAAATGGCATCGTGGGCGCAAGAACAGAACCCTCATTGAGATGGCTCGAACAATGCTCGACGAGTACAAGACACCAAGAAAGTTACGGCACGAAGCTATTGATACAACTTGTCACGTCATCAACCGTGTTTATATCCATAAGCTTCGAACAAAACATCCTATGAGCTCCTTCTTGGCAAGAAGCCAAATGTCGCCTACTTGAGTATTTGGGGCTAAGTCTTTGGATCAAGGATCCCCATCACAAGTCAAAATTTGAACCTAAAGCTCACGAAGGCTTCATGCTCGATTCTGGAAAGGACTCGCACTCCTCTGAGTCTTCAACCTTTATCTCTACAAAATCGTCGAAGCGTAGGCGTGCGATTTGATGAAACCAAAGGTTCACAAAGAGAGTTCCTGCCAAGTACACTAGGCGGAGCGCCGCCAAATAATCTATCAAGCTGATGGGAACTGGTGAAATCATGCCTTCAAGCACAACTGAAGAGGAACTTATCATTTCGCACTTAACCAAATCAAGACAATGCTCACTGAAGACAATCCTCCCAATGATGACAATGATCAGCAAGAGCAAAGTCTTCGTCCAGTTCATCCTCGAGTTGCAAATGAAGTACAGATTGAGAAGGTAATTGATAGCATCAATGCACCTGGTCCGCTTACTCGCTCAAGAGCAACACATCTAGCAAATTTCTGTGGGCACTTTTCTTTTGTGTCAATATCAGAATCCAAGAAAGTTGCTGAAGCCTTTATGGAACCAGAATGGATACAAGCTATGCAAGAAGAACTTCAACAGTTCAAGCTAAACAATGTTTGGGAACTTTTCAAGCGCCCTGACCCTCGCAAGCATAACATTATTGGCACCAAATGGATATATCGAAACAAGCAAGATGAGCATGGTCAAGTCGTCAGAACAAAAGCACGGCTTGTGGCTCAAGGATATACTCAAGTTGAAGGAATTGACTTCGATGAAACATTTGCTCCTGTAGCTAGGCTTGAAGCTATTCGCATACTACTAGCCTATGCTAACCACCACAACATCTTGCTCTATCAAATGGATGTGAAGAGTGCATTTCTCAGCGGCAAGATTGAAGAAGAAGTATATGTCGCTCAACCCCGGCTTTGAAGATCCAAAACATCCCGATATGGTGTACAAGCTAAATAAAGCACTTTATGGCCTCAAACAAGCTCCTCGCTTTGGTATGATCGATCAAAGACTTCACGAAGAAAAGGCTTCAAACCTGAATCCCTTGATCCCACACTCTTCACGAAGACATATGATGGTGAACTGTTTGTATGCCAAATATATGTGGATGACATTATCTTGGCTGCACCAACCGAAGTATAGTGATGAATTTGGATACATGATGCAAGAACAATATCGATGTCCATGATGGGAGAGCTCAAGTTCTTCCTTGGTCTTCAAATTAAATCGACAAGGAATGACATCTTTATATCTCAAGAAAAATACCTCCAAGATTATGCGAAGAAGTTTGGAATGCAAGAGTGCAAAGGATACACGCGCCAATGCCGCCAAACACTATCTGGGTCCCGACGACAATGGTAAAGAGTTCGATCAAAAGGTATACCGCTCCATGATTGGTTCCTTACTTTACCTATGTGCATCTAGGCGGATATTATGCTTAGTGTTTGCATGTGTGCTCGATTCCAAGCGGCACCAAAGGAATCACATCACTTAGCTGTGAAGCGAATTCTTGATATTTGGCTCACACCCCAACACTCGGATTATGGTATCCAAAGGGCTCAAAATTTGATTTGGTTGGATTTTCGATGCTGATTATGCTGGTGACAAGGTGGATCGCAAGTCTACATCGGGCACATGTCACTTTACGGGACGATCACTTGTCATTGGTCTTCAAAGAAGCGTAAATGTGTATCACTCTCAAGCTGCTGAATCTGAATACATTGCTGCTGGATCTTCTTGTGCTCGGCTTCTATGGATGAAGCAAACTCTCAAGGACTATGGCATCAATATGAAACAAGTACCTCTCTTCTGCAACAACGAAAGCGCCATCAAGATTGCCAATAATCCAGTCCAGCACTCGAAGACAAAGCACATTGAAATTCGTCATCATTTTCTCGTGGATCATGTCATGAAGAAAGATATTGACATCATTCACGTCAACACCAAGAGCAATGGCGGATATCTTCACAAAGCCCTTGGATGAGAAAAGATTTTGCAAGTTCTGTGTGAGCTAAATATCTTGGAATCCTCAAATGTCCTGTGATCAAGCACACATCCTAACACTTATGCATGTTGATGACTTAGATGTGCAACACACGAAGTAACGTATATCTTCAATCAATGAAGACTTACATTTTGAGTGTGAATACATTAACGTGGAATTTGACTTCGGAGCGCCACGATAATTGTGCGCCGTGTCAGGTCAATACTTCCTATCGGTGGGTAACGCCACCACCAAATTTCTTTGTTTGAAGTGTTTCATTCATGGCGTTATTTACGCAATATCTTCGCATTTGATTTGTCTTCAACTTCAACCTATCTTCATGATTTTCTTCACTATGTTGATTTGGTTGTTGCCTATATATATATATATATATATATATATATATATATATATATATATATATATATATATATATATATATATATATAGTTCTGTCTCTACATCATTCACTTATAGCTATGTCTTCCAAGTTGAATCTTTTGAACTAAGTGAATGTGATGGACCCTAATCTCTCTATGCTTTCTATCTCAACTCTATCTGTCTAAATCATATGCATTCTATTGAAGCGTCGAATGTCTTCTAATGCGTCCTTGTCGTGAGAAGACA